>OY978525.1:43998553-44346053 GCA_963854835.1 Megamerina dolium
GTGATTCCATGTAGATCAATTTTGGATTCAGCTTCGTCAATCAATTGAATATGAATATAGAAAATCGTCAACTCTCGTTTCGGGTATCGGAGAAACAGATGTCTCTGCTGATCATATTGTGGAACTCAGATTGCACTCTCGAACTAAAACTACAGCACGCAGCTTACTGCCGTTGTGGTGCACACCATCATTGACAACCATCCAAGTTACACCCTGGAAAATATAGAATGGAACATTCCAGCAAATGTTAAAGTGTCAGTTCCATATTTCTTTAAATCCTTGCTTATCGACCTTTTGATTTTCTTTGAACTCTTATGCGTTGGACAAATTCATTTAAAGGGAAATTTTACTCTACTTACCAAAATATCAAGCTTGGGTGGATTGCCTCTGGTGGCCATTAGTCTAATGAGAAAAAATCATTATGTCTTGCTGCAAGAAAACTGTCAGCAATGTCGCAATCCACTTGCGGTCAATCTCTGGATTCATTAATTAGAAATTTTTGGGAAATGGAAAATGCACTTAATGGTTCGAATAAATCTACTTGTGAAGAATTGCAATGTAAGAAAGCGGTGAATATTCTGTTCGTTTGCCTACAAAACTTAGCTCAAAACAGCTCAGGGATTCATATCTGCGGTTTCATAATCTTGACGGAAAATTGTTTCGTAACCCTAAGTTAAAGCTGTCATGTAATGTCTTTATTAGGGATTATTCCGACTTAAATCACATATCACCGGTATTGCAGTGGGCATCTAAGGTTCCCGTTTATTTTTTACCGCACCACTGTGTTCTAAAATAGGACAGTACTACTACCGGTTATTTGCTGAACGACGTATTACTTGCAGTACCTACAATTAATTCAAAACTCTTTGACATCCTAATACGCTTTCGTTCATTCAAAATAGCTTTGAATGAATAGTCCGAAAATTGTATGTAGAGACTTTTATGTTGATGACCTTATATCTGGCGGTGATACAGTTGAAGATGTTGTTGAAATGATGACACAAACAAAGGAGCTGCTACCAGGACGTCATTTCAAATTAGGAATATGGTGCTCCAATGACAAAAAATTTCTCGACGCTGTACGAGATTCCGAAAAGGAAGGACTACTAAAGTGCACAGATAGAACTGATGTAACGAAAACTTTGGGATTTCTTTGGGTTAATTTTCTTCTTTTCGTTGCGGAATTCCCATTTCTAGTAATGTAAACAAGCGAACAGTTTTCGCATTTTTCCCCAGCTATACGATCCACTTGGACTAATTGGACCGGTGATTTCGAAGGATAAAATTTTCCTACAGCACCTTGGAAAGAGAAGTTGGAGTGAGACGAAAGCTGGCCTCAATCGTTGCAAAGCAGTTGGCTGGATTTGTGCAATGAGTTTAATTTTGTTGGCAATTTTGTCTGCCTCGCCAAATTCCGAGGCAGACATCCACCCCTTTACGACGCCACCATATCGGCGTGCGCAACAAATCTCTTGTCCTCTAAAGCACGGGTTTAAACTATTCAAACGCTTACTATTCCAAGTTGGAGCTTTAAGCCGTATTCCTGATCAAGAATTTAATTCATACGATGTCAAAATTTGAATTTGTCCACGAAAGATGCTTTTGCTGGTTTGACTACACCATTTTGCTGTCATGACTCAGACATCAGTCTCAAATCGTGTCAGAACAATCCAAAGCCTCACTGACTTTATGGAATGGCGTTACGTAGTTACTAATTTTAATCCAGCAGATGTCTTATCTGGAGGAGTTACTTCAAAGGAATTGGAAAATTCTTGATTATAGAATCACGGGTCACCATTTCTATAAGATACTCAAATGGACTGTCCCCCCAATCCTTCACCTGGACTTGATATACCTGAAAGACGTAAAGCGGTGCTAATAGCAATGGCCAAAACTGATGATTATTCTTTAGACACAAAAGGTATATGCATGTGTACATCGATTTACTAGCATGAAGCATCTTCATTTCAACACCGGTCCTCTTGCTCCCAGACCCCTGCAGCAAGACACGCAGCTTCTGCTTTGTATAGTTTGGAGCTCCATTTTAGCTGAAGACTTGAAGCTTTTGGATAATAAGAGGCCTATAATTTAATCTAGCAGGATCTACTCGCTACACCCATTCGTTGATCCAAGCGGTGTAATCCGGCCAAGCCGACTACAAAATTTGACTCTAGACCTTGAATCGCGGGATCCACTTACGGATTCAATTATCAGTGCCAGACTGCAAGCATTATTAGCATCAATTCGTTTACAATACTGGCACATTGGTGAAAAGAAAAATGTAGCCCGCATGATAAGGAAGTGTATAAATTCGTAGTAGGCCGACTATAAAATGCTACATCTCCTTTTTATTTGCTTTGAGACTAAGGCAACTCACTTAGAACTAGTGAAAGATTTATCGACGTAATCTTTTTTAGCCACACTCAAAATATTTATTGCATTTTCGGCCTTCCGCGAGGCTGAAAACGATCTGGTCAGATAACGCTACCAACTTCGTAGGGGCAAAAAACGAACTGGCCGAGCAATTACTCTTATTCCAAGGCCAAGTGAAAGCATTTCACTATCAGTGCCTAGGTGGCATAGATTGGCAGTTTATTCCTCCTCGTTTATTTCGCAAGCTTGTGGAAAGTCTCCTTAAAAGTTGCAGCAATAATTAATTCGCGCCCTCTTTGTAGAATTTCTGAAAACCGTGATGACCTTGAGATACTGACTCCGGGACACTTCCTGATCGGCGCTCCTTTTACATCAGTTGTAGAGCCAGATGTCCCAGCTTTGAATATCAACCGAATTGTCCACTGGCAGTTAGTTTGCTATTTACAGCAGCTATTCTGGAAAAAGTGGAGTATCGAATATTTAACGCATTTACAACAACGCAGCAAATGGCAATAGACTACCTCAAACATTCGCGTTCGAACGATTGTACTGATAAAGGACGAAAATCGTTTACAACTGAAATAGCAGCAAAAAGCTAACCCAACAGGAGGATTTACAATTTTGTGTCTGTGACTCGACCATAGAGAAACCTCTGTACCTCTCTAGACGAATGTGATACTATTTCCGAGAGAAAGGAGAGAAACATTAGCCTAATGAGCCTTATGAACTTCTCAGGTGCCGTAAGCCTATCAGAAGTGTTGTGTAAAGAAAAGAGGGCACAATAGACCTATAAGTCGCAGAGCGCACATCATTTTATATTAATTTACACATTTTATTAAAGTAAATTTGCGAAGATAACCATTGTGGCAGTTAATATTACTATTTAAAAAAGTGAAATTAATCGAATAACCGATTATTTGACAATAATTGCAATCAATTTTGAGAGAAAAGTTCTGCGCAGGAACTTCGGATCTATTAGCGATGATGGCGAGTATCGAATAATGTACAACGGTGAGCTGTATGAGCTGTACGCTGACATTGACATAGCCAGGCGAATCAAAATCCAGCGGCTGCGCTGGATGGATCATGTCGAGCGAATGTAAGAAGACGCTCCAGAGAAGAGCGTATTTAATTCCGCACCCGCAGGAGGAAGCAGAAGAAAAGGAAGACCTCCGTTGGAAGGACCAATTGTTGGGTAACCTGGCGGCAAATGGAATATCCAATTTACGCCAGCGAACGAAGAACAGAGATGACTGGCGCCGCACTATATGTTCGGTCTCAATCGATCATCAGTTGTTATGGTCACATAAGAAGAAGAAGAATTGCATTCAATTCCAATTATTTTTTATTGTCTTGCTATTAATCATATGTTACTTAAACGATTAAAAATTTTTTTGTTACCCTAAACACGTAACGTATAGTCTTCAAAAATGGTCCCGAATATGCTTTTTAAATCTTAAATCTTTCACGAAATTCAAACCCACAAATATAAAAACCTTTGACATTTCTCACTATAAAAAAGCGCCGCAGTGGCGGATAAACAACTAAAAATTATACGAAGAGTTTAGTGAAGCTTAAGCGAAACATTAAATTAGAATAGGGCTGCAAGTCATGTTTATAAATGCTTAGGAAAATCTTTGTTATCATACAAATTAACCATTTTTTGCGTTTATTTGATCAGATTCCGTCTTTCAAATATTGGCCGTAATTGCAGCTACAGAAAATATATGATACATATATATCAGCTTTATATATATCAGCTTGTGCTAAAATCGATCTCTGTTTTATATAATCGGACCGGAGCATTATTTTGTTTGTTTGGGGTACATTATGGGAATTTATGTATATGAGAAGGTAAAAAATAAATTATTGCGAAAGCCTTTGATATTTTGAATAGAAAAAATTAGATATAAAATAAGATATAATAAAATCATAAAACTCGTGTATTGTAATTTAAAAAGCCTCCGCGGTTTTTTGTTACTAGATGGTGTTCATGTCCATATATCGGGCAACACATTTCAGGCTACATTTGTTGTGAATACAGTTCTGTAATTCGTTTCTCGTATGAAAAGTTATATTGATTTGAAAATGAGTGAAATATCTCCAGAAATATGCTCTGTGATGTTTTTTTTTCACTATAAAAAAAGGTATAACTCCTGCAATAACATGTTGAAAACTTTGTGTGGTTCACGATGAAAATGCTGTGAGCGCACGCCGGACTCAGGAGTGGTTTCCTCGATCCCGCTCCATCATGACAATCCCAGCACACACACATCTTTGATGACTCGGAACAAATTCATGAAACTTGGTTGGGAAGTTTGAAACCATCCACCGTATAGGCCGGACCTTGCATCGTCTGACTACCATTTGTTTCCGTCTCTGCAAAACTCTCTTAGTGGTAAAAAATTGGCAGACCAAATAGCCGCTGAAAATCACTTGGCTAAGTTTTTCGGCAATAAACGACAGCAGTTCTATACCGATGGAATTATGAAGTTATGCAAAAAATGGCAAAAGGTCATTGGTAATAATGGCCAATATGATAAAAACCTGATCATTAAAGAAAATCTTTGTTCAAAAATTAACCAAAAAAAACGCGAATACTTCTTAAATTACCTATTTAAGAATAAAAGTACTCCGCTTCGAAAATATGGTACTTTCTTATATATTATATTGTATATTACCTACTTTTATATTTTATTTTATATATTATTTAATTAATTCCAATTCGGGAATTAATTAATAGGTAAATTCTTATTTCTACAATTAAATTTGAGATATATGAACCGAAATTTATACTGCAATGAATGCAAATTGATGATTTTTATTCGAGTACTGGCGAAGAGCAAAAATTGATAAAATGACAAACAATTTTAATGAAAATGTATATGAGAATTATAATGATTAATAGTAGTTGGAGCAGAGCGCTCTGTTTTCACTATGTTCTTAGAATTTTTACAACAAGAATGGAGCGCTCCGTTTTTTTTTTCTTTCAAGATTTAATGTCTCAGATTCGGTCGAAAGAAAAAATTTTTACATAAAATAAGTTTAGATGTGTACCGGCATTTCTCTCGGAAAATGTTTTTTAAGCAATGCCGTTAGATCAAAATTTGGAAAGTTTTGTCAAAGCTTTGTAATTTTTCAAAACTTTGTCCTAACGGTATTCCGTTAAAAAATAAAAATAAATAAATAATTGACGAGACAACTTGGAAAGCCTACATACAAATGAATTTGAGTTTATATTATTTAAATATAAAGTACTCCTTAAGTTTGATATAAATATTAATATACCGAACACGAACCAATCATATACAATATATGTTATATAGATAAAAGACCGGCTTTTATATACATATTCATACATGTATCACGTATTTTCATTTCCATAACACATTTCTTTTTGTTGTTCTTGTTTTTACACACCACAAATCTCCGTCTCAAGAATATCACTTTGTAGACAGCCTCCTGTCAAACCAGTCTTGGTAACGATTATAGTTACAAATTTTTTGTTGTTGCTACAAGTATTTATGCATATATCGTAAATTTATTGTGCTTGCTCTCCGTATGTCTACTTTTTATTTTGAGTTGATTGATTTTTATTATTATATTGCTGTTGTTATTGTATTATTTTCTTATGAGTCAGTTTTGCTCTCTTCCTATATTTACTTATATACTACAATCTTTTTTATAAGTCACTTATCCCATTGGATTACGCCTAAAGCTTCAATTTACCTAAAGAGATTATTAATGTAAAAAGAGAAACACATACTCAGTAGTATATATAGTAAATAATAAAGAGAATTAAACGAAATAAAGAAACATTGGGATGTAAATGTTTCTTTACGGCCGGCCAAGAGTTGGACAATGTGCAGTTTGCCTTCGTGTTTTCACACCAACGATAACGATGAGTAACCACAATGTTATGCTTTCGCTTCTCAGTTAATGTTTAATTTTAGACGAAGCAAGACTGTTGCACATATTTCAAGAAAAACAGTGAAAACAAAAGCAAACGACAATATGCTGCAATGCTTCCTCACCATTTGACAGTGTACAGTTCTTATAAAGCCACTGTAGAAGCACGTACTCCATTTGACATCACACACTTATGCAAATGTTTTAGTATTCATGTGGTCGGCATTGATGGCATGACGACGAAATTTTGGAACTCAGATGATGAATGGTTGAATTAATAGTGTATAATAAAAATTTAGAAAAAAAAATTTTTTAATGCTTTCTTTAACTGAAAAGAAAGCTTTCAAGAAAATAAAATTGTACTCAAAAATAGAAAATAAAAGCTTGAATGGCAAATATAATCGGAAAATTAATTTGAAAATCCGTTCGAATACTTTCACTTCATGTAAATGTCCATTGTCTCGCAAATGTTAAAGAAAAGCATGGGATGCCTTTTCAAAAAGTGTAATTTAATCTTTTGTAATATGTAATTTTAGAATCAAATTTCAGTAGAAAATCTAATCACTACGACAACTTTCTATAGTTATAGTTAACACTTTAAATCTATTTGTAAGTTAATATCTATCATTTCTGAATATAACCTTAGTGGGAAATTGGAATGTATGGAAAGTATCGTCCTTATAAGCAATACATCCAAGATGCTTGAATTTTTGTACAGACATATCCTACGAAAGTAATGTGTTATTTACAGTAGAGGACAACACATTAACTCCTGTATTACCAAACATTACATTTGCCTCTGCAAAGATGTATGCCAAAAATAACACGAAATCATATAATGCATTTTGTGTATATAAATATACACTTCTTATTACACTTCTATTACAAATTGGATAAGAAATGGTTAGTTACTTTTTTCACATTATATTTATTATAATAAACGGTAATACTTAAATATATATTAAAATTAAATATATCAAATTGTTTTATTATTTTTTTATTGGTGTTTTCGTAAGGTAACGTGTCATCGCAAGTCAACTCCCTGGCCGTCATGTAGTTTGTTCTGTATGTTTGTTATATGTGATGGCATCTTCATTCTGCACCTTCTTTCAGCACCTCGAAGTAGTTTGTGACCGCTGTTCCCGCCATGATATCAAAATCGTGCTTGGCGGCTACAATGCCAGGGTGGGCTAGGAAGGTAGCTTTGGTCCAACTCTCGGATAATTCAGCTTCCAGCAGAACACCTCCGATAACGGAATGAGACTGATCGACTTCGTCGCAATACAAAACATGGTAATTAATATTACCAGATTTCAGAGTCTCGATCATTACATTGTTGCAGCTAAAGTGCGAACACGTTTAAGTCTCGCAAAGAACAAACGAAGTCCAACACAGAAAAAGCTTGTCGTCAACAAGCTGCAATCACTAGAGACAGCAACCCTTTTTACAACTCGATTATCGGATCTGTTTATGCAGAACACTCCCCCATTTTATGATACATGCGTACAGTGGACACACATATCCCACTCCATAACTACTGCTGCTGAGGAGATAATCGGTTTATGCCGTCTTCTGAGGAATGAGTGGTATGATCAGGAGTATCACGACGCTACCGCAGATAAAGACGCCGCCAACAGAAAAACCTTGCACGCAGGTGCCACGCGAGCTGTTAAGGAGTGGCACTGAGACAAGAGGACTGCGGAGTGACGTCTGCTCAGATGTATTTTCAGAAGAGAGAGCTAGAAAGACGCAACTGTAAGGAAGTCGAGATGAGTAGAAGAGACAGGAATGAGACTCGAAAATTCTTTCGGATGATCAAGCGCCTGAGTGGCGGCTTAAATCCCAGAGCCTCTTAATGTTGTGGGAACAATGGGAATCTAGTTACAGATATCCAGAATGTACTGAACTTATGGAGGGAACACTTCTCTACGTTACTAAATGGCGACACCTCGAACAATCGCGCCAGTGAAAGAGATCTCCCGAACGACGAGGTCTGAGAGGCCATTTCTAGGATGAAAAAAAAAAGGCTGCAGGTGCTCGACGATTGGAGGCTCAGTGTTTCCTGTACCATACGGAGAACGGAGACCCCACAATTTGCGCCAACTACCGTGAAATAAGTCTTCTAAGATTTTATCGTGCGTTCTGTGTGAAAGGCTCAAGCATATGCTTAACAATCTGATTGGGCTTTAACAGTGTGGCCTCAGACCTGGTAAATCCACCATCGACCAGATTTTCACACTGTTCCAAATCCTGGAGAAGGCCCAAGAGAAACAGATCAACACACTCCGTATATTGGTGGATTTATAAGGCCGCTTTCGACAGTCGGCTTGCCTCTACACAACAATGTCTGAGTTCGGTATTCATGCGAAGCTCATTCGGCTTTGCGGAATGACACTGTGTAACCCCCGTTATGAAGTGAAAATTGGGAACGACCTCTCCCCGCCGTTTAATACCGAATGGGGTTTCAGGTAACGTAATTCGTTATTGTGTGACTCCTTCAATCTTATTATGAAGAAAATAATACGAGTTACTGATCTACGGGATAATGGCACTATCTTCAACAAAAGTGTTATACTCTTAGCTTATACGTCGATGGTGGGTACCGTACTTCAGTGGATAGTGAGTTGGTCTTCTGATCTGTAGGTCGTGACCTACACATCAGATTTAATAACGAAAAGATTTTTCTTTCGAACGGTAACCACCTGTCGGCTGTAACAATTTGCCAAAAATGCTTCTTAAAATAGCTCTGTGCCTTTATCTTTATCTATCTTGGAATCATCATTAACACCAGTAATGACGTCAGCCTGGAGAAATTGCTAAGTATCACTCTTGTTAACAGGCCTTGCTTGCTACTTTGGGCCAAGTGAGCAACTGAGAAGTTGGGCCCTCTCTCGAGAAACGAAAACCCTACTCTACAAATCTCTCATCATGCCTGTTATTACATATGGCTTGAGATTGGACAATTTTCACCCCAGATGAGAGAATGCTGGAGTTTTCGAGAGAAAAGTCCTACGCAAGATCTTTGGACCTATTTGAGTTGGTGGCGAGTATCGAATAAGGTACAACCATGAGCTGTATGAGCTGTACGATGACACCGACAGAGTAAAGTGCATTAAAATTCAGCGGCTGCGACATACCGAGCGAATTGAAAAACACGCTTCGGCAAGAAAGTTTTATATTCGGAACCCGCTGGTGGACGACGATGAACAGGCAGACCAAACCTCCGGTGGAAAGATCAAGTACTGCAGAACTTGTCAGCGCTTAGATTTTCTAACTAGTGGCAACTAGCGAGGGAAGGAGCTGACTGGCGAAGCATGTATCGGTCTAAATTGATTTTCGGTTCTAATGGCAACATAAGTATGTAAAGCGCAATGACTTTTTAGGTACTTATATGTACCAGGTGACACTGTACGCAATACGGATTGCTCACATTTTATTTTTAGGTTTTTAGGGTACACTGGTACACACATTCCTTCGAACCGCAATATAAATAGGAGTTCATCAAACACTTTCTTTGACATTGTATTTATTGCTCCATTGGCAAAGCTTCTAACACAAACTGGCTGATTGGCCAAAAGCTTGCCAAGTGCAAGCTTCTGTGTAAGCAAGCTTAGGAACCAACAGAAACAAAAGAATGCATGCATTTCTTACCATCGGTTTCACATAGCTTTTCCTATATAAAAATTGCATGCATAGTGTTTTCGTTTATTTTGGGACAGGAATAATCTACATACACTTTTCTAGTTGCTCCTGCCGGTCAAAGACATATCCAACCAAATTTTGAATAACCTTTTTTTTTACAAAATTTTAATGTTCATGTACTTCATTTATTTAACAGAATAAAGTAACGTATTAGTGATAATTTTATCCACTGCCAATTAATACAACTATCTGCAGTTTGCATACGATAGGAGATATTGTTGCATGTGTGGAATATGTGAGATTTGCAATTAAAAATAAATAAAAAAGTAAATATGTGGCACTTAAAGCCCCGAAGGGGTCATTGGCCGAGCTTCTCTTCAATTACTGTTATGCGCGTTAAATTTTTGGACAATATTAAAAGAGACCTACTTTTAAGTTAAAGAAAAGCATTAAATTTCTGTTTGCTAAATTTTTATTTTATTCTTTTAAGTGACATACATAAAAAATAAGTATATACAAGTATATAAGTATAAGTATGCATATATAATAAAATGTATTTTTTTATTCGACCAATAGTTTAAAATGAGTAATAAAACTTAACGTACTAAAATTGCGAACAATATATTCACACTGCATTTGTTTCATATTTACAATAAATACAGTTTTTACATCAAGTTTATAAATTATTGTAATGTAACTTTATTAATATAACGCAAATGGGATTCAAATTCGAATTCCTTTATACCAGCCAACTACCGAAACATAGGCCAGGCATGTGAAAAGACACCGACCCGTAAGTTAACTAGTCGGAAAATATAATTAATTTCTTTATTTATGGGGAAAGGGAAGTTGTTGTAACACATATAAATTGTTAAATAAAACTGTCGCATAGCTACATTGTGGAAAAATTTATCATCATTATATTCAATAGGTTCGAAGAAATTAGAACCTTAAAGTGAGAATATTTTTTTCTTTTACACAATAAACAAAACGGTTGAATTCTTTAAAACCAAGATAAATATGAATTATCATCAAAAAAGATATTTGTGTACCTTGCCAAGTCATAAATATTGGTACGCAGAAAAATCGACAACGACATAATATTTTTAAAAACTTTTTTTTTTCTTTTTATTGGGTTATTCAATGGCTACAAATCTTAGAACAACTTTTTCGAAATGATTTCCATTTGTCTTCTAGCACGACTTGAGACGATCTGGCCACTCATCGATCGCGAGACGCACTTCATATATGGGGAAATTGTCCACTCGCTTCAACGACTCAATATTTGGATGTCGAGTAGAGCAAGCCATGACAAGAACTTGTAATGCAACGGGCTGAAGTCTGCACTACCAGCTGGCCATTTATCCGTTGATATTAAGTTCGGAATGTTGGTTTTTAGCCACAGTTGATTCGTTTTTGCTTGTGAGCCGGAGCAAAAGCCTCTTTCGATCCTCGGGATGAGTTGGGCTGCTTCTCTGGATGACCGAGCATACACACGATCGTTCTGTTTATTGAACGATTCTTCTACGTTGAAGATTTTCTAGGCAGTAAACAGAATTTGTCTGTGAGCATAACGGCTGCGTAACGCTTTCGACTTTCGCTTGCGTTTTCCCTTCAATGCGGCCGTGAAGAGGGGTTTAGCGTATCGCTTGTACGCGCTGAGTCCCAAATCTTCATGGACATGGATTTTTGCAAAATTTGCATATCCCGCGACAAGATTTTCGTTTTCGTTTCTTCACGGCTTTGATCGCTTTCGGAGTTCTCACAGTGCGTGGACGGCCGGTTCTGTGACGGTCTCGTTCTCCACCAGTATCCTCAAACAACTTCACAGCACGATATACAAAATTGCGAGTGATGCCAAGAGGTCGCAACGTCCTAAATATATCGCCTTTTCCCATGTTGCATTTTAGTAGGCCAACTACAACAATACGATTTTCGATGTCGCGCCATTCCATGACTGTAAACAATTGATGCCAAAAACTTTTTACGTGGCAATGAAGCATAAATGTCAACTGTCAAATCGCGATCTCGCATCAAGATGAAATGGATGCGCCCAATATTGCATTCGTAACGAATGCGTTTAGTTGTGTACCAATATTTATTACTTGACTAGGTACAAAATTTCATTATTCTCTGATTATTATTTAGCGCTGCAAGATTCTACGTTTCATAAGAAAGTTAAATAGAAGCCTTTAATAAACTTTAACGACAGCTAAACATTTTTTTAAATTACTTGTATTGAAAATAACTTTTGTGTTATCCAATAATGAGACGCAACTGCAATGAATTTGAAATAAAATCATTCAAACGGAGACTAACAATAGTCGATAAGCTGCATGAATAAAAACACTCAAACATTTTTTTTATTTTTTGTTTTTAATCTACAAAATTTTTTATCTTTTCTACATAATCACCATTGATCAAAAATCACTGATCCTCTAAATCACGTTTTTGTAGTTTGTTAAGTTCTACGTTAACCACATTGATTATCTCTACATTGCTACCAAATAGTTTTCCCCTAAAATTTTTCTTAATGTTTTGAAAGAACAAGAAATCAGAAGGCGACAGATTCGGGAATAAGCTGACGGGCGAATTTCCTCGATGAGAGCGCAATAAAGTTACCTCTAATTTCAGCAATGTGAGCTGGTGCTTTATCATGTTGCAAAAAGTAACGGAGCAGTTCCTCTTTACTTCTGTTACCCAAAAAATTTTGGTAAGCAGTCTTCAGTATAGCATTCGCAGTTACTGTCTGGCAAGAATTTATGGGAATAACAGCTACAATTCTTGCTATAGTGAAGTAAACCGCAATCAGCACTTTCATTGCTGACTTTTGTTGCCTTGGTTTAGCAGGTGGATTTGCTTCTTTTTAGCTCGTCACCTGTTGCGAACATACTTAAGTTACTAGACTCTCCGTTTTCGAATTTTCTTAGAAAATATTGAGCAAAACACACTTGAACTTCTTTCTGACTATCATTTAACATTCACTGGCTATCATTTCTTGTGTCATTCAATTTTTTCCTTAACCAGAACCACTCGGTTGAAGATTTTGGCCTTCTTTCGCGAGGCTAATCCTTCATGGAAAAAGATCAAGTCTGGAATCGTTGATACCACTTACAAATGGCCTACAAATTAGATGCGTTCGTTCCATATGCTGTTTGGAATTCTTTCAAAATTTCTATGGGCTTAAGTTTTCGTCGAAATTCGTAAAGAATTACATGTCGAATTTCTTCTGACGCTGGTGGCGGAATTTCCACCAACCTTTCATAAGCAATTTTACGTTTTCTTATCTCCATTCTTACCGATTTTTTTGAAATTTAGAATGAAATATCGTTAGATTACTATAAAGAGAAAGAAAACTCACAAGGCAGAGTCCGCTCATGCTACAGACTGTTAAGACCTAGTCTTGTCAGTCTGCGGCATGGACCGACTCATAAATGACATAAAATAATCCCCTAAAATGGCGGTGAACAGCTATGCCTGAGAACTTGTTTGACGGGGTAGAGTCAACCATAATAGCGAACTCCGTACAAGGTCTGGCGAACCTACAGTTTCAACCATGGGCGACCAGAATGCAATTTTTAATCAATTAAAGCTCTATGGACTTTATATTTGAAAATAAAAATATGGACTGCACACCTTTAAAGACTCAAAACGAGATTAAAAGCCTAAAAACTTCAGTGAACGAGGGGCACTTAATCCAAAAAACACTGAAATTATAGTCCACGATCAGCTGGAGGGGACACCAGGTCCCATATCCACTGAGAACATGGACCAAGACTAGTCGGAAGGGGCATCCGGTCCTACTTTCGACAGTCTTGAGAAGATGGACGTTCACCTTAGCCAGAAGTCGGCTGGACCTCACATCACCCCTGATGAGGATCGCGCTCTCCTAAAGGAAGACTCCAAAACCGACAGGGTGAAGCTTTCCGGGGCTAGACGCAAGAGGCTAAAGGCTTTACTTTCCAAGGGCATACCGCTGGAAACAGCAAGGTCCTTGGCGGTAAAGCCTGCAGATGTCAGTGCGGCCAGCGACATACAGACGACCCCCTAAAGATCCCGATCCGTGGGCTCCAAGCCGACAAAGCGGTTCGCACCTGAGAGTAAGGTTGATAGACCATCAACAGTACCTTCGACTGAGTCCACTATGCCGGCCTGCGGGTAGATGGAGGCGGTGGTAGCGGTGGCTTTTAAAGGAGTGGCTCCACAAATCGTCCCTGTGGGCGTTCCCTGTCCGAAGCCTGCTCTGGCTGAGGCTGTCCGCTCCAAGAAGGTCAGGATTATCCCAAACAATTTCCCGGAGGGCATATGGTCTACTGAGAAATTTGGCAAGGTGCAGAGTTGAATCTTCTACAGGGTCTATGAGTCCCGTGGTGGCCCGGTGAAGCCTCACTTTGCAGGCCATGGCTTTAATCCCGGATGGTTAACTATTAACTGTTTGGACGACGAAACTGTGGCCTGGTTAAAGGAGATGGTACCAGCCCTGAAGCCATGGGGGAGCCGATTTTAAGGGTGTGGACGAGACAGAAGTGCCGAAGGCCAAAATCTTTGTCGGATACTTCCCTGGCTTAGCATCGTGGCAAAATGACCGAATTTTGGGGCAGATTGAGTCCCAGAACTCGGACATTTGTGTTAGCGAATGCCGGGTGTTAAACAGGCTTCAAAAAGGTGACCTTATCGAGCTGGCTGAAAAGCTAGGCAACAGAGTCTTTCATGGATTTGGCAGTGCCCAGCTAAGACCCAGACTAAAGGGTAACAGGAAAAAGTTAAGACTGTTGCTGAAGAGCAACCATCTCTGCTCTCTGGTCGGCTGAGGAAATGGGAACGCATAGATCCGGCGGCCAGGAAAACCATGCAAAGCACGAAAGGTGGTAAGGTCTGAAGGGGCCAGAGGACTAATAACAATTGTACTGGCCTCCATGTACCTTCCTGGTGACGATGAAGAGGAGGCGGTAACCCAGGAGCTCCAGCAGCTCATGGCTTACTGCCTCACTGGGTGATGAGTTGCGATGGAAATGCACATTACACGGCATGGTGAAGCACAGACACAAACACTCGAGGTGAGTCACTTTTTCAGTTAATTACTACTAACAACATTGTGGTGTTAAATAGGGGAAATAAACCAACTTTTGCAAATGCAATCAGGGGGGAGGTGCTAGATCTCACTTTAAACAGTGCATTTATATCTAATCACATATCTAACTGGAGGATGTTAGATGAAGTCTCCTTGTCGGATCATTGTTATATACGCTTTGATCTAAGAGGGGAAATTGAAGACATCTTCGAAATTAGGAATACTAGGAAGACCAATTGCTCGCTGTATAACTTCTACTTAATGCAAAATTTATGGTGCCAAAGTGAGAAAATTAACAATTCTCAAGAACTGGACTTCGAGATCAGATAACTTGAAAAAACAATAACTGAGGCTTTCGAAAACAGCTGCGACTTGGTGGTGAAGAAATATTCTAGGAACGTCCCTTGGTAGAGCGAGGAACTTAACAAGTAGCGCAAGAAAGTACGTCAGCTTTTCAATAGAGCCAATTCCAATGGGGACTGGGTATCCTATAAATGTGCCTTAACGGCCTACAATAACAAACTGAGAGAATCTAAAAGAGATTCATTGAAAAAGTTCTGCGAGGAGATCGAAACGCTCCCAGCAGCTACCAGACTCCAGAAATCGCTCAAAAAAGATTACTCAGTTGATTTTTCTACACTTAAAAATCAGAAGAAATTATATGGGGAGTCTGAAAGAAACGGGACAGTTACTGATGGGTACTCACTTTCCGGGTTGTGCCACCTGTGATGAGGACAGTGAAAGCTTTAAGGGTATCAGTTTCTTGATGGCTACACGCAGGTCACTATCACTGGCTCGTAAAATTTTTACCGTAAACATAACTGAATGGGAAATCTCCACATTTAATCCATTTAAATCTCATGGTGTTGATGACATTAAACCTTGCCTTCTCCGGCATAATACATTAGCCGTATTAGCACCAATTCTAACTTTAATTTTCAGGATAAGCCTGGAATTAGGTGCAGTGCCTAAATCATGGACAAAAGCTAGGGTCGCTTTCATCCCGAAAGCAGGGAGAAAGTCGTATCACACGCCCAAATCCTTTCGGCCCACATGCCTAACATCCTTCCTGCTAAAAGCAATGAAAAAAATTATAGATCAGAGAAGTTGATCTTAAAGATACACCGCTCTATACCGAACAGTATGCTTACCAGTCAGGCAAGTCGACTAAGACTGTAATACATTGCCTAACGAGTAAAATCGAACAGGCATTGGAGGGTAAAGAAATAGCTCTTTGTACATCGGTAGACATTACAGGAGCTTTTCATAATGCTACTTTCAGGTCTATTGAGGAAGGTATGGTCAGGAAGCAAATTCATAGACTGATCATAACATGGGTTCTTAATATGCTGAAAAACAGGACATTAATTTACGAAATGGGGACAGAAAAATTAATTGTCAAGTCAACCAAGGGTTGTCCTCAAGGAGGAGTTTTATCGCTGCTCCTAAGGTTATTGGTCATTGACGAGCTTTTAAAAACTCTCGATGATCTCGGATACGAAGTTCAGGGCTTTGCAGATGACTTAATAATTATGGTCAGAGGCAAATTTGACTCTACCATAACTGAGCGCATGCAACTAGGTCTTGATATCACACAAGACTGGTGTCAGGAGTAAGAAATTTCAATAAACCCAAGCAAAACGACTCTGGTACCCTTCACGAAGAGAAGGATGTTGAATTTAGGGACCTTGAAGTTAGGTGAAACAGAACTAACACTCTCTGAGGAAATGATATATATTTGGGAGTAATCCTGGATAAAACTCAGAGCACGTGGACAGGCTCTTGCAGTTACTGTAGTCGTGGGAGTTCGCGACGCAGTTTGTGCACAGGGGGTGCTTTCTCATGATATTGTATCTCTTACCGATAGACAGTGTAAGAATATCGGGACAATGACGAAGCGGGTGTAACTTTCGACACTATGGGCAATCACGGTATGAAACGTTGATGTGATATGTGTTTACTCTTCGGGGGTTCACTGTAGGATTTTAGGATCACTTGGGTGGATTAAATCGACTGGGTTGTCGATTAGGTGGCTGGCTTAATGGCCGAGGACCACTTCGTAAATACTTCGGAATTTCACGTTTATCCTTCAACGATAGCTCCCGTATACACAAGATTGTAGTTTTGTTGAACATAAGTACACGAAAATCGCATCCCAGTGAATAGTGTCAACGTTCAAACGTTTCAAATTTGTGATGCAGTCATTGACGGTGCGCTCTAAGCGCTGTAAATAGAGTTTCATCGGTTTCATTGGTAACCGATTGTAGGCCGAAAGGTGTCTTTAGCTGTATATTTATAAGTATCCTCTTGTTTCCATACCGTTCAAGATTGTACCAAGCGAGCGCGAAGCCATCATTAGTCAGGAGAGTCGAGTTAATGATGCTATGCGCCTCTCCACGGGTTTTTTGAAGTAAGTGGTACAATTTCACTGCTGGGGATAACCGGGGGTTATTACGATATAGAGCCGTAAACATATCTCTGAAGCTCGGCCGAGATACTTAATCCCCGCAAAAGTACGCTGTGTCACATGGCGGCAATTGAGTAGGGGGAAATGAGTATTCATTATCTATTCTTTCAACGGGTGGATGCGGAATTGCGGGAGAACACGAAACTGCGGGTTGTGCCACTTCGGAAGTCAGCTTGTGAAGATGAGCGTTGATTGCAGGGAGGCACCGGAGATAGCTTGTTAATGAGAGGTCATGTAGCTTGCTCTGCTTACCATGTGAGCGCGCCTTTATTATTATTAATGGGGGCCGTCCACGTGGCGACCACTGGGCAACGTCCTCCTGGCACCCGCTAGGAGGCGGCTGAAGTTAGTGGCGAAAATCTCCTCGGTTAAAGGTTGTGCGTTGGGTTTGGGATCCGCTACAGAAAAAACCCGCCCAGTGAATAATGTAAAAATGCAGCGGAAACGGACTACTCCCTTTGTTGATGACCCCCGCAAACGAAAATAAGGACCATGAGTTACGGATATGTACCTGTAATGTTCGGTCCCTTTATCCATCTGGTTGACGTCCTAGAAAAATACAGAGCTGACATCACCGCTCTCCAGGAAATGCGATCGACGGGACAGGGCTGCTCCAAAAGAGCGTCCTGTGACATTTACTACAGTTGCCATGCTAAAAGACACGAATTAGGATGTGGATTTTTGGTCAGCAAGAGACTACGACATCTTGTCTCACAGTTCACGCCTGTGAACAAACGGCTGGCCACAATCCGCATCAAGGCAAAATTTTTCAACATCAACCTTATATGTGCCCACGCTCCGACGGTTGAGAAGGACAATGTGACCAAGGATAGTTTCTTCCAGCGCCTCGAAGAAGCTTACGACCGCTGCCCCCGCCACGATATCAAAATCGTGCTTGGCGACTTTAATGCCAGGGTGGGCAAGGAAGGTACCTTTGGTCCAACTGTCGGAAAATTAAGCCTCCACCAGAACACCTCCGATAACGGAATGAGGCTGATCGACTTCGCCGCAGCACGAAACATGGTAATTGGTGGTACCAGATTCCAGCATCTCGACATCCACAAAGCGACATGGCTGGCTCCAGATCAACGTACAAGAATCCAAATTGATCATGTGGTGATTGACGGAAGGCATGCTTCCAGTGTGATGGACGTGAAATCGATCCGTGGTGCCAACATCGACTCGGATCACTAACTTGTTGCAGCTAAGGTGCGCACACGTTTATATGTCGCAAATAACAAGAGAAGTCCCACACAGAGAAATATCGACGTCAGTAAACTGCGATCACCAGAGACAGCAGATGCATTTGCCACTCGACTCGATAGTCCGAGGAGGTATCGGTTACTACCAACCTCTGAGGAATGAGTGGTATGATCAGGAGTGTCGCGACGCTACCGCGGAGAAAGACGCCACCTACAGAAAAACCCTGCGTGCAGGCGCAACGCGAGTTGTTAAGGAGCGGTATAGAGAGAAAAGGAGTGCAGAGAGACGTCTTTTCAGGTGCAAGAAAAGAGAGTTGGAAAGTCGCGAGTGTGAGGAGATAGAGATGTGTACCGACAAGAATGAGACTCGAAAATTCTTCGAAAAGGTCAAGCGCCTGAGTGGCGATTTAAATCCCGAAGCCTCTTCTTGTCGTGATGGAAATGGGAATCTGGTTACAGATGTCAAGAGTGAACTGAGCCTATGGAGGGAAAACTTCTCCACGTTACTAAATGGTGATATTACGAACAATTCCGCCAGTGGAGAAGATTGCCCGATAACCCCGATTACAGATGATAAAATTGATGTTCCATCACCCGACTATGACGAGGTTGAAACGGCCATTTTAAGGCTGAAGAACAACAAAGCTGCAGGTGCTGATGTCCTGTCTGCCGAGTTGTTTAAGACCGGAGGCGATGAGCTGCTCGCCTGTATGCACCAGCTTATATGAATAGACCAGAATATGGTCGGATGAAAGCATGCGTAGGGGTTGAAGGCTCAGTGTTCTCTATCTAGTACATAAAAAAGGAGACCCCACAATTTGCGACATTTACCGTGGAATAATACTTATTAGCATCGCATACAAGGTTCTATCGAGCGTATTGTGTGAAAGATTGAAGCCCATGCTCAACAACCTGATTGGACCTTATCAGTGTGGCTTCGGACCGAATAAATCCACCATCGATCAAATTTTCACACAAAAGAAAGCAAAAAAGAAAGAAGAAGATCAAAGAAAAACAGATCGACACATACCACCTATTTGTTGATTATAAGGCCGCTTTCGACAGTCCGGTAAGGGATTACCTCTACGCAACAATGTCTTAGTTCGGTATTCCTGCAAAGCTCATTCGACTTTGTAGAATGACACTGCATAACTCCTGTTATGCAGTAAAAATTGGGAAGGACCTCTCCGCACCGTTTAGTGCCGAACGGGGTTTCAGACAAGGTGATTCATTATCGTGCGACTTCTTCAATCTTATTATGGAGAAAATAATACGAGCTGCTGATCTAAGACATAATGGCAATATCTTCAACGATATTGACATAATCGGCATGAACACGCGAACAATCAGTGCAGCATTCCCAGAGTTGGAAAGAGAGTCGCGTCGGATGGGTCTTACGGTGAACGAGGGCAAGACGAAGTATCTAGTGTCAACAAACAAAGAGTCCTGGCGTCTTGGACAGCACGTCACTGTTGACAACTACGCTTTTGAAGTAGTAAGGGACTTTGTCTATCTTGGAACCAGCATTAACAGCAGTAATGACGTCAGCCTGGAGATATTGCGAAGGATCACTCTTGCAAACAGGTGCTACTTTGAACTGAGTAAGCAATTGAATAGTCGAGCCCTCTCTCGAAGAATGAAAACTACACTCTACAAGTCTCTCATCGTGCCTGTCCTAACATATGGCGCTGAAGCCTGGACAATTTCCACCTCGGATCAGCGAATGTTCGGAGTTTTCGAGAGAAAATTCCTACGTAAGATCTTTGGACCTATTTGCGTTGGTGGCGAGTACCTGTACAAGCTGTATGCCGATATTGACTTAGTAAAACGCACAAAAGTACACGATTTAGTCCCATGTTTATTTTTATGAGGAAAATCCTCTTTAAATTAATTCCAAATATATTATTAATACCAAGAATACTTTCTCTCTCAATGTTCCCTCTCTCTCTTTTTGCTTAAGGTGCACAACTAGTTTGACCGCCTGAAAAAAGGTGATTTTTGTGAATTGTTTTAAAAAAAAGTATTGCATCGAATGTTTTAAAATTATACAGATATATTTGTGCATAAATAATGAATACAAAGTAATATTTTCAAATGAAAATATTCGATTTTCAACAAGTTATCCACCATCTCCTGAGTCTGTTGTTATCAAGTTACAGCTGCAGCAAATTTGAAAAATTTAGTTTTGAGAAAAACGTGTTTAAAGTTAAAAGTACTGATTTCATTGTTATAAATTTTTAAACATACCTAGAGCTAATCTGCTAATCTATTTGAGATTTTCACTTGAGATTTTAATATGTTAATTTTAAAGGTATAAATTATCAAAAAGTACAAAAACTAAAAAAAAACAAAATTTTCAAAATTGCAAACTAGTTGTGCCCCTTAAATCATTATTGTTTTAATCTAATGCTTTCCTGGCATTGTTATATATAAATAATTAAATAATTAAAATTGAACCAAATTTTTTATATATATGGTCTGATGGTGTAATGAGGGTGCCGTAATGTAGCTAGTACTGCTTGCTATGTGATGGTGCCTTCATTTCTTAATGGTGGTGCACCACCTCGAGACCTCCGGGACCCATCTTCCTGGCACCCTTTATGTGCGTTGGGTGTGGGACCCATAAAAACCTCCCCAAATGAAAAATCAAATCGTGCCTCGTATAAGGACTACCACTTTTGTTGACAGCCCCCGCAAACGAAATAAAGACCATGATTTACGGATTTCCACCAGGAATGTGAGGTCCCTTTATAGGGAAGGTAGCTCTATCCAGTTGGTTGATGTCCTCGACAAATATAAGGGTTACATCACCGCAATTCAGGAGATGCGATTGACGGGACAGGGTTGCTCTAAAAGAGCATCCTTTGATATCTATTACCGTTGCCATGCGGGGAGGCACAAACTTGGATGTGGATTTGTTGTCCGTAAGAGACTGCGCCATCTAATCTCTCAGTTCGCACCTGTGATCGAACGGCTGGCAACAATCCGCAAAAAGGCAAAATGTTTCACCATCAGTCTAATAAACCAGGAGAGCTCCTTTCAACGCCTTGAAGAGGTTTATGATTACCGCCCGTAAATAGTAAATAGTTGATTGTAATCCAGGTAAGCTAAAATTGGTTCATTTGTAATCAAAATTTTAATGGTTTCAACTGCATTGATGTAATTTTTATCCTTGTAGTTGACTTTATTTACAATTAGTAACAGGTAAATCCTCCGAGCCATAAAAAATATTTAATTTCTTTTTCGGATTTCGGTATGGGATACCATCTGAGATTACAACGTGGCCTAAAAATTTGGTTTCCTTCTTGAGAAATTCACTTTTATCAAGCTGGACTTTTAAATTAGCATCTGCTAGTTTTTTAAAGACTTATCGATCGATTCGATATGGTCTCACAACAATGTGCTGAAAATAAAATGTCATCCAAGTAAACCATACAACATTTTCTAATGATATCCCTTAGTACTGAGTTTATTAATCTTTGGAATGTCGCGGTCGTGTTTTTCCTACCGAACGGTATCCGGAGGAATTCGTAATGACCAGTTTGCGTTGAAAACGCAGTTTTCTTTCTATCGGCGGGGTCAAGCTCAATTTTGTGAAATCCTTTGCCAAGGTCAATTGTTATAAAATATATACACTTGCCATACTTATCTAGCATATCTTCCATATTGGGTATTGCAATTTAACATCGATTGTGATTTCGTTTAGCATACGATAATCGACGACTTCTTAGGTACCACCTTTATTAGTTATGAATATGGTGAGTAGCTATGACAATAATTCCTTAGCGTAACATTTCCGCAATTTGACGATCTACTTCCTTCCTATGTAACTCAGGATAACGATAAGACTTGGAATAAATGGTTTCCTCGTGTTTCGTTTTAATTTTATGTTTAATTTCATGAGTAAAAGTTAGATCATCATTCTCTTTACAAAAAATTTGGTAATATTTTCTAAGAAGTGATCTTATTTGATTGAGTTCTTCATAGTTTAAGCAGAGACATATATGCTTAGAGAATTCTTACTTTCCAGTATACAAAATTTTAAAAGGAATAACCAGAAATCAGCGGTAGTGGATTTTCTGTTGAGCGTGTATGAACCGAAATATCAGACGAAATAGAAGTGGACAATCGAACAAATGGTTCGATCACACCGCAAAAGCGACATGGTATTGGAAGAAGACGAAAGCGGACTGCACATAACATACAAAATCAAAACGTGCGCACGGATTTTGTATTGTTTACAATTATGAATTATGATATTCCTGGATCATATTCAATAATTTCATTTAATTATTTTAAAAACAACATCTTATTTTATATTACAATTGAAATTATTTACAAAAAATTTATATATAATAATATCATTAACTGAGAAATAAAAATGCGTTATCAATATCCAGTACGCATGTGCAATCAATTCTTATTCTATCCATATATGTACATACGCACATACATATCTGCAACATACAAACAATCAAACTCTCTCAAATTCGTTTCTTTCTATTTGCCAAAATAAAAAGTATATGTACGTATGCGCAGCAAAATACTATATTTTTCATTGTTAATTGCACTCAATCGGCAACACAGCACTTGCGATTGAATTATTTGGCATTTTTTGAAGATTTTATCATTTCATGCCATCCAACAGCCACCTAACAATATACATATAAAAAAAACAAAATAGAACATCTAAATTTACTTATGATCTTACTGTCTAGTTCTTCAATTGCAAAGTGTTTTCCAACGTTATTATAATTGTTAGTTTCGTTACTGGATTTGCTATAGCTTGTGTTTATTTTATATAAAACGTCGTTCAACGTAATTGTATTTTCGGCTAATTCTATATTAGCATTTAATTTCTGAAGTAATTATTCTATTCTGAAGTAATTATTCTATTTGGGGTTTTATTAAACTAACAGATCCAGTGTCTACCAAAAATTTGAAAGGTTCAGACTCTAATTTTAATTCTATAGAGGGCAATCCTCGGAGGTTGAAAAGATCAGATTTGGAGTATCTACTTCCATTCGGGCTGGGTACTCTTTTCATTGGTTGATTAATACATAATTGTGAATTTAATCTGTCATGATTTTGTTGATATTGGGCGTTAGGAAAATTTCTAAAAGTATTGGTGCTATTTTGGTTAAGCTGGTTTTTAATGATGATTTTGTTGTTATTGGGTAATTGGATAATTTCTTTGAGGAACCGCAAAATTACGATACCCATCCTTATTTACTTGTGCGTAATACTGCCAATTCTGGTTTCTTGAGAAAATATTTTATTTTTCTTAAATGAACTTTCAGTTATTGATGGCGATTTCTGATGGTCATTCTGCCTAAGCACTTTCAACGTCATTTTGAATTCTGTAACTAAATTAGTATTTAATAGCGCAACAATGTGACACGGCACTTCAAGCTTTAATTGTTTTACACTGACGTCATTAGTTGCTTTACTTAAACATAGTTTTCTGTCGTTTTCTTGTTTTTCGCGTTTTTCGCGAATATCTCGAAAACGCTTTTTTGAATAAATGAATGAAGGCAAGTTTCTTTTTCAGCAACTCAGGGTTAGTCTGGAAAATTTTCTTTCTGTGAGGTACTCGCAAAAGAGAAAAATAGTTGAGTAGTGTTACCTTTCAAACAGCCCTATACAAAATAATTCAAGGGTGTTAGATCGCAGCTTCTAGATGGCCATGGAACTTCGTAATTGACTGCATCGATCGATGACTGCATAATTTCTTCATTGCCAATAAATGGAGTTTTCCCCGGCTGGTGTCGCTGATATGGTCTACACTGATCCAATTTCTTTAAAATGACCAATAATTTTAAAAATTTCACGCTGTTAGATGATTATGACAACATAAATTTTCACATGATTTGAGAAATGTAGTTGTTTATATTATTTGTTTTTTTATACAAATATTCCAATGGCAAGCTATTTGGTTTGGTAGTCATAACTCATTTTGACTAAAAATTGTACTTAATATATATGTGCGCTACACCATCGATATATTCATGAAATAAATAATAAAATACAACAATACTAATAACTTGTTTTACACATACACCTTTTGTTATTTATTTTCATCTTCTTAGCACAACTTGAATATCACTGCAATCACCAAAAATATTGTGAACATGGCCTTCCTCCTTTCTTCTTTATCTGATATATTGAGCACATATCTCGGTGATGATCTTCCACCGGTTTTTTGAACACATTCAGTTATTAAACATTGTGTTCGTGTTTTGGTTAGGCCGTTATAAAATTCTCTGGAAATGGTTTTCAACAGATTCGATTCACGCTGAAACTTCTCAGAGCATGTCTCATTTGGATCATGCTGAAACAAACATTAAACCCTAATTTTTGGTTCAGGTGATAAATATACTGGCGATGAGCTGCTTGCCTGCATGCACCAGCTCATAAGCAGAATATGGTCGGATGAAAGCATGCCTAATGATTGGAGGCTCAGTGTTCTCTATCTAGTACATAAAAAAGGAGACCACACAATTTGCGCCATCTACCGTGGAATAATACTTATTAGCATCGCATACAAGGTTCTATCGAGCGTATTGTGTGAAAGATTGAAGCCCATGCTCAACAACCTGATTGGACCTTATCAGTGTGGCTTCGGACCGAATAAATCCACCATCGATCAAATTTTCACACAAAAGAAAGCAAAAAAGAAAGAAGAAGACCAAAGAAAAACAGATCGACACATACCACCTATTTGTTGATTATAAAGCCGCTTTCGACAGTCCGGTAAGGGATTACCTCTACGCAACAATGTCTTAGTTCGGTATTCCTGCAAAGCTCAAACTCCTGTTATGCAGTAAAAATTGGGAAGGACCTCTCCGCACCGTTTAGTGCCGAACGGGGTTTCAGACAAGGTGATTCATTATCGTGCGACTTCTTCAATCTTATTATGGAGAAAATAATACGAGCTGCTGATCTACGACATAATGGCACTATCTTCAACAAAAGGGTTATGATGTTGGGGTATGCCGACGATATTGACATAATCGGCATGAACACGCGAGCAGTCAGTGCAGCATTCCCAGAGTTGGAAAGAGAATCGCATCGGATGGGTCTTACGGTGAACGAGGGCAAGACGAAGTATCTAGTGTCAGCAAATAAGGAGTCCCGTTGTCTTGGACATAAATAAATATGTGGCACTTGAAGCCCCAAAGGGCTTATTGGCAGAGCTTCTCTTCCATTACTGTTGCGCGTCTTAAATTTGAACAGTGTTAGAAGGGACCTACTTATTTTAGCCGTTTCCGAACCTCAGAACACTTGTGACATCACTTTTTCTGAGCTTTGTCACAGAGTTCTTTTAGAAGCTTTTTCATGGCAAGTTGTTTCTGTTGGAAGAATTGCCAATTGCTTGCCGACCGGTGGGTACCATTCGAAAGAAAAATCTTATCGATATTAAATTTGTTATGCATCAGCCGGGGATTGAACCACGACCTACAGATTAGAAGGCGAACACACTAACCCGTGAGCTACGGCACCCATTGCGTCTTGGACAGGACGTCACTGTTGTCAACTACGCTTTTGAAGTAGTAAGGGACTTTGTCTATCTTGGATAAATCTTGCTAACAGGTGTTACTTTGGGCTGAGTAAGCAATTGAGAAGTCGACCCCTCTCTCGAAGAACGAAAACTACACTCTACAAGCCTCTCATCCTGCCTGTCCTAACATATGGCGCGGATTTGCGAATGCTTGGAGTTTTCGAGAGAAAAGTCCTACGCAAGATCTTTGAACCTATTTGCGTTGGTGGTGAGTACCGAATAAGGTACAGCCATGAGCTGTACAAGCTGTATACCGATATTGACATAGTAAAGCGTATCAAAATCCAGCGGCTGCGTTGTAAAATAAACAACAACAATAATAGTAAAAATACAAAAGAGGAGGTTTTCACACGAAGGCCTAAATTAATGTACTTGCCAGGAAAATGGTCGAGTAACGAACAAATAAGTCGGATTGAGGCAGAAAACTCGTCGGCTGTTGGGTTAAATAACCCGGACGAGTGCAATACTCCATCTGTGTCAGAGTTGCCGGTAGAGGTTCACTCACTGATAGAAGCTACAGGTAGGGGAGATGCTATGACGAAACAAAAATTGAGAAATGAGGAGACCGGACAAACTTGCTAAGGCAGCGGGAAGGTGAGGTAGACCAACTACTGCTGATATATGGAAGAACGAAGCATTTGATATCTTGGGCCACAAAATTACTGAGCTGCAGAGCATGATTGGATCGCAAAGCGGTAAGGTCCAACCATTGTGGAGTTAAAGGGTGCACAGACATCGCCTACAAGACAGCATGACAAAGTCATTGGTCTAAATCAGGAGATGTGAATGGTAGCAGTCAGGGTGAAAGAACTTGAGATGGAGAGGACACACAGAAACAAAAAAAAAACAGAGTAAGGAGGACTGACAGCCTGTTATAAAGAAGGTAGCAAACAAGCCACCATCAAAGAAAGGAATTTCCTTAGAAAATAAAGAAAAAGTAGTTCCAAAGCGTATACGTGCTCGAACCGAAGCTATGGTCATAACTAAAACCGGGGACTTATCATACGCTGATATATTAAAAAAACTGAAGACTTATCCAGATTTTAAGCAGCTTGGCGAAGAGGTTAATAAAATCAAGAAGACCTCTAAAGGTGAAATATTGTTGAAGTTAAAAAGAAAACCAAGTGAGAAAACAGAAAAATATATGAAAGCGATGGAACAAGCGATGTCGATCAACCACATTCCGTTATAGGAGGTGTTCTGATGGAGGCTAAATTTTCCGACAGTTGGACCAAATGTGTCTTCCTTGCCCACCCTGGCATTAAAGTCTCCAAGCACCTTTTTGATATCGTGGCGAGGGCAGCGGTTATAAACTTCTTCGAGGCGCTGAAAGAAGCTGATGTTAAAAAATTTACCCTTAATGCTGATTGTTGCCAGTGGCTCATTCACAGGTGTGAACTGCGAGACAAGATGTCGCAGTCGTGGTCGCCACGTGGATTAAGGTGACATCACATAGCAAGCAGAACAAACTACATGACGTCCAGTGAGTTGACTTGCTATGATTTCAACAAGGATTGCACTAGTCGCACCCAGTTGAGGCAGTTAGACACGTTACATTACAAAAACACCACTAGACCAGCTAGTATCATTTCTAATATAAGCAGTATAAGAAAAAGTACTACAATAAACACACACAAGTGGAAAAAAAATTTATTGGTTTTCCGAAAATACTTGATAGGGTAAATATTTTTTTAGTTAAAAACTTTGTTTAAATTTTAATTATGTATAGATAAGGACAATTGTTTCAACACATTGGAACAAGAGGTTTATTTTTACCAACAAATGGATGAATTTGTGAGTGTTGTGAGTCTCTCATACCAAAGAATGTGCCAAAACTTCCAAATGAAGTTCCTCGAGTTTTCTACTTCGCTTCAATTATTATTGGCTCATATTGGGGTTATGAATCGATCGCTTGACCGGACTGGAGCTACTCGTATTGGATGACTCCACTTCTCCCAGGAATAGAATATTACCTTCTTATTCGTCAATCCTGGTTTTGCGATTGATTCTAGCATAACATACCTGTTTCAACCTTTGCTGATAAAATCGAAATCCTTTCATTTATTAAAATCTTGAGTTTTTATACAATTTTTTACTACTAAATAATATAAGAAAAAATAATATATTTAAAATATAAAAAAAAATAATATATTTATAAACAAGATGTCAATCAGTGCAAGTATAATCTATTTCTCATGGGAAAAACTAATGTAGCACTTTTGTAAGCTACCGTGTAAAGGTGTAGAATTTCGTCTGTGAGAATACAAACATTGTTAAGCAACACGTTTTGTTATTGAATAACCAAAAAAGAAAATTGTTTTATTTTTAAATAATATGACTCTTCTATTTATATATGTATTACTTATATTATGTATTAACAAATTACATATGTTATGTACATCTTAGCTTCTCCCCGGCGTTGAATGCTGGTATTCAACTATATGCTATGTGAAATTATGATTTGATTTTTCGCTGACGTAATTATTTCCAACATCCTACGATTAGTGTTCCAATGATTAGTGCAATGATCAAGTAGCTTATGGCGTAGTGATGGATATCATGCGGTCCCAGTTCCACTGGAACATAAGAATGGTGGGTTTTTGTTTGTAAGCTCTTATAGCCAAAGATAGAAATTAGTGGTTGCTTTACTGTGCAATCGCCATCATAAGACTTTTTAAGACTCCTGCGTGTGTGAGCATTAATTGAGTTATTGTCGTTCCACAAACTGCGTTGACTGTAGTCGTATTATTAACGGATTAGTAGAACCACATATTGGGATTATGTAGTTGAAAGCAGTGCGGCCCATTTCTCGTGTCCTCGATGCTGCCCTGCGGATACGATTAGCTTGATTTAGTAATTCATTTCGCATTGGCCAACTTCCAATCCATAATTATAAAGTGGATGTTGTTATTGACATAAATAATGCTCCGTCTTGGTTGATATGCAGATGTGAAGATCCTCTATACTTATTGGAGAGTATTATAACGATGTAAATTCACATTGAGGAATGTAAAGTTTGTTCTTAGTTTGATGAATTTACCTTTTACTTGCCATGGAACAGCTGTTAATGACAATAGTTCAAAGTCGTCATGAGTGACCAACGGTATTCTTAACCCGAATATGGTATGATTTTGTAGTACCGTTCCCTTAATCGTCATCAAATGGTATTGCGAGGTCAGGTCATGAATAAGCATATCAATAGTACCGTGAGTAGTGATGATTTTGCCGAAATCCGTTTTCTTTTGGTTGGTCCGCATTAGTTGATGATGGTTTTTCGTCGTCTGAAGGGTCCATGTCAATCGGTAGCGGAGCCGATATATGTATTGGCCTCCTGCATGTATTAGTGGCCGTGCAGACATCGGCTACTCTTACCAAACCATCGTTCTCTTTAATGACAATGATGATTCGTCCCAGCGGCCATTTCACTGCAGACAAGTTCTTTAATAATGAGCAATGTTCCTGGCATTACGACAGAGTTTGTTTCCTTCCATTTGTGTCGATGCTGCAGCTGGTTTAGATATTACTGAGACCATCTCCTCCAGAATTCATCATTAAGTACATAATGAGCTTCCATCTGTTTGATCGCTTCATCTTGTTGGGTTGTTCCTTGAAATCAATAGTTGATGTGGCTAACCAATCAGCATATCGCCTGGCGTTAGAGCTTGGGCGTCGTTGGGGTCAGACGAAAGTGGTGTCAATGGTCTGGATTCCAATATAGCTTCCAATATAGCTTTCTTAATAGGTGGGTGCAGCTGTCTAGATTTTCTGCAGCAATTGTTTTGCTGATTATACAGCATTATATATACCATACATATGCCATTATTCTTTGTAAACATTGGAAATAAATTTTGTGATTTATGTTGCTTATGGCACTTGTCTCAACTTCGCTTGCGGCTGCTGTTATTGCTACTATAGGCCTTGATGAATGTCTGTTTTCTAATACACATTTTTCTGTAGGTGGTTTCAAGGTTCATGTTGTAATGAATCCATGCAAGAATTTCGGAACATAGAAATGTTGTCAGCCGGGTTTTCGTACATGCCTCCACTTTTGTGTTGATGTTGCTTGGTGAATTGCTGATACTTATAATTCGAAGTATCTCCCTTGATCCACCCAAGAACAGCTATTGAACGGAACCAGAAGTAAATGCTGGCATGTTTGAAAACTGATCCGCCTTGCAGTTCTTTGACCAAGTCCACTGCTAACCGTGCACCACATGGCTCACGTCGTGGCAACCAAATTTGTTTTACTGGAGCTACCCGAGATTTTGCGCATACAAATTGTACAATGATTTGCTTTCTAGTTTTTGTTCTAACGTACGCAACGGCACCATCGGCTCTTTCTGGTGCATCTGTAAAAATGTGGAGTTTAACTTCCTCCTTTGGTTGTTGTCCAAAAACTTGGTGCTGAACAGTGACATTCTGTAATAATTTAAATTCGGTGACAAATTTTTGCATGAATGTATGACGTTGTTGTGGTAAAGCTGCATCCCAATCAAGTTTTAATTTCCAAAGCCGTTGCAGGAATATTTTCGCATTGACCGTAACTGGTTCTATATACCCAAGGGGATCGAATAAGTCAGTAATATCCGACAATGGCGTACGTTTGGTAATTTCGTTGGTATCCATTTTGGCCACCTTGTTTTTGAAGTTCTCATGGCTATGATTCCACCTCAAGCATATTGTTTTAACGCCTTCATCATCGGTATTATTCCAAACAATATGCTTTGTAATATCAGCATACCATCTCCTATCGAAACTTGCTCAGCACGAAGGATCGAGTAAAATAATTCTGCTCTTATTAGTAAATCAATTCTTCCAACTTCGTTAACTTTGGATCAGCTAATGGAAGATTATTGCGGATTCTCCATGTGTTGATGTTAATAGTGTTTGATGACAGATTTGGAACGATTTCTGTCAATCTCTCTCAATGTACTCCAATCGTTTTGTAAATTAATTTATTGTTGAGATGATTTCGGATTTAATTCGTTCAGCTGATCGGCCCTTTCTTTGACTAATGCCTGGTATGCCCAATATAAACGTGGTTATTTGGAGTCCTAGTTTGGTTGCTAATCGTTTGGTTATGAAATTAGCTTAAGATCCGTTGTAGTATAGCCACGACACTGGATTTGATTCCACTAGTTGTCTGTGATGAAGATACGCACTGTGATACGTACATATGACTGCTGATGCTGATGGATTGTGTATTATCATTAATGACACACCATTGTCTTCCCCTGGTTGGAGTTTCACAGTGCTCGATTTGGCGGAAGATGCTCCGGGTATTTCTAAATGTAATAGAGTGTTGTGTTTTTTTAGCATTTTGTGCACTTACCAGAAGGGCAAGATTGTAGTTTGTGTCCACTCTTAAGGCAATTCCCACAGTGTTTGACCTTCTGTACATGACTTAGACGCAGCTTTGGAGTTAATTTCAAAAATGCTTCACATTTGTACAGGGCATGCTGCCATTGACTGTCGTACTGAGAGCATGATAAACCTTAGGTTTTCGTTGCATGTACTGACTAACATATTTTGTTATTGAATAAGCAAAAAATTCACAATAAGCAAAGAAAGTAAATTTTTTTGTATTAACAAATTACAACTCTTCAACTTATATATGTATTACTTATGTTATGTATTAACAAGAATATTAGTGCAAAAATAATTAAATGCAAAAAGGTAGAATTAAAAATTTACATAAAAAAATCAACCATTTAAATAAAATTGGACATCAAGATCTGCAAATTATTGTCTCGGGAAATAAAAAGGGTGAGTCCTAACATTGCAAGATATTTAATCAAGTGTAGTGATTTTCTACAAAGGAAGGCACAGCAACTTAAAAAAAAAATAAACCATACCAGACTAATACCACAACCGCCTTAAACTGAATTCAATCATGTCCCCCTAAATATTATCTTTTACGGACGGGCTACAAAAATAAATTTCGAATGCTTTAATTTCTGTTCATATACATTATACTTATGCACTGATGCAATTGTGACATATTGAAATTATTGCAATTTAAATTTTATGTATACACATGTTAATATACATATGTATATGTATTTAGGTGGTCACGTTGTATCATATATACAAGACGATCTTGTATTATTTGAAAAGGTATGCAAAATAAGTAATTAATATAGGGTACTTAGGGCTAAGACGTGTTACTTCTTTCATTTTGGAACATTTCATTAGTGCAACAGCAATATATGCACAAAAAGTGCTTGGTACATACTTGGTGCTTGGTGTGCATACGGATGATAATTGCGGAGAAATCTATGCGACAAGATGGGCAACGTTTTGAATACGAATGGCAGCAGAGGAGCATTAAACCATCGTCTAGAAGCGTGCCATTCCACATTTGTTAAATTATCATCATCTCACCAGCAGTGTAAAAGACAGAAAATCAGGGTACAGCTACTTGCATGTGATTACGAGCACGAGTGCCAGCGATGAGCGCATTTGTCTCTTTTCACCTGTTCCGTTTAATCTTACTCTCAAAAAGAGGAGAGAATAAGAAGAAGAGCAGAAAATTATCAGAATAATCGTCGTATTATTATTAGTTTGATACACGTGCATGGAAGCGATATAGTAAAAACTCAATAAAGGAAGACATTAAATATAACACGTGTACATCATATATATATAAAAAAAAGAAGAACATAGGACGGAAAATGAAAAATTAATAGAAATATACTAAGAAATAAGATGCATGCAGTTAGTATAAAAGCAGCTTACATTATGAAAGTTAAAGCAGAGAACGTGAAATACTAGAGAAGTCCTAATTTGGCTTTTGAGCTTATTTCTGATCACAACTATCAGGGTCACTTAACAAAGTTGTAGAATACAGAGATTTTGAAGAGAGCAATGCCATGACCGTGAGAAAAATTATGTAAATTAACATAGCAAATTAACATATATTGAAATATGATCACATAATAGTAAATATTTTTATGAATGAATTTTATATATAGAATTTTTTATAAAGAATTTTTACTATTGTTCAATATATATTTATGTACATGCTTATGGAGTACTTATAGGTATACTCCATTCACGCAATGCATATATTTATAAATATATGCACTTACTATATAACATATGAGGTGTTTCGCAATATTATTTATCATTTTTATAATATTAAATTTGATAAAATTCCAGTAATTTTGACAAAGAAGGAAGGCATAAGGCATCGTTTTATTGAAGCAACCGATGCCTGGTATCAGGCAACCAGAAATATCAGCAAGTAATAGCACGTGCTGATATTCAATGTAAAGGAACAGAAAAGTAGACGTGAGACAAGCTTGATATTAGTCCGTAAAAGATGAGAATAGATAGAATAGAGTTCAAATCATATTCCGACTTTATTATTCAAATATCTGGGTTTATATACAATTCTTACTCTCCCAGTATTTCCGTACGACGACCCACAATTTAGACGATGAACCTCTCAGCATTTAGAATGATGTCATCGTTACAATTTTTCCCATTGGTAAAATGGTACGTATCACACTTACATACAATATTCAGCATAATTATTATCTGCATTATTGGAATCCACGTACCTATAAAAATGTCTCGGAAACGGACTATCGTTTGCGGGGGTCATCAATAAACGGACATTTATTGATGACCCCCGCAAACGAAATAAGGACTATGATTTACGGATAAGCACCTGGAATATTTGGTCCCTTTATAGGGAGGGTGCCTGTATCCACCTGGTTGATGTCGTCGAGAAATACAGGGATGACATTACCGCTCTCCAGGATATTCGATGGATGGGACAGGACTGCTCTAAACGAGCGTCCTGTGATATATACTACTGTTGCCATGCTGAACGGGTCGAATTAGGATTTGGATTTTGGTCAACAAGAGACTAGGACATCTTGTCTCACATTTCACGCCTGTGAATGAACGGCTAGACACAATTCGCATCAGGGCAAAATTCTTTAACATCAGCCTTGTATACGCCCACGCTCCGACGGATGAGAAAGACAATGTGACCAAGAAAAGCTTCTTTCAGCGCCTCGAGGAAGCTTATGACCGCTGCCCGATATCAAAATCGTGCTTGGCGACTTTAATGCCAGGATAGATAAGGAAGGTACATTTGGTCCAACTGTTGGATAATTCAGCCTCCACCAGTACACCTCCGATAACGGAATGAGGCTTATCGACTTCGCCGCAGCACGAAACATGGTAACTGCCATGACTACTGCTGCCGAGGAGGTATCGGTTACTATCGGCCTCTGAGGAATGAGTGGTATGATCAGGAGTGTCGCGACGCTACCGCGGAGAAAGACGCCACCTACAGAAGAAGCGGTACAGAGAGAAAAGGAGTGCAGAGAGACGTCTTTTCATGCGCAAGAAAAGAGAACAAGAAAGACGCGAGTGTGAGGAGATAGAGATGTGTACCGACAAGAATGAGACTCGAAAATTCTTCGAAAAGGTCAAGCGCCTGAGTGGAGATTTAAACCCCGGAGCCTATTCTTGTCGTGATGGAAATGGGAATCTGGCTACGGATATCCAGAGTGTACTGAGCCTATAGAGGGACCACTTCTCCACGTTACTGAATGATGATGCTACGAACGATTCCGCCAGTGAAGGAGATTTCCTGACAATCTCCTAAGCAAGGTCTTATCGTTCGTATTGTGTGAAAGATTGAAGCCCATGCCCAACAATCTGATTGGACCTTGTCAGTGTGACTTCAGACCGAATAAATCCACCATCGATCAAATTTTCACACAAAAAGAAAGGAGAAGATCAAAGAAAAACAGATCGACACACACCACCTTTTTGTTGATTATAAAGCCGCTTTCGACATTCCGATACATATCTCTACGCAAGAATGTCTGAGTTCGGTATTCCGGCACTATCTTCAACAAAAGTGTCATGCTGCTGGCGTGTGCCGACAATATTGACATAATCGGTATCAACTCAGTTAGTACAGCATCCTCTGAATTGGAACGAGAGTCACTTCGAATAGGTATTACGGTGAACGAGGACAAGACGAAGTACCTAGTGTCTACAAACAAAGAGTCCCGGCGTCTTGGTCAACACGTCACTGTTGACAATTACAGTTTCAGGGTGGTGAAGGACTTCGTCTATCTTGGAACCAGCGTTAAAACTGTAATGACGTCCGCCCGGAGTTCATATGTAGGATAACTCTTGCTAACAGGTGTTTACTTTGGGCTGAGTAAGCAATTAAGTAGTCTAGGCCTCTCTCGAAGATCGAAAATCACACTCTACAAGTCCCTCAATTTTCCTGTCCTAACATATGCCGCAGAAGCTTGAACAATTTCCACCTCGGATGAGCGAATGCTTAGAGTTTTCGAGAGAAAAGTCATACACAAGACCTTTGGACCTATTTGTGTGGGTGGCGAGTACTGAATAAGGTATCATAGTGAAGTGCATCAAAATCCAGCGGCTGCGCTGGCTATGTCATATCCAGCGAATCGAAGAACACGCTATAGCTAAGAAGGTGGTATATTCGGATCTCGCTGGAGGACAAGAGGAAGACCTAACTTCCGGTGGAAAGACCAAGTACTGGAGAACCTGGCGGCGCTTGGAATTTCTAACTGGCGCCAGCTAGCGAATAACAGAGATAGCTGATGAAGCATATTTTATTCGGTCTAAATCGATATTCGGTTGTTATGGCCACATAAGTAAGTAAGTAAGTAAGCATATTTAATGGTTCCTTTGGATTAGAATATAACACGACGTCATGTGCTTTGTTAAAGCCTGAATGACACTTATACTATTAGCAACAAATGTGTTAAAATTTGTTGGCTCATTGCGCAACCATGATAGAACAATGGTCGAATCTGATCAGCAAAATACTTGACCTTTAAAAATACTTAATTTGGTTACTAGTTGTGCTAACAATAATGCGGCGCAAAACTCAAGCTTTGGCACTGTAAGCGTCTTGAGTGGCGTTACTGGCGATTTAGAATAAAGTATATTTGTGCGGACGACTCTGGCTTTCTCTACACGTATGTATAAATATCAACCATATGCAGTCAAGCTTGCATCACAAAGTGCATGGATCTGTACCTCGGCATCAGGCATAAGCACATACTTGTAAAAACGACTAGTTCATATTCACTGCAAATGTCCTGCCACGCCGTTTGAATAGACTGTGAAGGGCCCTCGTCCCAATGAAGCTTTTCCTTCTAAAGGTGCTGTAGAAAATGTTTGTCTTGGCCTTTATTTGTTAATGAGGGGTAGTCATATAGCTTGCTCTGCTTACTATGTGATGGCGCTTTCATTATTATTAATGGGGGCCCTCCATGTGGCGACCACTGGGCAACGTCTTCCTGGCACCCGCTGGGAGGCGGCTGAAGTGAGTGGCGAAAATCTCCTCGGTTAGAGGTTGTGCGTTGGGTTTGGGACCCGCCACATAAAAAAAACCCCCAATGAAAAAAACAAATATGCCTCGGATAAGGACTACCGCTTTTGTTGATGACCCCCGCAAACGAAAAAAGGACAACGATTTACGGATATGCACCTGGAATGTCCGATCCCTTTATAGGGAGGGTGCCTCTATCCAGCTGGTTGATGTCCTCGAAAAATAAAGAGCTGACATCACCGCTCTCCAGGAAATGCGATGGACAGGACAGGGCTGCTCCAAAAGAGCGTCCTGTGACATCTACTACAGTTGCCATGCTGAAAGGCACGAATTAGGATGTGGATTTTTGGTTAGCAAGAGACTACGATATCTTGTCTCACAGTTCACGCCTGTGAACGAACGGCTGGCCACAATCCGCATCAAGGCAAAATTTTTCAACATCAACCTTATATGTGTCCACGCTCCGACGGATGAGAAGGACAATGTGACCAAGGAGAGCTTCTTTCAGCGCCTCGAAGAAGCTTATGACCGCTGCCCCCGCCACGATATCAAAATCGTGCTTGGCGACTTTAATGCCAGGGTGGGCAAGGAAGGTACCTTTGGTCCAACTGTCAGATTTTTCAGCCTCCACCAGAACACCTCCGATAACGGAATGAGGCTGATCGACTTCGTCGCAGCACGAAACATGGTAATTGGTGGTACCAGATTCCAGCATCTCGACATCCACAAAGTGACATGGCTGTCTCCAGATCAACGTACAAGAAACCAAATTGATCATGTGGTGATTGACGGAAGGCATGCTTCCAGTGTGATGGACGTGAAATCGATCCGTGGTGCCAACATCGACTCGGATCACTACCTTGTCGCAAATAACACAGAGAAAGTTCGACGTCAGTAAGCTGCGATCACCAGAGACAGCAGATCCATTTTCCACTCGACTATCGGATCTGCTTTTCAGAACACTCCCCCACTTGATGATACATGCGCACGGTGGACACATATATCCCACTCCATGACTACTGTTGCCGAGGAGGTAATCGGTTACTACCGGCCTCTGAGGAATGAGTGGTATGATCAGGAGTGTCGCGACGCTACCGCAGAGAAAGACGCCCCCTACAGAAAAACCCTGCGTGCAGGCGCAACGCGAGCTGTTAAGGAGCGGTATAGAGAGAAAAGGAGTGCAGAGAGACGTCTTTTCAGGCGCAAGAAGAGGGAGTTGGAAAGACGCGAGTGTGAGGAGATAGAGATGTGTACCGACAAGAATGAGACTCGAAAATTCTTTGAAAAGATCAAGCGCCTGAGTGGAGGTTTAAATCCCGGAGCCTCTTCTTGTCGTGATGGAAATGGGAATCTGGTTACGGATGTCCAGAGTGTACTGAGCCTATGGAGGGAACACTTCTCCAAGTTACTGAATGGCGATGCTACGAACAATTCCGCCAGTGGAGGAGATTGTCCGATAACCCCAATTACAGATTACAGTTGATGTTCCACCACCCGACTATGACGAGGTTGAAACGGCCATTTTAAGGCTGAAGAACAACAAAGCTGCAGGTGCTGATGGCCTGCCTGCCGAGTTGTTTAAGACCGGAGACGATGAGCTGCTCACCCGCATGCACCAGCTCATAAGCAGAATATGGTCGGATGAAAGCATGCCTGATGATTGGAGGCTCAGTGTTATCTGTCCTGTACATAAAAAAGGAGACCCCACAATTTGCGCCAACTACCGTGGAATAAGTCTCCTGAGCATCGCATACAAGGTTCTATCGAGCGTACTGTGTGAAAGGTTGAAGCCTATGCTCAGCAACCTGATTGGACCTTATCAGTGTGGCTTCAGACCTGGTATCATCGACCAGATTTTCACACTGCTCCAAATCCTGGAGAAGACCCAAGAAAAACAGATCGACACACACCACCTATTTGTTGATTATAAAGCCGCTTTCGACAGTCCGGTAAGGGATTACCTCTATGCAACAATGTCTGAGTTCGGTATTCCTGCAAAGCTCATTCGACTTTGTAGAATGACACTGCATAACCCCCGTTGTGCAGTGAAAATTGGAAAGGACCTCTCCGCACCGTTTAATACCGAACGGGGTTTCAGACAAGGTGATTCGTTATCGTGCGACTTCTTCAATCTTATTATGGAGAAAATAATACGAGCTGCTGGTTTACGACATAATGGCACTATCTTCAATAAAAGTGTCATGCTGTTAGCGTATGCCGACGATATTGACATAATCGGCATGAACACGCGAGCAGTCAGTGCAGCATTCTCAGAGTTGGAAAGAGAGTCGCGTCGGATGGGTCTCACGGTGAACGAGGGCAAGACGAAGTATCTAGTGTCAACAAACAGAGAGTCCCGGCGTCTTGGACTGCACGTCACTGTTGACAACTACGCTTTTGAAGTAGTAAGGGACATTATCTCTCTTGGAACCAGCATTAACAGCAGTAATGACGTCAGCTTGGAGATCATGCGTAGGATAACTCTTGCTAACAGGTGTTACTTTGGGCTGAGTAAGCAATTGAGAAGTCGAGCCCTCTCTCGAAGAACGAAAACTACACTCTACAAGTCTCTCATCATGCCTGTCCTAACATATGGCACTGAAGCCTGGACAATTTCCACCTCGGATGAGCGAATGCTTGGAGTTTTCGAGAGAAAAGTCCTACGCAGGATCTTTGGACCTATTTGCGTTGGTGACGAGTACCGAATAAGGTACAACCATGAGCTGTACGAGCTGTATGCCGATATTGACATAGCAAAGCGCATCAAAATCCAGCGGCTGCGCTGGCTAGGTCATGTCGAGCGAATGGAAGAACACGCTCCAGCTAAGAAGGTGTTATATTCGGAACCCGCTGGAGGACGACGCAGAAGAGGAAGACCAAACCTCAGGTGGAAAGATCAAGTACTGGAGAACCTGACGGCGCTTGAAATTTCTAACTGGCGCCAGCTAGCGAAGAACAGAGATGGCTGGCGAAGCATGTTATTTTCGGCCTAAATCGATATTCGGTTGTTATGGACACATAAGTAAGTAAGTAAGTAATGGCCCGTTGATATGAATCTCCAACTTCGTCGGCAGATATCCTTTTAGATAACCGTACCGAATAGTCTTCAATTTCTAGACCTCGATAATTTTGCATAAAAGAATCTTCACATATATCTTCCAGTGTAGGAGGCTTTATCGCACATTTACTGCACTCCTGTACTTCCCAAAAGCGTTTGATCAAATAATCCAAATCCATATTTAAATCAGCCTTGCCTAGTACCTCACTTGCCACTAAACAAGACAAAAAATATCATCCCACCGACCTTAGTATTTTGAAGAAGTAGCATTTTTGTAGCCAAGCGTATTTTCGCCAACACAGAGTAGGTCGAAAAATAAACTGGCGTTAATGAGAATGTTGATGTGTTGAGGTTAAAAAATAGTGGATCTGCTAGGCAAGTGTTTGAAAGTTTAATAATCTATATTTTAGGGATTAGCCGAATCAGACCACTTATATGGGTCCCTTTTCGTCCCTCAAAGCGTGTGTTAATTATTTGTTCGGTTGCAGAATTCTTCTACTTGCTTTCTCAAAATAACATCACGCGTTATTTCAAGCATGTCTTTGTGGGGTATGTTCCACATTTCTAGTTCATCAATAAATTGGCGACCCAGTGTGGACATCCTCCTGCTTTCAAATGCAGGACACTGGCGCATTATGTGCGCCGCTGTCTCTGACTCTTCCATGCATAATCTGCAAATGTCAGCATCCTCCCCATCAACAAGACCCATCTTGCTGAGGTGGTACCTGAAATTGCCATTCCCATGTCAACCAGCTTAGAGTCAATCCTCCTAGACCGAGAGCCCTCCCCGATTCACTGCCCTTTGATAGCCTCAACAAAGCCTTTGCCTGTCTACAAGTGGATAAGTTCTCCCATCTCGTGAGTTGGAGTTATTTTATCCACTCTTCGACCTTTACCTTCACCGTCCCTTTGCTAAGACCAACTACTGGTTCCGGTCCATAAAATTCAGCTTCAGAACCTTGTCTAGCCAAGGCGTCTGCAGCTTCATTCTGTTCTTTACCAATGTGTCCCTTCACCCACATAAGAGTAATCGCATTACTACGAGCACACCCGTTAAGTTCGAGCGCCAACTTAGAAGATACCGTAGGTTGTTGCAGTTGCCTGACCACCGCCTGGTTATCGAGTGCTGGCAGATGGTCTAGAGCATGCATTAGACCAAGCATTTCTGCTTGATAGACCGATACATATCTTCCCAGATTCAGAGTGCATGCCAGTCCCAACTCTTTAGAGAAGATTCCAGCACCCGCTCTGTCATCCATTAATGAACCATCTGTAAAAATACTGATGTCATTTTCCTCACATACATCATGTGTGAGGCCGTCTTCAATGAGTGTTCTGTGCGACTTTTCAGTCATCTTCAGCCTACCCATTCCTTCCATTGGCATTTGCGCCTCCTTTACACTGCTATATAACAGTGACAGGATGCCCCGGAACAGGATGTACAGGAACTTACGCTATGTCATCTGCATACCCAACGGTGTGTATGCCTTTTGAGTCCAGAAGCTGAAGTAGGGAATCGACCGTGATGTTCCAAAGGATGGGCGATAATACTCCTTCCTGTAGACACCCTTTTACTACCCTACCTCTGAGTCTGTAACTCCCATTTTGAAAGTTTATTGCCCTTTTCCTCAGCATGCTGTCCACCCACCTTAAAATGGTTGGGCTGACTTCACGAGTAGCAAGGGCCATCCTTAACTTATCGAAACCAATCTTATCGAAGGCATCTTCTATATCCATAAAAGTAGACACAGATATCCCTCCACAGAACAGTTCCCTCTCCGCTACACGAACGAGTTCGTGCAGGGCCGTTTCAATGGATGTGCCAGCTCTGTATGCGTGCTGTCTTTTCCATGTGGTCCGCTAGTATAACCTCCATACATTTCAGCAGAAAGGAGGTCAAGCTAACAGACCGGAAAGATTTAGCCTCTGAGTAGTCCGTTTTTCACGGCTTTGGAAGAAAGACAACCTATCTACCAGAAGCCTATCTACCAGAGCTTCTGCACTCCACTGAAGTAGGGCTGGAAATATCCCGTCTGTACCCGCTTAATGGCGTTTATCACTCCATCTCTGGTAACTATCCTTTCAGCTTCCAATCTTTCATTCCTGTTTGCACCCCTGTGGATCTTCCGATCTAAAGCTTCCTGGAAAATGCACCTCCATCATGTATTTCAGTGACTCTCTGTAAAGGATCCATTCGTTTTGAAAATTAATCCCAACTTTGACACCGGGTCCTTTGATATAATCCTCTGTAATCTACATACATCGGTCATATATTTCATATTTGAGCAGAATTCCCTCCACGTTTTCCTTTTACGGTTTCGTAGAGTCTTCTTCAGCTCCCTTTTCTTTGACTTGTAGTCATCCCACGCGTTGGGGTTCCAGTTCCCCATTCCACCATGGAGTGGGGCCTCCTTCGTCTACTACCGTCAGAGGACATGAAGCTTCAAATGTTTTGATCATGGCTGAGCTGATAGCCCTCACCTGATACTCAACATCTGCGGTTATTCTAGGTCTCTTAAACCTCCCTGGCAATAATTCCTCAAGAACTTCGCAGTACCTTGTACAATCCGTTCGTTTTGGTATCCTTACCATTCTACAGCCGGTCCTATGTCTTTTATCGGACGTAACCCCAAACTGAATGGGCCTGTGGTCCGACATGGTTAGTCTATCCACAACCCTCCAATCTAAAATCCTATCCAACATTCTGATATTCCTCAGAGTAACATCAATGACCTCGCAACGACATGTGTCGACAAAGGTCGGTTCTGTTCCCCTATTGACAACTTGTAGACCAAATCTTTCTATAAATTCGAGCAGACACTCTCCTCTATAGTTTTCATTGCTGCTGTCCCACACAGAACTGTGCGCATTGGCATCGCAGCCTAAGATCAGACCAACCCCCTTACCATCACAAAATCTTACTAGAGCTTCCACCTCTCTTGAAGGTGGTTCGTCTGGAGAATCGTATGGAAGGTATGCTAATGCGATCATAAATGATCCCACACCGTCACCCATTCCCACTACTGTGAGATCCGGTGAGCACAAGTTAGACATAGAATCGCACGTATCCCATGTCTAACTAAAATTCATGTCCTCACCTTCCCCTCTGTTTGTGGATAAAACATAGTGGTCTTTTGTCCTTCCATGAAGGATTTAGGGCTCCTGAACCAGTGCAATGTCAAGCTCATACTCATCGAAGCTCCGCACCATCATTGCTGATGCTGCTTTGCTGTGGTGAATATTGAGTTGACACACATTTAGTGGTTTAGTGTTTAAAGGTTTGCTCCAGTCAATCTCTTTCAACGAACGTCTTGATTGGACTTCGGTAATGGTGTGTGTAACAACTGTAACAAGGCCTTTGGTCCTTCCATGAAGGATCCAGGGCTCCTGAACCAGTGCAATGTCAAGCTCATACTCATCGAAGCTCCGCACCATCATTGCTGATGCTGCTTGGCTGTGGTGAATATTGAGTAGACACACATTTAGTGGTTTAGTGTTTAAAGGTTTGCTCCAGTCAGTCTCTTTCACCGAACGTCTTCGTTGGACTTCGGTAATGGTGTGTGTAACAACTGCCGACAACTTGGCAGAATAATCACTGATACGCGAGTGTAGCCATATCAACGATATGATCTGCGACAAAACCATTTTTCCTATACCAAAAATGGACAATGACCATTTAATTTTTCTAAGTTGAAGTTGGTTAGTTGACCGATTAATAATGAAATCATACTAGCAAAAAATCACCATTCTCTACTTCTGTTGGCTAGCGAAACAACTTGCTAGTAGAAAAGTCAGTAGTCGTACAATGTTAGCAACAAATCGCTATTCGCTACTTCTGTTGGCTAGCTATTGTCAGTAGTGATTTTGATTCACAGTGAAATACCAGAGACATAAATGCTTAGAGAATTCTCACTTTCCAGTATACAAAATTTTAAAAGGAATAACCAGAAATCAGCGGTAGTGGATTTTCTGTTGAGCGTGTATGAACCGAAATATCAGACGAAATAGAAGTGGACAATCGAACAAATGGTTCGATCACACCGCAAAAAGTAGAAAGCGACATGGTATTGGAAGAAGACGGACGAAAGCGGACTGCACATAACATACAAAATCAAAACGTTCGTACGGATTTTGTATTGTTTACAATTATGAATTATGATATTCCTGGATCATATTCAATAATATTTCATCATTTATATCATTTCTTTAATATTATTTGTTATTTAATCTTTAAGTAATATTTATTATATAGACATAACTTTCATTTAATTTTTTTAAAAACATAACATCTTATTTTATATTACAATTGAAATTATTTACAAAATATATATATATGTGGCACTTAAAACCCCAAAGGGCTCATGGGCCGAGCTTCTCTTCCATTACTGTTGTGCGTCTTAAATTTTGGACAGTATTAGAATTATTATTATTATCGTTGTGGGGATGTTGCACCGCGACCTATAAGATCTATTGTGCCCCCTTCGCAGAGCTAGAGTGTGTCTCTCAGCCCAGTTCCCTCGATGAATTTTAGTATTGGTCTCAATTCACAGAGTCTAATTTCATCCTCGGGTATGATGAAATCTCCCAGGTATTTCCTCCTCTTGTGCATCAGTGCAGGACAAGTTCCTATCACGTGTTGTGCGGTCTCGTCCTCTTCCCTGCAGAACCTACAGAGAGCATCAGAGAAAATTCCCAGTTTTGTTAGGTGATAATTCAGCCTACAGTGCCCTGTTAATAATCCCGTAATGATTCGCATGTTGTTCTTCGTTAGACTCATACATTCCTCGTAGCGTTTCAGGTTGTATGTCCCTAGCGCTAGTTTGGAGTGTGTTAGCCCCGGTAAGTTTTCCCAGTATAAGCTTCTTTGTCTACTCTCTTCTTCCCAGATGATACGGGAGATGTTACCCGATCCTAATCCACAGAATGGTTCAGGCCCTACAAATGGGGTTGATGCTCCCTTCCTGGCAAGCTTATCTGCCATTTCATTTCCATCGATCCCTACGTGCCCCGGAACCCATAGAATCCACACCTGATTGAGTTGGATTTGAGTGCTTTGATAGCCGCCTGGCTGTCACTCAGTATTGCTATTCTGCGATTCCGGTAATTCCGTTCGAGATTAAAGTGCGCACATCTATCTATCGCGTAGACTTCCGCTTGAAAGATAGAGGTGTTCTTACCTAATGGTTCAGAGTATCTTTTCCCTGGTCCGAATACACCTGCCCCGGCTCCGTCATCGGTGAGGGAACCGTCGGTGTACCATGTTATCATATACTGGTTTATCTTGTATGTTTTCGATATACCTTCCCTATGTTTTTTGTTACTAAGCTTAGTTTTAAAATGTTTCTTAAAGCTGAACCTTGGGAGTATCACGTCCCTTGGCATCGAGATTTCAGGAAGTTGCTCAGCCAGAAGTTCTATCTTCCTTCGGCTGAGGTAACTGCCTGTGCTGACGTTGTTCCAAGCTACCCTCAAAATCGCCCTCCCCGCTTGGGACTGGATGTAAATATGGAGGGGAGTAAAATCCAAGAGTATCTCCAGTGATGCCGTTGGACATGTTCGCATGGCTCCCGTGATACATACACATGCAAGTCTTTGTAGCTTGCTAAGAGTGTTGATTACTGTCTGCTGCTTCGTGCACTTTTCCCAGACTATTGCCCCGTAGGTTATCATTGGCCTGACAATTGTTGTGTATATCCATCGCAGAATTTTTGGGGTACAACCCCAGCTTTTACCCGCAATAGTTCTACACGTCATGAAAGTTTTGATAGCTTTCTGTCTTATCTCCTCAATGTGGGTTTTCCACAATAATTTCTGGTCCAAGTGGGTACCCAAGAATTTCACTACTTTCTGGAGTTCTATCTCTACACCGTCTAAACGGATAGGTTTAAGATTCGTAAGTTTATACTTCCGTGTGAATTGTACAATCGTTGTTTTTGCTGGATTAATGTTCAGCCCAACCGTGGCGCACCATCCCTTCGTTAGTTTGAGTCCTAGCTGTATTCTGTCACATAGAGTGTCCTCAAATTTACCTCTACAGATAATGACTATGTCATCCGCATAGCCTTGAAATGACAAACCACTGGTTTCCAATTTTTTCAATAGCTCGTCTACTACTATACTCCACATAAGTGGTGATAGCACACCTCCTTGTGGGCACCCCCTTGTGGTGTTTGCAATTATACTTCCTGTACCACTTGGTATTTCAACCTTCCTGGTAAGAAGCATATTACTCATCCAAGAAGCTAGAGTATTATTAACTCCTCTTCTTGTAAGAGCTCTTCTGATAGCATCATGTGAAGTATTGTCGTATTAGAATGGACCTACTTATTTTTTTTTTATGTGTGTGCCGTAGCTCAGTGGTTAGTGTGTTCGCCTTCTGATCTGTAGGTCGTGGTTCAATACCCGGCTGATGCATAACAAATTTAATATCGAAAAGATTTTTCTTTCGAACGGTACCCACCTGTCGGCAAGCAATTGGCAATTCTTCCGACAGTAACAACTTGCCATGAAAAAGCTTCTAAAAAGAACTCTGTGACAAAGCTCAGAAAAAGTGATGTCACAAGTGTTCTGCCGTTCGGAACCGGCTAAAATAAGTAGGTCCCTTCTAATACTGTCCAAATTTAAGACGCACAACAGTAATGGAAGAGAAGCTCGGCCAATGAGCCCTTTGGGGCTTTAAGTGCCACATATTTATTTATTTTATATATATATATATATATATATATATATATATATATATATATATATATGTATATATGTATATATGTATATATATATATATATATATATATACATATATATATATATATATATATATATATATATATAAATATTTACAAAATATTTATATATAATAATATCATTAACTGAGAAATAAAAATGCGTTATCAATATCCAGTACGCATGTGCAATCAACTCTTATTCTATCCATATATGTATGTACATACGCACATACATATCTGCAACATACAAACAATCAAACTCTCTCAATTTCGTTTCTTTCTATTTGCCAATGTAAAAAGTATATGTACGTATGCGCAGCAAAATACTATATTTTTCATTGATAATTGCACTCAATCGGCAACACAGCACTTGCGATTGAATTATTTGGCATTTTTTGAAGATTTTGTCATTCCATGCCATACAACAGCCACCAAAATCGAGAGGAAGCACTTCAACACATCAAATTGTTCGTCTTTCGTCGATTGCACTCGCATTGGTACACACACTCATTTACTTACGCCTGCGTATTTGTTGTTACCTTTGCTCTCGTTTCTTGGGGGAGAAAAATACTCTTCAATTTTCTGATGTTCTATTTTGTTTTCCATATACAAAACAAATTCATGCGCAACAAGGCGACTCGAACTTGTATGGCGAAATAGCTAACATATCGTATATGTATATTGTTAGGTGGCTGTTGGATGGCCACCTAACAATATACATATACATATATAGGCCACTGCCTACATTGATTCCCTTATGCTTTTATAAAGAATCGTTAAGTATGTAAAGTTACACCACTTTTGTGTACAAGTGCGCACGCATAAACATATAACATATGTATGTATTTACATTGTACACATATGGAAGTAGATAAACACGGTGTTACGGAAAAAATTATCAAAAATTCAATTTTCACCCGATCTTGATAATATTAGACTTAAAGGGTTCGGAATTAAACTTACTATTTTCTAAAAAAAAAAAAATTCCTGATTCTTAGAACTTCTTATAAGAAAATCATTTTCGAAATCAACAAATTTTTTTGAATCGTAAATATTCTACAAAATTTTAAATTTGGCCAGCCATAACTCTGCAAATTTTAGCTCAATCACTGCAAGTTGTAGCTACGCTCTCAAAGCGCTCTTTATTTTCACACCTTCTAAAGGCGTTAAAACCCACGATCTAGGCGGCCAATTGACCGGCCACAAACGTGAAAGAAACTGTTCACCGAATTCGCCTCTCAATTGGGCCATTGTTTCGCGTGCTATGTGTTTTGTGGCACCGTCTTGTTGAAACCACATGTCAGCCAAGTCCAACTCTTGCATTTTGGGCAAAAAAAAAACAAAAAATTTTGTAATCATTGCACGGTAGCGCTAGCCATTCACAGTAACGTTCCTGCCATCGTCGTCTTTGAAAAAGTACGGTCCAATGATGCCACCGGCCCATAATCCACACCAAACAGTGCATTTTCGGGATGCATTGGTAGTTCTTGCAACGCTTCTGGCTGCTGGTCACACCACATACGGCAATTTTAATTGTTCACGTATCCATTCAACCAGAAACGAACTTCGTCGCTGAACACAAGAAAGTGCACGGTGCACTTTTTTAACCGAGCATGAATTTTGATAATAAAATTTAATAATCTGCAAGCGTTGTTCTATTGTAAGTCGATTCATGGTTAAATCATAAACCAAACTGAACATGTTTGAAGTAACATGCTACACAAAAACAGCTGAGCTGCCAAAAAAAGTGTTGCCAAAAAGAAAGTTGCTAAAAAATACCTTATACATCACATAGAAGACGACAAACAAAATATAAATCGACGTTCAAACATTAAGTGCAATCTAGTGGTAGAAGGCAAAAATATGAAATTTGAACTGGACACCGGTTCTCCAGTTACGATCATAAGCGTGGTGGACGCGAGAAAATGCTTTCCAAAATACAATGCTTTCCGGCACCCGCCGGATTTACTACTGCATAGTTATTGTAAGACAGAAATCGAATGCCTTGGGTATATATGGATGAAAGTAGCATCAGAAGAAGGCTGTAACAAAGCTAAATTATATATCGCACTTACTAACGCTCAGCACACACAAAGGACTGTTCCAGTCAACGCGTCTTATGTTTGGTATAACGTGTGCCCCGGCGAAGTGTCAGTGCTCTATGGAACATGAGATATCACAGGTGTTAAAGTTTTTCTAGAAACTCGCATGCAGCAAATGTTGGAAGTACTGCGGCCCTTAGATAAACATAACCTGCGCATAAATTGACAAAAATACGAACTCATGAAGGATCGGTGAAAATATTGCGGACATATAATAAATAAAGTGAGTGAAAGAAGGAAGTGAGTACCATATTACTGAATAAGCCCATTGAATAAGCTTCTACACAAAGACATGGAATTAACTTTTAATACGAAATGCGAACAGGCGATTAATGAAGTGAAAAGGCAAATGCAGTCGGAGATGGTGCTACGACATAATATATACAATATAATATAATATAATATTTTTTTTTTTTTTTAACAAGCTTTTTTATTGGATCTTTCTAAAATTACTTAGAAACTAATAATAAGTAATCAAATCTGCTGAAGTGAAGTGAGTGGCGAAAATCTCCTCGGTTAGAGGTTGGTCGTTGGGTTTGGGACCCGCCACATAAAAAAAAACCCCAATGAAAAAAACAAATATGCCTCGGATAAGGACTACCGCTTTTGTTGATGACCCCCGCAAACGAAAAAAGGACAACGATTTACGGATATGCACCTGGAATGTCCGATCCCTTTATAGGGAGGGTGCCTCTATCCAGCTGGTTGATGTCCTCGAAAAATACAGAGCTGACATCACCGCTCTCCAGGAAATGCGATGGACAGGACAGGGCTGCTCCAAAAGAGCGTCCTGTGACATCTACTACAGTTGCCATGCTGAAAGGCACGAATTAGGATGTGGATTTTGGTCAACAAGAGACTAGGACATCTTGTCTCACATTTCCCGCCTGTGAATTAACGGCTAGACACAATCCGCATCAAGGCAAATTTTTTCAACATCAACCTTATATGTGTCCACGCTCCGACGGATGAGAAGGACAATGTGACCAAGGAGAGCTTCTTTCAGCGCCTCGAAGAAGCTTATGACCGCTGCCCCCGCCACGATATCAAAATCGTGCTTGGCGACTTTAATGCCAGGGTGGGCAAGGAAGGTACCTTTGGTCCAACTGTCAGATTTTTCAGCCTCCACCAGAACACCTCCGATAACGGAATGAGGCTGATCGACTTCGTCGCAGCACGAAACATGATAATTGGTGGTACCAGATTCCAGCATCTCGACATCCACAAAGTGACATGGCTGTCTCCAGATCAACGTACAAGAAACCAAATTGATCATGTGGTGATTGACGGAAGGCATGCTTCCAGTGTGATGGACGTGAAATCGATCCGTGGTGCCAACATCGACTCGGATCACTACCTTGTTGCAGCTAAGGTGCGCACACGCCTATGTGTCGCAAATAACAAGAGAAGTCCCACACAGAGAAAGTTCGACGTCAGTAAGCTGCGATCACCAGAGACAGCAGATGCATTTTCCACTCGACTATCGGATCTGCTTTTCAGAACACTCCCCCACTTGATGATACATGCGCACGGTGGACACATATATCCCACTCCATGACTACTGCTGCCGAGGAGGTAATCGGTTACTACCGGCCTCTGAGGAATGAGTGGTATGATCAGGAGTGTCGCGACGCTACCGCAGAGAAAGACGCCCCCTACAGAAAAACCCTGCGTGCAGGCGCAACGCGAGCTGTTAAGGAGCGGTATAGAGAGAAAAGGAGTGCAGAGAGACGTCTTTTCAGGCGCAAGAAGAGGGAGTTGGAAAGATGCGAGTGTGAGGAGATAGAGATGTGTACCGACAAGAATGAGACTCGAAAATTCTTTGAAAAGATCAAGCGCCTGAGTGGAGGTTTAAATCCCGGAGCCTCTTCTTGTCGTGATAGAAATGGGAATCTGGTTACGGATGTCCAGAGTGTACTGAGCCTATGGAGGGAACACTTCTCCAAGTTACTGAATGGCGATGCTACGAACAATTCCGCCAGTGGAGGAGATTGTCCGATAACCCCAATTACAGATTACAGTTGATGTTCCACCACCCGACTATGACGAGGTTGAAACGGCCATTTTAAGGCTGAAGAACAACAAAGCTGCAGGTGCTGATGGCCTGCCTGCCGAGTTGTTTAAGACCGGAGACGATGAGCTGCTCACCCGCATGCACCAGCTCATAAGCAGAATATGGTCGGATGAAAGCATGCCTGATGATTGGAGGCTCAGTGTTATCTGTCCTGTACATAAAAAAGGAGACCCCACAATTTGCGCCAACTACCGTGGAATAAGTCTCCTGAGCATCGCATACAAGGTTCTATCGAGCGTACTGTGTGAAAGGTTGAAGCCTATGCTCAGCAACCTGATTGGACCTTATCAGTGTGGCTTCAGACCTGGTATCATCGACCAGATTTTCACACTGCTCCAAATCCTGGAGAAGACCCAAGAAAAACAGATCGACACACACCACCTATTTGTTGATTATAAAGCCGCTTTCGACAGTCCGGTAAGGGATTACCTCTATGCAACAATGTCTGAGTTCGGTATTCCTGCAAAGCTCATTCGACTTTGTAGAATGACACTGCATAACCCCCGTTGTGCAGTGAAAATTGGGAAGGACCTCTCCGCATCGTTTAATACCGAACGGGGTTTCAGACAAGGTGATTCGTTATCGTGCGACTTCTTCAATCTTATTATGGAGAAAATAATACGAGCTGCTGATCTACGACATAATGGCACTATCTTCAACAAAAGTGTCATGCTGTTAGCGTATGCCGACGATATTGACATAATCGGCATGAACACGCGAGCAGTCTGTGCAGCATTCTCAGAGTTGGAAAGAGAGTCGCGTCGGATGGGTCTCACGGTGAACGAGGGCAAGACGAAGTATCTAGTGTCAACAAACAAAGAGTCCCGGCGTCTTGGACAGCACGTCACTGTTGACAACTACGCTTTTGAAGTAGTAAGGGACTTTGTCTATCTTGGAACCAGCATTACCAGCAGTAATGACGTCAGCTTGGAGATCATGCGTAGGATAACTCTTGCTAACAGGTGTTACTTTGGGCTGAGTAAGCAATTGAGAAGTCGAGCCCTCACTCGAAGAACGAAAACTACACTCTACAAGTCTCTCATCATGCCTGTCCTTACATATGGCGCTGAAGCCTGGACAATTTACACCTCGGATGAGCGAATGCTTGGAGTTTTCGAGAGAAAAGTCCTACGCAGGATCTTTGGACCTATTTGCGTTGGTGGCGAGTACCGAATAAGGTACAACCATGAGCTGTACGAGCTGTATGCCGATATTGACATAGTAAAGCGCATCAAAATCCAGCGGCTGCGCTGGCTAGGTCATGTCGAGCGAATGGAAGAACACGCTCCAGCTAAGAAGGTGTTATATTCGGAACCCGCTGGAGGACGACGCAAAAGAGGAAGACCAAACCTCAGGTGGAAAGACCAAGTACTGGAGAACCTGACGGCGCTTGAAATTTCAAACTGGCGCCAGCTAGCGAAGAACAGAGATGGCTGGCAAAGCATGTTATTTTCGGCCTAAATCGATAATCGGTTGTTATGGCCCCATAAGTAAGTAAGTAAGTAAGTAAGTACGTAATCAAATCTTACAAACTAAATAAAATTATGTGATATTCCTAACGTTCCATCACAATTTGTTGAGTCACGAGGTATAGCAATTTCACAGCATATTCAGTGTGTCTTTTCGTTTTAATCGACGATGCCCCGTGCTCAGCAACAATTGCCTAGCAAGGGGATTCGGATGATTTTGTAATTTTTGAATGTAGCTTCTGCAAGATATTGCAACTTCCTCAGAAATTGTGGGTACATTTAATATAATATATATACAATAATATATACAATACTATCAAGGAAGTGAACATTATAGAAGTGAATGCTATTATGAAATTACCGGTGGCAGTTAAAAATTTGCGAGAGGCATGAGAGAGATAGACGAGGTTAAAGCCTTAGTCGAATATTTAAAATACGGAAGAAACTGCAATTCAAAATACAGGTTTGGTATTGATCAAACTGTATTCACATTACAACATGGTTGTCTGCTGCGCGGAATACGAGTATATATTCCAGCCGTTTTCCAAAGAAGGATTTAGGCACTTTGGCATATCGAAAATGAAGGCCCTCACTAGATCCTACTGCTGGTGGCCTAAGATGGACGTCGACATTGACGAATTGCTACGTGGCAATACATTGTTAGCTGCCCCCAAGCAAAGTTTTCGAAGGGGTGCATGTCGACTTCGAAAACTTCGGCGGTCTCCACTATCAAGTAGAGCTAGAGGATAATCGGAAGTTGAACAGGCATATACACCAGATGAGAAGAGTTGAAAACTAGATTTCGCAAGCTAATACCGCAATGGCAGAATCCTTATCCTTGTATCCAAAACAGCAACCGCCTGTAATTCCTACAGCGGCACGGCCTCCAACAACCAGTCAAATAGATAATACAATGATTCCGGCATCACCGGTTACCGAGCATGCCGGTCCAGTAGAGAATCTGTAGAGAATCGATCTGACCGCGCGCGAAAAACACCAGAAGGACTTCAGTGTTCTAAATTTTGATTAAAATTAAATTATTGTAATTTCTAAAGATATATTAATGAACTGATGAATTTTTTTTTTTATAAAATTTATATCTTAACTTTAAACTAACTCGGGGAGAGTTGTTATAATTTATATTTAGTACCAAATGAATTTACTACTTTAAATACAACATTATACATTAGTTATCTGTCAAATATGAAATAAACATTTCTGAGTGTCAGTCTGCGAACGACCATACACCTCAATACAACAGGTTTTAAGTTGGTAGTAATTGGAGTTATATTGTAACCAAGTGATAGGAATATGCCGATATTTTTATCAAGGTTATGTGAAACCATGTAGGTGTGATTCATATTATATGTTATTGTATTTGATGCCCCATGTCCCGAAACATGTTTGTCTTTTACTATTAACCTTTGATATAGAAAGAAATTCTAGCTGCTCGTGTGAAATTCCTTATTTCCATTTTCCCTCTCTAATCTTCAGGAAATATAAAGATATGACGAATCTTATTGATAATCTCGCTTTTATAGGTGCTTTTATTTTTATTTATCTTATTTATTTTACAGAAAATATATTTTTTTCTATTTCTTTTAACACTAGAAGCATAATTTTATTGTTATATTTCAGTACACGTGAGAGTTTAATAATGTCTTCACTCTTCGGCAGTCTACAGCAAAAGAAAGAGTTTCTTTAGCCGGAAATCATACGAATTAGCTTTTACTTCGACAATTATAAATTGGTCGATTAAGTGGTCGATATTTCTTAGTACAGGATGGTTTTACTTTACTAAAATTTCTAAATTTCTAATCGAAAGTTGTACATATTTCTGATTTATAAGTAAAACAAAATCACAAAAATAGGAAATAGACAAAATGCGCACCCACAAGTTGCAGAATCAGTAAAAAGTATACATATTTGGTTCCTTAACAAATAACTGTATGTATTTCAAAATCAGTAGATAAAATTAAATTAGTTAAAGAATGCATTATCAATTCAAAAGATATTAAAAATGCATATATTCAAGGAGCCTTAATAATATTGACAAAAATCTATCGTAATTTCTTAAAATTATTAAGAATCTTGTATTTAAATTGAAAAACTTTGGTTTTTAATTTTATAAAAGAACAAGAGTAAGTAATATCATAATTTAATATATTTTTATGAATAATTTTCAAATTATGTGGTACAAATAAAAGCCAAGTAATTTCTCGAATATGGAATTTCTAAGAAATAACCAAGCTTACTTAGACATTTTAATAGTAATTGCTTTCTTTATGAAAACGATAAATTCTATTAGATTGATTGAAAGGTAGCAAGATTGATAAACTTCTCAAAATAATCAAATTCAATAAAAATAATCCGTTTATTCAATTCAACAAATTTCCAATTTTACAAAACAATATCAAAAAAATATTCCAATCAAGAAAATTTATTCAATTCAATAACATTTTTTCGACAGAACATTTTGTATTTTTTTTAATTTTACCTTAATTTTTTTCTGTACGTATATATTTCAAGATTTAAAGCAAAACATATTGGATAGATATAGATATTCCAATTAATCTTATTTATCAATATTTTATATATTAACACATACACTATAACACATACTCATTCAATATTAATTTTCTATACATCAAAACACCAATGATGAACTTAACTAAACCTTCACAACCAAATTCCTTTGTCCCATTTAATACGTCAGTTATTTCCGTTAAATCTAAACATATTTTCCAAAATATCTGTATCTAATTCGTTTGAGTATTGGACATTTTCCCAAAAAGTGTGTAATATTCTCCATTTCGTTCAAATTACAAAGAGTGCAGCAGAGATTCCTATGTACGCCAAGGTAAATTATATCGCATCGGCTTTAAAAATCCACATTATTTTGCATGCGTCCATATTATCATTTAAATAACTTTTGCTAACACAGTGATATCTTTATATAAACTAGAATTGTTAAATGTCCTTTCCAACATTTTTTCTTTATTTTTAGTGTTATGTTTTCTAGTAGCAACCTTACATTTTCTTTCTATATTACATTATTTTTTGTTGCCTGTTCCCGATTAATATTAAAATTCTCTCCTAAACCCTGTATTGCCTTCGTCCATAATATTTGTTTTGCTAATACCATTTTAGTTAGTATATGTGGTAGTCTGTCATCTTTGTATTCAAATAATGTTTTATAAATGTATTCTAAGTGCAGTTCGATAGTGTATATATGGCTATTTGGTATATTTGTTTATTGTCAGGAAGACGCAATATTCTCTTCAGAAAATACATTTGTACTTTGTCTACTTCATCGAATATTGCAAAACCCCAAACCAGCGCTGCATAGCTTTGCACTGCTCTCACTACAGCTGAAAACAATTTCCACTTTGCAGACATTTCTATTTGGTTGTTTGTTAAAAATGCTCGCCAGGTCTCGTTTTTACTATTCTTTGCTAAACTACTTCTATTCTCTACATGCCTTTTGAAATTTAGCTGCAGTGTCAATATTACTCCCAAATAATTGTACTCAGATTTTATTTCTACATTATCTTCCCTAAAAGACCATTTTTCTTTTCCTGATAACCTGCATCCTTTCCTAAACACCATAATAGCGGATTTTGTCAGGTTTACTTCCATATTTCAAGTATCGCAATATTTTTCTAGATTAATTATCATGGTTTGTAGTTTGTTAATGCCATCTGATTGTATTACCCTGTCGTCTGCGTATAATAGTAGTCGTATATTCAAGTCGTTATGTATATCCCGTTTATGTATGTCATTTAAATATAGTAAAAACAGTAATGGAGACATTAAGTAACCTTGTTTTATACCCAAAGAAATATTAAATTTGTCTGATATAGCATCCCCCGTCCATATAACAGAGTTTGTGTTGAAATATATTTTGATGCAATGCCACTGTCACCTTTTTTAAAAAGTGGGAATATAATGCTTGTCTCGAACGATTTATCTACTTGTCCATTATTGTACAGTCTTGTATATGCCCTGGCTAATTCGTCAAGAAACTCTATATCCGCATTTCTGGAACTCTATTCAAACCTGACGCTTTTCCATTTTTTGATTTATGTAACATTAGAACTATTTCCTCCGATGTAACTGGTTTATCTAAAGTATCATTTTCTATTAACAAAACTGAGTAGTGCATGTTTCCATCATTCTGCACCGGATTCAAAAGTTCTTTAAAATATTGCCTAAACTTGCCAGGAGATATTTCCGAACTTATATTTATTTCATACCCACGAATTTCTTGCACTAACTTCCACCAATCTTTGATGTTCCTCACCCCATTTATTTTTCGCTCCAAAATTTCATAATATTCTTTCGAGCTTCTTTCACATACTCCTTTGTATATAGTGTTAGCACGTATATACAAGTATTCCAACATATCGTCATTGTTTTTAGGTGTATATACATGTATCTACGAGTACATAGATTTCAAAAGAGACTGAAATAACTAATACAATATAATAAAATATATTTGTAATAATAATAATAATAATAATAATATTGTAATAATAATACGTAAAAATATCCCACTCGCCACATTGTTGCGAGTAACTACGGACATTTTCCTAATTTAATTGGTGTCATACGAACTACTGAACTCACCCGTAGCAGCTATCCAGTAAAATAAATCATGTTACATACGATTCCTCGCATGAAAATTTGTTAAAATTTTTCATCTACAAGTATGTATTGTATTTATGTGAGTACAATTATATATATGTATACTTAGTTAATTTTATTATTTTATATTGTTTTTATTTTTAATTTTATGCCATTGCGAAAACACGCAGCGACTTTTTGGCGACAACGAGTGTAAGTACGCAAATAATTTGCGGTTGTTGTGCATATGTACGTGTGTATTTTTGTGTGTAAATGGCAGAAGGGGCAGGAATATGCCAGGCGCCTTTTAACTTGTAAAATCACAAAACGACATATAAAAGACGGCCTTCTAGTTGTCGTCCATTATAGAATGAGTATAGCGTCACACGAAAACTATAACCAGCTTAATATAGTTTCCACTTTGCTTCAATGTATTTATTATGTATTATATTACTACAGCAAAATATGTATAAGGATGGTTTAGGGCCCATATAAAATAAAAATAAGTCCAGGAATATTTTATAATATATTCCCGAAATTTAACTCGCCCTTCAGAAGGACGGATTTCAAGCCAAAACGGTATTCAACATTATCAGCAAGAGCAATATACCTCAACCGTTATATCGCATTTAGCTTCAACCTGAAACAAAAACCCTAAATTGTTGCTGAGCACGGGGCATCGTCGATTAAAAAGAAATGACACATTGAATACGCTGTGAAATTGCTAAACCTCGCGATTCAACAAATTCTGATGGAACATAGGGAATATCACATAATTCTAAGTTAGTTTGTAAGATTTGAATACTTATTCTGAGTTTATCGGAATAGTAGAAAGATTCAATAAACTCATAGTATTTAAAAAAAAAATACAATAAAAACATATCTCTGATGCTCGGCCATGATACATAATCCCCGTAAAAGCATACGGTATCACATGTCGGCAATTTAATAGGGGGAAATTAATATTAATTTTTTACTGTTTCAACGGGGGGATGCCACTTTGGAACTCATCTCGTGAAAATAAGCGTTGATAGCAGAGAGTCATAAGAGGTTAGGCACCTTTTTAATTTGATTAACGTGTTCATCTTCAGCTACTTCCTCTATTATGAGAGAGTAATATGCAGTTTTGCCATCACTCCATAGGGTTTGGAATTCCCTTTTTTGTGCTTCCAAGTTAACTTTTTTATTCGTTTCTGAGTTGATTGCATGAAAATAGTCTTGAAACGATTGAGAGCACGCATTTTGAATATTAATAGTTCCTTTTAGGACACTTGCTCGATATAGCGTGAGAGATTTCAAACTAATCCAACTAATCAATATTAGCTCTTAAGCAAATTGATTAATTGTACATACAACCGTAGCGGGAAAATAATTCAACACCAGCATTTCTTGCTGGTACCCACTGTAGCTGCTTAATAGTAATAAATAATTGGGGGCAACAACAATTATGAAGTATTTCCCTTGTTCGTTGTGAAATTGGAAAATTTAGGACCACTTTGATCTCGTTGGGGGCATATACCAATAATGAATAATTATTCAATACGCCAATTAAATATTCGGGTATGTGTGTATATGTGTAGCCTTACTTGAGATCACTTGATATATATTTTTTTATTTGCATAAATATGTACTTGTAAATGTACTTGTATGTGCAATATGTGAGATATGTTCTTGGGTATATTTATTACACATATATCAATTTACAACAACTCAAGTAATGAGAGGAAGAAAATAGGAGGAATAAAAACAAAGTAAAGCAACTTGCCGACGGTAAAACAATATCCATTGTATCACAATATATTATTTAGTAATTTCTTAATTTTTGCAACTATATGGTAGAGTGTATTTAGAGAAATGCAATATTCGCGAGAGATTCGCTGTAAGTTAGAGAGGGATTTATAAAAGGAAACCAACAATAATTAGTGTTGCAACAATTTATTAAATATTTTTTGTTGATTTTAACGGGATATGGCGGGATGTTTTAATAATAAGTAACAATATTTATATAACAAGAAAGTCGTGCAGTGTGAGTACCCTTTGAAACATCGCTAGATGGTTCTTATTTCAATTTCAAGGCGTTTTTCTTTTTAGTCTTGTGAATATTTGTGGTCATGATACAATATTTGAAGCTAGATAGTTAAAATGAGATCTTATCCGTTCAACGTATTTAGCAGCGATGCTTTGGTTTCCTCCTTAACTAATGGTATGTTAAGGTCCCGGGGAATTTGCGTATTCGAAATGTACCACGGAGCGTTTGCTATCATTCGTCATGGATTGGAATCTTTGCAATATTTCTATATTTGAATTTGAAATTGTTCCCCACAGTTGGATGCCATATGAAAAAACCATTTTCAAAACACATTTGTAAAGAATCCTTTTATTTTCCAGAGAAAGGTAGAAATGTCGGTTTAACAACCAAAACATATTTCTTAGTTGGATACCAAGTGATTTCGTCTTATTGAATATGTGTGTTTTCCCCGTTGAACTTCTATCTAGGTGAATTCCCAGGTATTTAGAAACAGTTGATTGTGGTAACACGATATTGTTTAGTTTAATTTCCGGACAAGTTCCTCTTCTTAACGTGAAAGTGACATGTGTTGACTTGGACCAGTCAGATATAGCTAAGATTGTAGTGTCATCTGCAAATCTACCAGTGAAGATATGAGTTCTTGTTGGTAAGTCGTGCGTAAATATTAGGTATAGTACAGGGCCCAAAACGCTACCCTGTGGCACTCCAGCTTTTATGTTGTGTTGTTGTGAGACGTCATCTTCATATTTTACGTAAAAGTGTCGTTCTAAGATTTTAAAAACATATAAAAGTTAACAGGTAAAGCCATTTTCAATGTGTAAAGAAGACCACCATGCCAGACGTGATCAAATGCTTGTGAAATATTCAAAAATGCTGCCAAGTAATATTCCTTTTGGTCAAATGCCAAGTGTATTTTTTCTACTATTCTGTGCACCTGTTCTACTGTGCTATGGCCTTGCTTAAAGACAAATTGATAGTTTGGTATAATTTCGGATATAAATTTCAAATATGTAATGCGAATTGTCGCAGCAAATGTTATAGAGCCAAATATAGACTTTATTGTTAGCAATAAACAAAATAAAATGAATAAAAACTATTTGTAAAATCAGAGAGTTTATTTTTTAAATTAAGGTATATATTTAATATTCTAAGAACGTTAGTAAAGTATAAATGTAAATTAATTTACCACATTGTTTGTATTTTAACCACTGTGTAGCCACACATGTATATGGAATCATGCTCTCTCAATCTCATTCTCTCGTTTGCTAAGCTGGCTCGTAAGTGCAAAAAGCTCCTGGGAGCTACTGTGCCCATCACTGGCCTAGACAGACGGCAGCGTTAATCCGGATTAAACGCGGACTTAATCCGAATAAAATACTGACCTGACAGACGGCAGTATTGCAGATTAACTAAACAGTTGATTGCTATTTTTTTAGGTTTGCTCATTTCCATTACTATCACTGTTAATTTTTGTCATCTGTTACTCTCGATATGAGAACATCTACAAGAATTACGTGAACTGAAAACTATCAGAAACTAATAAATTGACATTCACAGTTCGTAATTGACAGCTGGATTTATTTGTTCGCCAACGCTTTCCATGTCGAAAACTGTTAACAATTGTTGAAAGTTTTTTGTTAGCGAACACACCTATTTTTTTGTAAAATGGATCGAGAAAAATTCACAATAGAAATTTTTCATCAATGTTGCCATCAAAAATTGACATAATCCTCTTTAATTAACGCTTATAGTTAATGCGGGTTAGTTGCAGTTAATGCCCGAGTTAATTCGAATTAAATCGTTAATCCGGCTTAACGCTGCCGTCTGTCAGGTCTATTACGTAATAACATCATACAAATGTAGTCAATATTATCTATGTGCTATTAAAGAAACGAATTTAAGTTGAACACGTCGGTTTGTTGGGTAGCATTGTTAACAATTTTCACAAGAAGCAAGAAATTCGATTACAATGCATTCGTAATAGTCAATTAACCCTCAGCACAACTCCATAAAGCTTATTATATGTACCTGCTGCTGTATTCAATAAAAGGTATATGTATGTATGTATGTATGTCTCAATTCATGACACTCTTGAGTCATGATGAGTGTGCCGCGGTGACGCTATTGATATAAATCGTGCATGAGGTGCAATTACTACTGTGTTTATAGTTGCAAAATTCGTAACCGCAATTAGCAATACAACATTATACTACCGGTTGTAACATTGCATGTTGCATGTTTTTTGTAATTATTCACATTAGAACAAACTGTAATATGTTGAAAATAAGAAGAAATCCATCAATACAGAATTAGTTATGCAAAGGAGAAATGGACTGGTGGAATAACCACTGGATTATAACTATTGGAAGCAGTTTATAACTGCAATCGCAGTTAATTAGTTACATTTTACAAAATATAAATATTTCATGTAGGTTAATTAAAATTATCTCTTATCTCTTTTAAAAAACTATGCTATTGATTTTTGCTTCAAGTATCAAATCATATATAAATTAACGCAAGAGATATCTGTAAAAACACTTCAGAACTTGGGAATAATAGGCTAACATGAAGAATATTATAATGAAGGCATGGAATAAAGGTATACATCAGATACACGTACTTAATCATTAAAGCATTTATTAAAACATAATAGACTTCTATGACATATTAACATCAACACAATTACAAACAAACACGCACTCATACACACATGAACAACAATATAAAAATTACAATGACACCAAATCGGATAAAAAATAACGAGAGCATCTGAAACAATATCTATGTACTACTGTTACTTAATACTACAACTATGTACTTGTATAGCAAGAACAGCAACAACAATGCCTGAAGTAAATAGGATAGAAAAACAAAAGACAACATTAGTTATATAAAAACATAGGAACGCATCTTCATTTACATGAAATGAGTACATGAATTATTTTCGTGCGCCAAAAAATAAGGAAAAATAAAAGGGATTGCTCATAATAATACTACTTTGTTAGAAATGACACGAGAAGTATGTGTTTGTACAATATTGCGTTAAGTGCATTATATTCAAAGAATACTCATAGTACGATTGGCTGGAAAACACTCCTTGGTTACCATATCATATCAATCTTAATCTTTTATCTGTTTATTAGCATTTGCTCGTACCAGCTACCGCTATAACTTACGAACCATTCAGCGGAGGACAACGAATTTTATATAGCTGACATACAAAGCCTCGAAATTACCTTAAACTTTAAAACACCCATTACATACAAAGTACTTCCCCTAGGTCGACCATATTTCAGGAGTGTATTATTATTGTAGGCAGAAATTATCCCTCAAAATTGGTGAGGCACGCTTACTTTTTAATCTAGCTCCTATACAAAGTAGTGGAAATAAAAGAAAAATAAGGATATATGAGCAAACTTTATATATATATGTATATATATATATATATATATATATGTATATATATATATATATATATATATATATATACATATATATATATATATATATATATATATATATATATATATATATATATATATATATACATATATATATATATATATACATACATATATATATATATATATATATATATATATATATATATATATATATATATCTTCTTCCTTTTTCTTCTTATGTGGCCATAAAAACCGATTATCGATTTATGCTTAACATATAATGCGGCCCCACCAGGCTACCCAACACTTGGTCCTTCCAACGACGGTTTGGTCTTCGTCTTCTTCTGCATCCTCCAACGGATGCCGAATTAAATATCCTCTTCGCTGGAGCGTCTTCTTCCATTCGCTCGATATGACCCATCCAGCGCAGCCGCTGGATTCTGATTCGTCTGACTATGTCAATGTCAGCGTACAGCTCATACAACTCAACGTTCAATAGTTCCGAAGATCCTTCGCAGAACTTTTCCCTCGAATATATATATATATGTATATATATATATATATATATATATATATATATATATATATATATATATATATACATATATATATATATATATACATATATATATATACATATATATACATATATATATATATATATATATATATATATATATATACATATATATACATATATATATATATATATATATATATATATATATATATATATATATATATATATATATATATGTGCAGGGTATAATTTGGTCGGCCCCAGACGACTGTAAGGTCAATTTTTCTTTCAGTGTTCCTATATTATTGCAATAGGTTAATTTGGAATTTAGTAACGAGTTTTCTTTTATTGATATTGTCAATATGCATGCACGTACGTATGCTTTGTATGATAAGTAATGATTTGTGTATTTGAAAATATTAAAAAGTTCCTATGAAGAAGTTGGCAATATACCTACGAAATGTTTAGGATAAGAGAGTTATCCTTGAATTGAAATTTTATTTGCAACAAAATGTGACCATTGAGCCTGCAGGCAGTTGCTGTTGCAGAAATAAAATACGAAGGCAATCCCAGAATTACCTGACCTAACAAATAAACAACAAATTTGGGAAATTTTTTTTTATTTCTCCTTTTATAATCTCCTTTTAGCTCTATAATCTTTTCCCAGCGATATTCTATAGCTTCGATACCCTGTTTATAGTGTGAACTGTTTAGCTCATTAAAATAGCCATCTACCGCAGACTCCACCTCTCCTCCGTTGTTTACTAATCTTGCATAAATTTGGAAATAGAAAATAATCCAAAGGAGCTAAATCTGGGGAATGAGGTGCGTGCTGAAGCAATTCGAGCTTTAACTCATTGATTTTGGCCACCGCAATAGCGGATTTGTGAATTGAGCATTGTCTTGATGAAACAACACTTTTTTTTTCGCCAAATACGGCATTTTTCTTTTTCATTTCATAACCTTGCCTGCAGATGGAACTGTCTTCGCCTTCTTTGGACACAATTTTCCCCTTTCAGTAAGCTGTTTTGACTGCTCCTTTGTCTCAAGTTTGAAGTAGTGGACCCATGTCTCATCCATGGTTACGAATCGACGCAAAATCTCGGCTCTATTACTGTGAAACATCGCCAAACACTCTATAGAAATATCTTCAAGACGTTGTTTTTGTTCTATTGTGAGCAAACGCGGCACCCATCTTGCACACATTTTTTTCATCTCCAATTTTCGGTCAATATACGATGTATAGCACTTTTTGAAATACCTGTAATTTCACCTAGACGGCGATCATCCAATACCATTTTGTGGATTTTCTTAACCATTTCTGGCGTAGCCACCTCAATTGCCACCCAATATTTTATGGTCGTAAATGAAGGAGCAGACTCCCCCAGAGCAGAATCTAGTTTGTCTCTAATATTCGTTGGTCTGAGACCTTTCAAATGAAAGTATTGAATTACATAACGGTGACCAATTTTATGCATGTTTACAAATCCACTGAGATCGTTAACTTTCGATGGCTCAAAAAAAAAAAAACTAAACAACGTGGCGCCTTGAAACTTATAAAATAAGTTTTATAAGATTGCGACTCTTCGCCAAAGTAATTTTTTTAAACTACTGCCGCCATCAATATATCAGGTCGGGTAGTTCTGGAACCGCCCTAGTATAAATTTGTATTTTGTTCACATTATTTTACATGGAAAATTGAAATAATATCCAATAGAAATTTTAAACCACTACGCATTCCTATAGAAATGATCTGATAATTATACATTTTTAACGACATAACATCAGGCGGCTCCAAAGATGTTTGGTCAAAAAGTAATCACGTCGAATATAAAGTATAATTTTTTCCTGGCTGATGGTAGAAAATAATAATTACTTCACACACTTTGTATATAAATAGCGTTTAGGAACACCACTGTGCAATTTATACATAAAACATATTACTTACTCTGCTATTGCATACCAAATAAAATTGATGCACAATTCTGATATCTGATGTTCATCAAACTGAGTTGCCAACCAAAATTCACATAAGCGTTTAGGAACTCTATGCGTTCAGAAAATCTACCTATTATACATGTTATAATATTGTCCAAGGTCGGATTAAGTGGCGTACGAAATGTTCCTGTGAACAGCGCGCCTGTCAATGGAGACACATAAGCGATCGGCAGTGGAGTGATTCCGGGTTGAACAACTGATGCGCTGATCTCATGAGGGATTCCAAGGCTCCACTTTACAGAAATTTGCATAATTTTCTATAATGAATCATTTTCGCCTCTGAGCGAAAAGATATAAAACGGATGCTATGATTTCATAGCATTTTATATCATAAGTACAAGGGTAAAAAGGTAAAACAGCAGTTGAGACATTGAATTGCTTTCCCGACTATTATTTTAGCACTCCAGAGGAGAGTTAAGAGGATTGAGTGAAAATGGCAGAGTTTCACAACTAAAACCCCTTGAAGAAGAAGGTATTTGTATATTTGTGGTATCAGTTGCTGGTAACAAAGTTTATATTTATTTTACAACTTTTCTTGCATTTTCTTACATTAGTTCTTGCTTCTTTTTGTGTAAGTGTGAGTATGTACAGTACACATTACAGTAACAGTAGTTTGCCTGTACATATAATTATAAAATGATGTTATAAAGGAAATATGTTCATGAACTTATAAGTATTTTGTATAACCTTTCGAACTAATTCAAACAAACGAGACGAAAAGCGGGAACGTACAAGTTCGAGATTAAGTTTCGATGACACTCATAAGTGGTAGTGGTAATAATATCGCTGTTTGTGCGACTAATCTCTAGAGGGAGTAGTTCGGGATTAATCTCTTTAGATATCAATCGAAGATTAATTAGTCTCCGATCGGTCTCTTTAGATATGCGTTGGGGATACATTTTTAAATCAATTAATATATTTAGAGATTTTCAACACTTTCAAGTGATTCGCTTTTAAGTCAGCAATAACATGTTGCATATCAGCTTAGGTGGTAGAGTGACGGTGATAAAACATACCGTCAAGCATACAAAATAAATTGTATGATCTGTACACAGGATCGAATCACGGCGAGTGAAAACAATTTTTTTTTTATTTTTTACTTGAGAATCATAACGTAATTAATGAAAATAAATTATTTTTGATATCAATCAAAATCATTAATCATTCTTATTTTTTAGGTGAATAATCATGCACACATAGTGGGTGCCGTAGCTCAGTGGTTAGTGTGTTCGCCTTCTGATCTGTAGGTCGTGGTTCAATACCCGGCTGATGCATAACAAATTTACTATCGAAAATATTTTTCTTTCGAACGGTACCCACCTGTCGGCAAGCAATTGGCAATTCTTCCGACAGTAACAACTTGCCATGAAAAAGCTTCTAAAAAGAACTCTGTGACAAAGCTCAGAAAAAGTGATGTCACAAGTGTTCTGCCGTTCGGAACCGGCTAAAATAAGTAGGTCCATTCTAATACTGTCCAAAATTTAAGACGCACAACAGTAATGGAGGAGAAGCTCGGCCAATGAGCCCTTTGGGGCTTTAAGTGCCACATATTTATTTTTTTTTTATTTAATCATGCACACATACAAAATATAGCTCTTTCGGTCGATGCATTCTTTCAAAAGTAACAATGTATGAACATATTGTACTTCAGTTTATAATTTGTTTATAAGTGAATGGTACTGACTAAATTGCATAGTAGGTACATTCTTAGAACATTGACATTCGCACCTACCAAATGTACTACATTATGTAAAAACTTAAATCAGTACTCATTTTTACAGATATAGCCCGTTTTTAGTGTGCTAACAATCAGTTCGGTTTTTATTGTGCTCGATAAACAGAGCCAGGCTTAATTAGTTAGTCAAAAATGTTCCTCAAATTTTCCTGTAAAAATATGTAGATCAGAATGAATCAGGTGAATTTCATTCAATTAATTTAGATATTTTATCACAAATGTGTCCAACATAAGAGTGAAATCGTTTGCGGCTATTTGGCTGCACTTAACTGCAGTAAATGTTGTAACCCTCATAAAGTTGGTTATCGAAAAATAAGAATAACACTGTTTTATCTTTTGCGAGTATTTACTCATATCTTTCATTTAACAACCATTTCCTTTGGAAAGTAGTAGATTCACAATTCTCAATTTCATCGTAACAATTGATTTTAATAATTTTTTTAATAATGTGTTAATAATGTATACAAAGAATCCGAATTTTCTTTAATTTTAAACCGCCGTTATGTATATAATGCTATGCCAAAGACAACTATATTTTAGACGATGGATAAGATAAATCGATAATTCTGCAAACATTTTGTAATAAAGTTGTGAACGCACTTAATGTAACTTCAATACAAAGTCGTGAAAAATATTTAATTTTGATCCACCATAACTTGCGTACTCATCGTGTAAATTATTTAAACTACAAACCAGAGCATAAAATAAGGAAAATTTGCAACTACAAAAGAAAATATTTTTAACGATTACATTTACATAACAAAAACAAACAAAAAATTGTACGGAAAATGTTAAGTTATAATCGCAATCGTATTTTTTTCCTTTACTCTAGAGGGTAACCTTCGTCGATTCGACGAACACTATTGCTATTTTTCTAATTTCTCAACAATCATTTGACATATAGGACTCTCTTTTGCAAAAACGTTACTTTGAATTCTATTTTAAAGTTGAGCAGACGTTAATGCTGCAACTAGCCACCGACGTAAAAACGTAGAACGTGTCAGCTGACACGACCTATCTTATGGGAATGTCGTGTTAACGAAAACTCACCAACGTAGGACGGTGACGTAGACGTTGCTCGTAGCGGAGAGAATCAACAGCAATTTGATTTTTTACGTAAAAACGTGTCAGCTGATCGCTCTATATGTGTACAGGGTTACCAGCTTAGACTTTTATAAATGAATAAAAACTTAACTAAATAAGATTAGTTTTTTTTTTAATTAATCAAAACTATCATCGTGTTTAGTAATTTATTAAAATATACTTCACGTATATTAATTTTTTTTTTAGTTTATAACATATATATTATGAAATTTGATCATGAAAATGGTAAGTGTGATTAAAAGCATGCACGCACAGTGTTACATGGCAACATTGTTATGTATGTATATAAGAAAGAACAGTCGATTTCTCCGTCGCTGCTACGGGCATAACTTTTGACAAATTTTTGCTCTTACGTACGAACGGTACGTACGTACGCTACGTCGGTGGCTAGTTGCAGCATAAGAGCAAAAATTTGTCAAAAGTTATGCCCGTAGCAGCGACGGAGAAATCGACTGTTCTTTCTTGTATATATACATAACAATGTTGCCATGTAACACTGTGCCTGCATTCATTTAATCAAACTTACCATTTTCATGATCAAATTTCATAATATATATGTTAGAAACTAAAAAAAAAATTAATATACGTGAAGTATATTTTAATAAATAACTAAACACGATGATAGTTTTGATTAATTAAAAAAAAACCTAAACTTTTTTAGTTAATTTTTAATTCATTTATAAAAGTCTAAGCTGGTAACTCTGTAAACATATAGAGCGATCAGCTGACACGTTTTTACGTAAAAATCAAATTGCTGATGATTCTCTCCGCTACGAGCAACGTCTACGTCACCGTCATACGGTGGTGAGTTTTCGTTAACACGACGTTCCCATAAGATAGGTCGTATCAGCTGACACGTTCTACGTTTTTACGTCGGTGGCTAGTTGCAGCATAAGCGGCGTGAGCATTACGTAAGTGCTTTTTTTGCAGAAAACAAAAACAAACTTCTTCGCAATGACGAAGTTTACCTTTTGAGTACTTTTATTTATGTTTTTTACTGTATTCCTTTTATTTTGCATTTATCCATTGGATATTTAGCAGCAATTAGTAATATTTACATTTTATTTTGTAGAGGAAGCAGCCACTGCTGTACCCATTATTAACTAATACTAATAACAATTTAATTTATAATTTACAATACATAATGCTTCATTATATAATTTGGAATGATGCGAATCTTTTAACCTATGTGTTGTTCTTATGTTGCTCTTCAATTCTGTGGCGAGTGTATTGGGATGCTTCTCCAAACGTTGTAGATAACTTCGGTTGTATTTAATTATTTCTTCTTGTACGGTTGGAATTTTTAAATCGTAATGTATGATGTCATTCGTAACATACCAAGGAGCACTTGTAATCATTCGTAATACTTTTGATTGAAGCCGTTGTATGATATTACTGTTCGATTTTGAGGCTGTTCCCCATAGCTTTATTCCATATGTCCATATTGGCTTGACAATTGCTTTGTATATTAATAATTTGTTGTCTAGAGATAATTGAGAATCGCGGCTAATTAACCAGTGCAGTTTTGTTAGCTTTATGCCAAGCTGTTTTCGTTTTGTAAAGATGTGTTTCTGGCATGTGAGTCTTCTGTCCAGATGGAGACTACGGCATTTGGCGCTAACTTCTTGAGGTAGATTTTCATTGATGAAGATGCGTTGACGCAATATTTGGATTGTCATGGCTAGCTAATACAACTGCATCATCTACAAACGTTGCAATCGTGGTAGTTGGTGTTTTTGGTAAGTCAGAGGTGAATAAAGTGTAAAGCACAGGGCCAAGTACTCTACCTTGAAGTACTCTGGAGTTTATTTCATATATTTGCGTAAGTTCGTCATTAAATTTTACCATAAAATTCCGTCGAGTGATTTTAGTATTTTGTAGTACGGGTTGGGAAGCAGTTTCTTTAGTTTATAAAGTAGACCAGCGTGCCAAACTTTATCGAAGGCCTGTGTTATAACAAGAAACGCAGCCGTGCAATATTGCCTGCTATTCATCGCAGTATTTATCACTCTATATACTCTATGTACTTGTTCTATAGTAGCGTGATCTTTCCTGAAACCAAATTGATGGGCAGGAATTAGTTTCTGAGAGTACATTATTGGCTTTTATTTGGCTAACAGTATCTTTTCAAAAACTTCGCTGATAATAGGTAGAAGACTTATCGGTTGGTATGATGTTACTTGTTCAAGAGGTTTTCCTGGTTTTGGTATAAGAATTATCTGAGATACTTTCCATTGAAGGGGGAAATAACCTCTATGTATGTAGTCTCCCACTACAATAAATTTATCACCTTGACTTTGGAAGAAGTCTACAAACTCGTTTTTCTTGATCGTCCATGAAGGAGGGCAATAAATTGAAGCCACTGTTATCGAGCCATTAAAACTGTTTATTTTAATGATTGTGCTTTGAATATTAGATTTTTGAAAATGATTATTGATTTCATGTTTAATATTATCCTTAATTATAATAGCTGCACCCTCTCTAGCGGTTCCAGCTGAATGGTTTGTGTTGTATATTTTGTATTTCTTTATAGAAATATAGCTTTTCTCTGTAAAATGTGTTTCCGATATGAACATGATATCTATATCATACTCTGTAAGGAATGATTTGATTTCATGACAATGCTGGTTAAGGCCATTAGCATTCCACTCTGCCATTATAAGTGATTTCATTTGGTTAATTTTTCAACAACGGTTGTTAAGAGGCTAAGCATAGTCCCCATTTGTTCCATAAGTGCTTTAATTCATTCATTTCGTTCACTTCCGCATATGTTGCTTTTGTATTATTCCCAATAGTAGGTGCATTATCAGTGATGTTTGGCACTACTTTTTGTCTTAGCGAGGTATAATATTTTTGTTGCAGTTCATTATAGACAGTACAACCTTTGTAATTTGCCGGATGGTTGTCTCCACATGGTGAGTTCTTAGGAGTTGAATATTTGCAACATTCGATATATATTCGAGTTTTGCACTAGTTTTTTTTATTAATTGTTGATCATTATCTGTTTCTTCTTCATCTTGATCGAGGAGAGCGAATGTATTTGCATGACTTTCGGTCTGTTACCCAAGCCAGTAATCAATTATTTTAGATTGCTTCGCATTTTTTTGCTGTATATTATCTGGGCTATATCTCGACCGCTTAGTGTTTTCTGATTGTGGTGTTAATAACTTAGGTGACTTTTTTCCTAATGGGTGGTTTGATTTTTTATCGGTTGAGTCGTTTATTTAGAGTATTTAAGTGGTTGGGTGTGTGTTTTCTGTGAATTGAATGAATTGCTGTTATTGCTTACCGAATTTATTGTATAAACAGTTGATGTTTCTACGAGAGAGCATATGCTTAGTTTACTTGCTGTAGTTACCATAATAACTGTGCTGGCAATGCTTGCTGTACGATGTTTGTTGTTGTTGTTGTTGCAGTACTTTGTTGAGTAATTCCTACAAATGACCGATCGTTTGAAGTATCAGTGAGCGGCGAAATACATTGCTCGGTTCTTGAAAGTGGTGTACTCGTTAAATTGAGAGAAAGTGATATTTGCGCTGGAGAATTAATTCTGCTTAATTGTTTCACTGAATTGTTTGACAGAGATTGTGATATATTGCATTCAGAGCTTAACGGGGAAGTAAGGGATAATTTGAAATAAAAATCACTTATTTCGCTGATTTTTTGCGGAGATACAGCTTAAGCAAATTTATTTTAACATTTTTTTAATCATAAAGCATCATCTAGAGAATATTTAATTAAATGTCCGTAATTAAATATTGAAAAATAAGCCAGTGACAGAGCATTTCCCAAAATGTCTTTTGAAAAATACGTTGTTCGGTGAACACGATAACTCTGCGGAGAATTATCTGAAATCAAAAATATTGTTAAATTTACTTAAATTATGAGTTAATTCTCCCCCCTCCATCGTTGTTGAGTTATCACTTTTGTTTTTCAACAGTTCGTGGTCAATTTTGCTTATCTCTTACCCCCCTCTTAACGCGATCGCACCCAACAAAGAACGCTTTCATTTTGGGGGAGAGCGTTTTACACTCATTACCCGAACTTAATTTGTATATTATTTTCTTTTATTTATTTGTATTTTTGTCTTCTTTTTCCAATTATTCTATTAATAGAACTTGAAAGCGATATACCTTCACATATTCACTGCGAGAGCAGATTTTCAAATTCTATGCGTCTATTTCGCTATTATTATTCAACATCTAACTGCTTAGTTTATAATTTTATCACAGTGCTCGACAAAAACACGTCCGCACTCGGAGCAATTGAGAAAATACCAGATGCGTGCTTTTTGTCTTTTTTTTAATTCTTGTAATTTTTCTGCAAGCTGTCTACTGTTCGGATGTATCCTGTTGTGGTAGAATTATATTCATTCGTTATTCCATCCACGCTTTTTGCTTTTGTTTGAGGCTTACTTTGTCGGTTTTTCTGTTCTCAATAATTTGCTTGTTTTTTTTTTAAATATCGCACAAAAGCAAACTTTCACCGTTTGTGAAATTTGGAGCACGGAGCCGCGGTTTCGATTCGGTTTGCATGATTCAGCGTTTAACGAAAATCTGCAAGGAATTTTAATTCAGGCTGTGCAAAATTAATAAATCATTGGATTTTACTTACCTGAATTAATGCGTTATCAAATGTGGAATCTTAATTCTTCAGTATCTAATATGTACATGTGTATGGATATTTAAGAATTTAAACTAATAAATAGTACTTTATTTCACTATATTTTAATACTTACGACAATTTTGTAAATTCAAGCAGCTGTCACTGAAAATATTCAATTTGAAATTTTAAATAGCAGACGAATATGAATAACCAAAACAAATGACACAAAAAAGAGTCAGTGGTGCCAACCGCAATCAAAAATGCTGGAATTAACTAACTCGGATTCAAATATCTATTGTGAAGCACACTGTTTGGGCTAAAAAAATAACAATCTAAGCTACTTAATTCTGGATTTATCAATTTAACCTTGTATATTCTGCAAGTGGGCCTTAGAGTCTTTAGCGTTTCTATTTGGCTTTTCAAGTGATTCGCTTTTAAGTCAACAGTAATGTTTTGCAGATTAGTATAGGTGGTAGAGCGACGGTGATAGATCATACGATAGCCAAAACACACAATGTTGGGTGCACAGATTCGAATCCGAGGAGAGTAGCAGAAAATACGTAAATTTTATTTCCACATTCAAATTTGAAATATATAAATAGGAATTTATAATGCATTGAATCTGTGATCTGTACTACGTACCCAGGCTCGAATCACGGCAAATTAAAAAAAAAATTATTTTTTAGAAGAGAATTATAATGCAATTAATGAAAATAAATTATTTGATGCGAATAGCGGCAAAGAGAAAAATGGGTAAATTGACAAATAGTGGAAAAGAAAATGTACTTGAGAAATATATTGAATGAAAATTTCGAACCGTGCGACTAATTTATTTATAGAAGGCGACTAATCCACATTTGTACCCGTTCGGGTATAAAAGGGTACAATTGGTCTCTTTATAAGACATGCTCGAACAAAAGGGAACAGTTCACTCGATACAAGGAGATCAAAAGTGCGATTAGTCGCATGTTCCTTTGCGACTGATCCCGGACACATCCCGGCCACGTCGCATTTTTTGCAGGGCATTAATGATTAAATTATGATCTATCGCTCTGTATCGTTGTACATATGTTGCTTTCTTTTACATTCTCCCTTTCTCTATGCGAGGAGGGCGTTCCCAGAACTACGACATATAGGTGGCAGCAGTAGTATGAAAAAAAATTACTTTCGTGAAAAGTGGCAACCATATAAAACCTTGTTTATTATTTTCTAGAGCCATCGAAAATTAACGACCTCAGTTAACATGCAAAAAATTAGTCACCGTTATGTAATTGAATACTTTCATTTGAAAGGTCTCAGTCCAATGAATATTAAAGCCGAACTAGATTCTACTCTAGTGGAGTCTGCTCCTTCGTTTACGACCATAAAATATTGGGTGGCAGAGTTTAAACGAGGTCGTACGAGCTGCTAGACGAACAACGTAGTGATCGACCAATTGAGGTGGCCATGCCAGAAACGGTTTAGATAATTCACAAAATGGTATTTTGTGATCGCCGGCTGAAGGTGTGTGAGCTAGGTTACGGGTATTTCTAAAAGTGATATACATCGTATATTGACCGAAAATTTAAAGATGAAAAAGCTGTGTGCAAGATGGGTGCCGCTTTTGCTCACAATAGAACAAAAACAACGTCTTGAAATGTTTGGCAGTAATAAAGCCGAGTTTTTTTGGCGATTCATAACCATGGATGAGACATGAGTAATCCATTTAACATCTGAGACAAAGCAGCAGTCAAAACAATGGAAATATTGTATGATTACAAATTTAGTGCAAATTTAGAAACATGCTATTACTCAAAATTCCACAAGCCTGTAACAATTTTAAATATTCAGTACATATACAGTACGAAGTATAAAAATCACTGATTTGGAATATTTGGAAAATCCATAATTTCAGTATCATTCTTTATATTTACTACCCTAATAATTATTCATGTCAATATCACTCGTATATGGTCATCTCATTCCACACATTGCATTCATATGTATTTGATTTTTAACGAATATGAGCAATATATTGTTAGTGTTGCATACTTTCAAAGGTTTACTTTTAAGATATATATCGATATTTGTAACGTGTTAAATTTTGGACAGTGTTAAAAAGGACCTACTTATATTAGCCAGTTCCGAATAGCAGAACACTTATGACATAACTTTTTCTGAGCTTTTGTCTTTTAGAAGCCTTTTCATGGAAAATTGTTACTGCCAGGTGAGTGCCGTTCGAAATAAAAATTCTTTCGATATTAAAGTTGTGCTTCAAACGGTGATTGAATCCCCGACCTACATATCAGAAGAACAACGCACTAACTAGTGAGCTACGGCACATTCGTTATGAGTAAAAATTATTTAAAAATAATTTTTTTACCTTTGGCTGAAGGATATTTTTCAATTCAATTTAAAGTTTTCAAATTATCCATAAACCACTTACATCAAAGATTAATTCCTTTTGTAAATCATGTTTTATTTCAACGAAACTAGATTTTTAGCGGAATTTTGAACATTTTTCACATTCCAAGCTCTGTTACTTAATTATGATGAAATTCACTGAGTTAGTAGCTTTATTTTACGTAATTGAGTAAAAATTGGCAACATTGTATCAAAATCCATCGGACATATTAAAATTAAAATGTTGCAAGAATTTTGCCATAATATGGCTCGCTAGACGAATTTTGTGCGGAAAGTAATAAATATTCTTATCTTCTCAAAGTTGGGAAATAGAAAATGCAGAATGTTTCTCCATTAATCTTTTTTTCTATACCATTTTATTAGAAATTTACACTGAAATAAAGTAATCAAAATGTCAATGTATGTCAAAATTTGTAGCAGAGCCTAAAATAACGGGTAGTTGAACCAAAAATAGATAGTTGAAAAAACGAATTGGCAGTTCAAAAATTAGCAACTACCCAAATTTAAAAACGAAAAAGAATATATTCCAAGAAGATTTGTACTTTTGCCAATATTTTACTGTAGGGACAATTTAGACCTAGGCGGAATAGAGCAAATGAGGAAGCGAATCCGAATGGTGGGTAAATATAATGAAATATATTCTTATTATAAGCATAAATTTTTTTTGGTTTTTGTTATTGTAATTGAATTAGATAGTGGTTATATTAAGTATGATTGTAAATTATGGTTATGGTATTTGCATTATCAATTTAATTTGTGGGATTGAGTATATTTTAAAAATTTTTCATTTTGGAGCTTGGATAGTTTATTCGCTTGTTTCATAACAATCAAATTAATTCAACATAGTTTTGTACAGTCAATTTCAACAACAGACCTACTAATATTAATATAGACGCAGCTTGTAAAGTCATACAAAATTTTACAGGGAATTTTAACCCTGGAAGGGTAACGGTATTTTTTATCTCCTAAAGGTAATTCTCGTCAATTCTGTTTTAAAACTTTAAAGGCAAAAAAAAAATATATATATATATAAAATAAAAATGAAAAAAATTATTTATTTCATTCCTTCAATTGGCTTGTAAGAAATTAAATTATACATTTCTTTTAACAAAATTCGGCACTGTTGAGTTTTATTGAGGAAAAATGTATATAAAAAATAATATTTAAATTTTATTAAAAAAAATTAACATAATTAAATTAATTTGCTTAAAGCAAGAAACAAAAAAAATAATATTTACTTTTGTTTTATACAAGAGGCACAAGGCTCAAGTCTGTGTTTCACACAAGCGTTGTTTTTGAATTTTTCGTATCATAACTTAGTAATACGGCGTTTTGGGTATTGGCAAAAGTCACACATTTTTCTTTTGGTCCTTCGTCGTTATTTCTATTATTGTCCTTGTGGATTTTGGCTTAACACTGCACATCTGATCGAAAGTGTCGACCACTCCTTTAGTACTGTTATACTGCTGTAGTGTACTGCTGTAGAAGACAGCATGGAAACAATTTTATTCGGTTTCGGGTTGTAAAAAAAGAGAAAGCTCGTTATCGTATCTTCTTTTTATTTGAAGCTAATTTTTCCGCAAGCGTTAGGTTGTATGGCTCACACAAAAATGGCTTTACCAGCTAAATGGATGTCAACCAGTTATCCATGGTTATGTTTCGGTTCGTTCAATGTATATGTTCGAAATAAACAACAACAACAACAAACATCGTAACAACAATCACTGCCAGCATAGTTAATAAAGGGTTATCCATTTTGCGGTTTCAAAAGTAAATGTAAATAAAACACATATAAAATATTTTTTATCATGATATTTCTTTTTTATTATAAAGTTTGAACGTTGACATTATGTGTGAAATACTACATCATTTAAATGACCACCACGCGAATTGTTGCAAGCATCGATTCTTTTTAGATAATTTTCGACCACTTTTTGACACATATTGGGCGGTATCTCAGCCATAACGTGACGAATGTTGGTTTTTAGGTGCTCAAGAGTTAAAGGTTTATCTGCATAAACACGGTCTTTCGCGTAGCCCCACAAAAAAAGTCAAGCGGTGCCAAATCGCATGATCTTGGTGGCCACTTGATATCACCACGACGAGAAATTACGCGGCCAGAAAATTTCTCTTGCAATAAAGCCATATTCACTCGAGTTGTGTGGCATGTGGCACCGTCTTGTTGAAACCCCATATTCTCTAAATCGTATTCTTCAATAGCAGGCAAAAAAAAGTCGGTTATCATATGACCATAACGCTCCGAATTGACGGTGACAGTCGTTCCATCGTCGTTGTTGGGTCACCCTAATATCATCAGCGCCACAGAGACACATACTCAGATATATACATCTAATGTACTTCTCATTTTTACTCTTTTTATTTTCGCTACTCATACATGCATACACACAAACACGTAATATTGAGTAATAATAACTCTACTCAATTTTGCGTGTCTGTGTTCTTAGCTGCATACACATCTCATGAACTCGAATAAATCAGTGTACAATTATCAGTTGTTAGAAACACATCTCCTTTTTATTTTTCTCGCTGTGTGATCAGTTGACGTACAACTTCCGACACTACATTTGCGTACCCCCACTTCCCTCGTTTCGTGCTAGTTAGGAAAAAGCTCCTGACTTTACATTTTTGGCGCCCAACGTGGGGCACGTACGCAAATCGCTGATCATCACCATTATCGTTGGAAATCAAATAGCTGCAATAACCCATGCAAATCATCGCAAATTGCAGGCGTTAACGTAGCTACACCAACTGCAACCAGTGTGCAGATCATTGCAATTTTATAAAAAAATTGACATATCGTCGGTCGACAGGCCTTCACATCGGTCCTGCTCATCCATCGCCTTCGTAACATTGCATTTCCAGCGGATCTCGTCGAAAATATAAATACATAAATTACGGTTCGAAAATCGTAATTCGCATAACTGTACTTCCAAGCACACCTGTTCGCCACTGCGGTCCTAGCATACATATATACATCAGGCCAGAAGTAACGTTACTCTGGTTTCGCTACAGTTATTCGACATTGCTGCCTACGCCAGCGTAACTAGCTTCAGTTTATTTCGTCGCTCGCGACTGCACAACGCAGCAGTCAACGTTACAGTTTACTTCGTCGCTCGCGACTGCACAACCCAGCAGTCAACGTTACAGTTTACGTCGTCGCTCGCGACTGCACAACGCAGCAGTCAACGTTACAGCTTACTTCGTCGCTCGCGACTGCACAACCCAGCAGTCAACGTTACAGTTTACGTCGTCGCTCGCGACTGCACAACCCAGCAGTCAAATTTATAATTTTCGTCGTCTCAACATTTGTTTAACCCAGCGGTCAACGTTGTAGTCACTCGGGTTATATATCACGTCACAAGTCACTATGTCACTAGATGAACGCAAAAGTAAGCGTGCCAACATAAAACGAAATATCTCGCGTATTAAATCTATTGTAGAGGCAATACGAGATAACGACGCCAAACCGTCGCATAGTGAGCTCCAATGTCGCTTGGGAATTTTGGAGTCTTACTTCAAACAAGCACTGTCAGTACAATCTGACATCGAAGATTTAGATTCGTCCGATAATGGTCGAGCAGATTTAGAGGAAAGCTACATATCTATAAAGCTCAGCATACAAGCGCAACTCGGGGAGGATGGAAATACGACGGTGAATTACACTGAGACGGCTGCATCAGCAACTGTAGTTCCCACTTCGCATCTCCCAAAATTGGCGCTGCCTACATTCAGCGGAGACTACGCTGAATACAAAAACTTCATAGTGTCTTTCACTCAACTAATATCACGTGAGCCCAGACTATCTAACATAGAGCGTTTTAATTATCTCTTATCGTGCTTGAAAGGCACAGCGTTAGAAACGGTAAAGGCCTTTCAAGTAACTAGCGAAAATTACTCAAAGGCATTAAATAGACTTAAAGAAAGATTTGATAATCCAACCTTGATATTTTTAGAAGGAATTGCTTCACTTTTTGCGCTTCAGCCAGCTGACAAATCGAACGCTCAGCATTTGAGAAGTCTCGTAGACAAAGCATCTGCCATATTTAGCTCGCTGGAATCACTGGGTACAAGCTCCAACATTGCGCAATCCATGTTGATCTACCTCGTCATGGGCAAATGTGATCAGCTGACGCGCAACAAATGGAATGAGTCCCTCGACTACAAAACGCTCCCGACCTGGTCTCAATGCACCCGCGTTTTAGAACGCCATTGCCAATTTTTATACTCATCGGAATCATCATCGAATCGCAAGTCGGAGCCTGGCAAGCAGAAACGTTCGACGAATTTCAATCAACAGTCATCATTTGCAATAATCAACTCTAACTGTGTCGTTTGTACCAGCTCCACTCACAAACTTACTGGCTGCCCTCAATTTAAGGAAATGACTTCTAATCAGCGTTTTGATATAGTTAAAAGGCACGATCTGTGCATAAACTGCCTAAGCAATGGACATAGATTGGCTCAGTGTCCGTCGAAACATCGCTGTCGAACTTGTAACAAAGGCCATCACACGATGCTGCATCACAACACGTCGTCGGCACAGCAACCGATGTCAACAATGAAGCCCTCGTATTCAGCTTCACCAGTTTGGCAACCAACGAACTCGACAGGTACACTTCAATCGCATGCCGAAGCGGACTTTTCACAAGCTATAACGCATTCACACATGGGAACGTCAGAGAACGGGCAAGTGATATTGGCAACAGCAATGGTTTTGGTTAAAGATGCAACAGGTGCGTACAAACTCGGCAGGGCTTTGCTCGATTCGTGTTCGCAGATGAACTTCATCACAGACGACTTTGCTCAAAAACTTCGTCTTTGTCGCGAAAAATGTCATGTTGGAATACGCAGCATTGGAAGTTCGTTGACAAACCTAAAGGCACGGGCAACTACTACAGTCAAGTCGCGTACTTCGAACTTGAGCCTGTCTTTACAATTCGGCATTACAACGCATATCGCCTATCAACCGGGTGCGGCAATCGATACATCGACATGGAACCTTCCATGCAACACAACGCTGGCAGATGAGGAGTTTTTCAAACCACGGCGAATTGATCTACTCCTTGGGGCAGAGGCATTCTTTGAAGCCCTTGCAGTGGGTCAAATTCGGCTAGGAGCCAGTTTACCGACGTTGCAGAAAACGTTATTTGGCTGGATCATTTCTGGCAGATGTCAGCAACAACGTCAAGCAAATCCATCCGCTTGCCTAATGTCATATGAAGAATCGATTGACGAAAATCTAAAACATCTTTGGAAACTCGACGCTATCGCCACACCAGTCAAATCAGTTCAGCCTGAACACAGCATGTGCGAAGACCACTTTTTAGCTACGACTCAGCAGGACGCAACTGGACGCATAACTGTAGGTCTGCCTTTCAAAGACAACCCTTCTTGTCTAGGAAATTCGTTTGAAAATGCGCGTCGCCGATTCCTTTCAATTGAGAGACGTCTCTTGAAATCTCCTTACATTCGTTCTCAATACATCTCGTTTATGGAAGAATACGAAAACCTCGGTCATATGTCAATTGTAACAAACCCCAATTTGGATGAACCTCATTTTTATATACCCCATCATTGTGTTCTCAAGCCGAATAGCGAGTCAACAAAACTTCGTGTTGTATTCGACGCTTCATGTAGGACAACATCGCAAACATCATTGAATGATCTACTGCTAGTTGGACCAACAATTCAACAAGAGCTGTACATACTATTGCTACAATTTCGCTTATTTCGATATGCTCTAACCGCAGACGTCACCAAGATGTACAGGCAAGTACTTTTGAATAGTAATGATCGTAAATACCACTATATTCTTTGGTGAGCTTCTCCAGATCTGGAACTCCGCACATATCAATTAAATACCGTCACTTATGGAACAGCCTCAGCTCCATACCTTGCAGTGCGCAGTCTTCACTACTTAGCTGACAAGTGCATGGACGAGTTTCCGGTTGGTGCCTTAGTGGTGAAGTCGTCTTTTTATGTAGACGATATGCTTTGTGGAGCCGACAGCACGGATGCTTTACGTACGGTAAAGGATCAAGTTACTGCCGTACTCGAACGAGGAAATTTTCCATTATCGAAGTGGCATTCCAACCATTCAGACTTCAGAGAATGCCAAACATCGAAAGACCTCAACTTCACTGAAGAACTTGTAACCAGCGCCCTTGGTGTAACATGGGATCAACACGATGACATCTTTTTATTCATCTTCTCACCAAAACAAGTTCCGCCTGCGGTCACAAAACGAACGATTCTTTCAATCGCATCATCACTCTTCGATCCGCTTGGATTGCTTACACCAATTCTGATAATGTCCAAAATAATACTTCAAGAACTGTGGCTCTTGAAGCTTGATTGGGACGAGTCTGTCCCACAGAATTTGCAACATGCTTGGAGTCAATATTTATCGTCACTCAATTCGCTATCTACGCTTGCGGTGCCTCGTTATTGTCTCCAGCCAAACACATACAGCATTCAAATCCACGGCTTTTGTGATGCATCAATTCGAGCATACGGTTGCTGTTTGTATTTACGCACGGAAAACGCTGATGGAAACATAGCTGTTCACTTGCTTACATCGAAGTCACGTGTGGCTCCAGTCAAAAAACAATCGCTTCCAAAACTCGAGCTTTGCGGAGCTCATCTTCTCGCTCAGTTGTACAATAAGGTAAAAACCATTTTTTCAAATAAACCTATTCTCGCATACTTTTGGACCGATGCGCAACTAGTACTTCATTGGCTACAACAACATTCGGTCACTCTGTCAACGTTCGTAGGTAACAGAGTCTCCGATATACAGGAGCTGACAGAAAAGGGCCAGTGGAGATTTGTACCGACTCAACAAAATCCCGCAGACCTGGTATCTCGTGGTTGCTCTATTAGTGATTTGAAATCATCAGACTGGTTTACAGGCCCGTCCTTTCTGCGCGAAGATATGGCGAAATGGCCCATCAGAAAGGATAAACTCGACGTCGCCACCGACATCATCAACGCTGAAAAGCGAAAAAGTTTGTTTGCTGTTATAATACAAACAAACTACATCTTGGAGGCTCTTGAAAAAGTCAGCTCATACATCCACTCTCTGCGACTTGTGGCATGGATGTTCAGATTCAGTGACACATGCAGGAAGATAGCAAGACCACCGACTTCCTCGCCAACGCCTGATGAATTGCGCCATGCACTAAACTCCATCGTATGGAATATTCAACATCAGCATTTTGCCGACGAATTTCACTTGTTAAAGAAAAGTATGCCATTAAAGAACAATTTAAAATTTTTAACACCATTGTGGACACGTCAACTGGTTTCGAGCTCATTAAGGTTGGCGGCCGCTTGGAATATGCAGATATGCAGGACGCTCAAAAGCATCCCATCCTGCTGCCCAGCAATTCACCATTTGTGACAAAATACGTTCGGTATTTACACCTACAAAATTATCATGCCGGTCCTAAGGCATTAGTAGCCTTACTTCGCCTCGAGTTTTGGGTAGTCAACGCCAGAGACGTCGCTCGTCGTACTGTTCGCTCGTGTGTCCATTGCGTCCGCTACAGACCAAGGCTGTTGCAACAGATTATGGGGCCGCTACCGGCGGCACGTCTTTCGCCTGCACGCCCATTCGAACGCTGCGGGGTTGACTTTTGTGGACCGATTAACACATTCTTGCGAATTCGCGGAAAAATACCTAACAAGTCATATCTGGCCGTTTTCGTTTGCTTGCTGACCAAAGCCGTTCACATCGAAGTAGTCTCCGATTTATCAACAAAATCATTCTTAAATGCACTAAAGCGCATGGGCAGTCGTCGAAAAATGCCATGCGATATATTTTGCGATAACGCTACAAACTTCGTTGGAGCTTCCAATCACTTTAAGGAGCTAAAGCAATTTTTGTTCAATTCTGAGACACAAAAAGAAATATGTAAATTTTGTTCATCAGACTTCATTAATTTTCATTTTATTCCACCCAGGGCACCTCATTTCGGCGGCCTCTGGGAAGCAGCAGTAAAGAGCGCAAAGGGTTTGCTTAATCGAACGTTGGCAAACACCAAACTAACATTTGAAGAGCTGAGCACCGTCGCCACTGAAATAGAAGCAATACTCAACTCCCGCCCACTGACGCCGCTGTCGTCAGACCCAAACGATCTTGGAGCACTTACAGCCGGACACCTTTTGGTTGGCGATTCACTACGTGGCCTGCCTGAGCGTTCCATCGAACACAAAAGTATCTCCAATTTGGATCATTTTGAGATGATCACCTCAATTAAACAACGTTTTTGGCGTCGCTGGTCTGCAGACTATTTTAATGAATTGCGCGCACGGGTCAAGTGGACGACACCTGCACCAAATCTCACAGTTGGAGCATTAGTCATAATTCATGACGACAACTTGCCGCCACAACGATGGAAACTTGGTCGCGTCGAATCTATCGTGCTTGGGCGAGACGGTCATGTACGTGTTGTACATTTACGTACTGCAACTGGGCCTTGTTGCCGCCCAATAAGCAAATTAGCCATCCTACCAGTATCTTGAAAGGTAGTCCTTTCAACGGGGCCGGTATGTTGGGTCACACTAATATCATCAGCGCCACAGAGACACATACTCAGATATATACATCTAATGTACTTCTCATTTTTACTCTTTTTATTTTCGCTACTCATACATGCATACACACAAACACGTAATATTGAGTAATAATAACTCTACTCAATTTTGCGTGTCTGTGTTCTTAGCTGCATACACATCTCATGAACTCGAATAAATCAGTGTACAATTATCAGTTGTTAGAAACACATCTCCTTTTTATTTTTCTCGCTGTGTGATCTGTTGACGTACAACTTCCGACACTACATTTGCGTACCCCCACTTCCCTCGTTTCGTGCTAGTTAGGAAAAAGCTCCTGACTTTACAGTCGTTTTCGAAGAAGTAAGGTCCAATCACACCTCCGGACCAAAGAGCGCACCAAGCAGTGACTTTTTGTGGATGTAGTGGCCTCTCTTCAATTACTTGAGGATTCTCAGAACCCCAAATACGACAATTTTGTTTGTTAACATACCCACCGAGTGAGAAATGTGCTTCGTCGCTGAAGAAAATTTTGTTCGATAAATCGCCGTCCACCGCCTGTTGTTCAAGCACCCATTCGACGTATCTACGACGTTGTGAATGGTCAGCTGGCTTCAGTTGTTGTGTGAGCTGGATTTTATATGGATGTAGGTGTAGATCCAAATGCAAAATACGCCATAATGTGCCGTAAGACAGTCCTAATTCCTGAGAACGACACATTCGGGTCTTCGGCAACACTTTCACTTACAGCAACGATATTTTCGGTGGTACGAGCGAAACGATGATGCACAGGCCTTACAATATCTGTAACCGATCCAGTCTCTTCATATTTCTTCACAATTTTGGCAATTGCTTGCGTAGTTGGACGATTATGTAAACCATAATCTCCTCTTAAAGCACGATATGTGGCTGTGGCAGAATCACCATTTTTGTAGTAGGTTTTTACAATTTTAGTGCGTTGTGCGATAGTTAAGCGATCCATTTTCGCAAATGTCAGACTTTGAACTGAAAAAGAAAGAAATTGTTTTAACAACTCAGTTTGACAGATGTCGAATTCTAGCCCTATACTGTTGAAACCGCGAAATGGATAACCCTTTATTATAACTACAGCGAGTAAATAAGTAAGCAATAACAGCAATGTCATTCAATTCACACACACCCAACCACTTAAATACTCTAAATAAACGACTCAACCGATAAAAAATCAAACCACCCATTAGGAAAAAAGTCACCTAAGTTATTAACACCACAATCAGAAAACACTAAGCGGTCGAGATCTAGCCCAGATAATATACAGCAAAAATATGCGAAGCAATCTAAAATAATTGATTACTGGCTTGGGTAACAGACCGAAAGTCATGCAAATACATTTGCTCTCCTCGATCAAGATGAAGAAGAAACAGATAATGATCAACAATTAATAAAAAATACGAGTGCAAAACTCGAATATATATCGAATGTTGCAAATATTCAACTCCTAAGAAATTTACTTAATGAAATTGCTGGTGATGGCTATCAAATCAAAATACTAAATACAGAGGAAGTTAGAGTCCAGTCAAGAACAGAATATATATATATATATATATTTGTTAATTACAAATATATATATTTGTAATTAACTGATTGCAAAGAAAACGTATTTCCACATATACAAACTTAAAAGCGAGAAAAATTTTAATGTTGTCTTAAAGGGAATTCATTATTCAATGCCAGCAGAAGATATAAAAAAAGAAATAGTGTCACTAGGTCATATAGTAGAAATATAAAACATTAAAACATAAAAGAACGGTTAACAAAGAGACCTCTATCATTGTTCTCTGTGAATCTCAAACAAAATAACAATAATACTGAAATATATAATATAAGTTCTATCCTACACACAAAAATAATATTTGAGCCACCAAAAAAGAAACGCGAGATACCTCAATGAACGAAATGCTAGAGATATGGGCATACTAGCCAGTACTGCAATCATACCCCAAGATGCGTAAAATGCACGGGAAATCACCATACATCTGCATGTACTCCAAAAAAAAATCAAATGATGTAAAATGTGTTCCATGTATATATACATATATATATATACATATATATATATATATATATATATATATATATATATATATATATATATGTATATATATATATATATATATATATTTGTATATATATATATACGAATATATATATATATATATATATATATATATATATATATATGTATATATATATATATACGAATATATATATATATATATATATATATATATATATATATATATATATATATATATATATGTACATATATATATATAAAGGGTTATCCATTTTGCGGTTTCAAAAGTAAATGTAAATAAAACACATATAAAATATTTTTTATCATGATATTTCTTTTTTATTATAAAGTTTGAACATTGACATTATGTGTGAAATACTACATAATTTAAATGACCACCACGCGAATTGTTGCAAGCATCGATTATTTTGAGGTAATTTTCGACCACTTTTTGACACTTATTGGGCGGTATCTCAGCCATAACGTGACGAATGTTGATTTTTAGGTGCTCAAGAGTTAAAGGTTTATCTGCATAAACACGGTCTTTCGCGTAGCCCCACAAAAAAAAGTCAAGCGGTGTCAAAGCGCATGATCTTGGTGGCCACTTGATATCGCCACGACGAGAAATTACGCAGCCATATTCGCTCGAGTTGTGTGGCATGTGGCACCGTCTTGTTGAAACCCCATATTCTCTAAATCGTATTCTTCAATAGCAAGCAAAAAAAAGTCGGTTATCATATGACCATAACGCTCCGAATTGACGGTGACAGTCGTTCCATCGTCGTTTTCGAAGAAGTAAGGTCCAATCACACCTCCGGACCCAAGAACGCACCAAGCAGTGACTTTTTGTGGATGTAGTGGCCTCTTTTCAATTACTTGAGGATTCTCAGAACCCCAAATACGACAATTTTGTTTGTTAACATACCCACCGAGTGAGAAAAGTGCTTCGTAGCTGAAGAAAATTTTGTTCGAAAAATCGCCGTCCACCGCCTGTTGTTCAAGCACCCATTCGACGTGTGCCGTAAGACAGTCCTAATTCCTGAGAACGACGAGGAATCGACACATTCGGGTCTTCGGCAACACTTTCACTTACAGCAGCGATATTTTCGGTGGTACGAGCGAAACGATGATGCACAGGCCTTACAATATCTGTAACCGATCCAGTCTCTTCATATTTCTTCACAATTTTGCCAATTGCTTGAGTAGTTGGACGATTATGTAAACCATAATCTTCTCTTAAAGCACGATATGTGGCTGTGGCAGAATCACCATTTTTGTAGTAGGTTTTTACAATTTTAATGCGTTGTGCGATAGTTAAGCGATCCATTTTTGCAAATGTCAGGCTTTGAACTGAAAAATAAAGAAATTGTTTTAACAACTCAGTTTGACAGATGTCGAATTCTAACTCTATACTGTTGAAACCGCGAAATGGATAACCCTTTATATATATATATATATATATATATATATATATATATATATATATATATATATATATATATATATATATATATATAGTCGCAAAAAATTTGCGTCTAAACTCTAAAGAGAGTAGTTCGGGATTGATCTTTTCGGGATCAATTTTTTAATTAATTCATATATTTAGAGATTTTCTACACTTTCAAGTTATTTGCTTTTAAGTTAACAATGATATGTTCCAGGTTAGCGTAGCTAGTAGAACGTCGGCGATAGAATATACGATAGCAAAACACATGATGTGGATACCCAGGTTCGAATCCCAGAAGAGAAAATACGTGCATTTTATTTGTACATTTAAATTTGAAATATATGAATCAGAAATTATAATGCAAAGAATGAAAATAAATTCTTTGATCTGTACTCTGTACCCGTAAAAAAAAATTTTTTTTACATGAGAATTATAAAACGAAAATAAATTATTTTGTTTCGAAGAGCAAAATTGGTAAATTGTCAAATAATTGGAAAGCAAATATAATTATGAATTATAATGCATTGAATGAAAATATCTAACCGTACTAATCTACATTTATACCCGTTCGGGTATAAAAGGGTACAATTGGACTCTTCATTGGACATGCTCGAACAAGAGCGAACAGTTACTATATAAAGAGATCAAAAGTGCGATTAGTCGCATGTTTCTTTGCGACTGATCCCGGATACATCCCGGACCAGTGGCATGTTTTGCAAATATATACATACATGTATATATATTCGTTTCTCGGACAAATATACCTAGAATCATATAAGTTTCTATTCTTGCTATACGATTTGTGACGAACTAATTTCTTTCCATTAAAAAGTATTTTTTAATATTTTGTAGTGAAAGAAATATGTATCTGGGGGAATGCGCGGGGTCAAAATTGATTTTAGACCCGTGGCATCTTAGAAGAATATACCTAGAATTTCGTCATACAAATTAGACCCGCCTTATCGCGTATGTGTGAATTTGTTGAGTTGAGTTTCTATAACTAAAACATTTTTATAAGAATTAATTATTGTAAACAAATTAAATTTTAATAAAAAATCGTGTTCTATGATAATTTAATTAATTCTCATTACCTACATATTTTTATAAATTGTTGATATTCATAAATTAAAAAAAAAAAAATAACTAAAATATTACATTTGCTGAAATTCACCTGTATAAATGTAATTTAAAATTATTCTATATAATTTCAATATTAATTGAATCTTCATCGTCGGATTCATACACAGGTACATATGAAAGTATTTATATATGTGAAATGCCGACTCAAATTGATTGTTTGAGGCTGAGGTTGGTTTACTTATGAAAACGCTCATTCTCGACTGTTTCCAATGAATCTAAAACCATTTTTGGTTTTGAGTGAAAAGGGGGCCATTGTTTCATCGCCAGATTTGCTGTTAAAACGCTGTCTATTAACAGTGGGATGTCTAATTACTTCTAAAGTCTCTGATTAAAGGTAACTTTCTTTTTAGTATTTTTGTTTTAAAGAATATTCATTTGTATATCATTATCAAAAAATGCTGGTTTAATGCTATCTAACGATATGTTTTGATGCACGTTAGTTATATTCTTTTCTACCACCTCAAACGGGCCCGCGTTTGGTTTCTGTAGTCCTGTTCTTTTCCTATCTACCTTTACAAATACCAATTTACAGTCATATAAATTTTTGGGAACATAAACTGGTGAGTCACCATGATGTGCCATGTTGGGACGCGAGTAACGAAAATATTATTTTAATCTAGCTAAAATTTCTGTCGGATCCAAAACTCTTTCTGACTCAACCACCAGGTCAAAGTAGGTCAACCAGGTCATTAGACCAGGTCAAATTAAATTTTGTCCGTATGCTATTTCCGATGGTGTTGCTTTAATGTTTTTCTTGAAGGTAGATTACCGAATTACCGATCATACCGTAAACCGTATGATCGGTAATTCGTCGTACCAGGTTTCATTGTTTTCTTTGGCCATTTTGAGGCTGGTAAAACTGAAATTTCAGCCGGACTGTCGATTATAAATGTTAATTTATTTTTTTTTATAAACTACAAGTAGGCGACATGTATTAAATTCTAAATTACAATTGCTTGGCTCCATAACAATGTGTTTTTTTTATTTTATTTTGTTGTTTTTATGTGAACATGGTTGTTCACATTTCCATGACTTTTCGCCAAATTTGTAATGATAGGGGAACGTAATCTTCCGCGACTGTGCGAATTTCTCCTCGATAATTATATCTCGCACGTTGTTCTCTGTCGTTTAATCTCGTTTTAATTTCGCAAACATGTGTAGTTTCTGAAATTGTTCGCGAATAGTAGAAGTCATCTTAGTTAAGTTTTCTACTACTTTCTCCAGACTTGATGAATTGTATACATATACTTAGGGTCTGCTAACTATAGCATCTCGGTAATATTACTTAAATTTGCCCTTGTGAGTGCAACGTATACATTTTGTGGCAATTTTCTGGGCCATAATTACTTTAATAATGTTTTATAGATAAATTACCCACGAATAAAAAAATAAATAAATAACTATGTGGCACTTAAAGCCCCAAAGAGCTCATTGGCCGAGCTTCTCTCTTCCATTACTGTTGTGCGTCTTAAATTTAGACAGTATTAGAACGGCAGAACACTTCTGACATCACTTTTTCTGAGCTTTGTCACAGAGTTCTTTTAGAAACTTTTTCATGGCAAGTTGTTACTGTCGGAAGAATTGCCAATTGCTTGCCGACAAGTGGGTACCACTAGAAAGAAAAATCTTACCGATATTAAATTTGTTATGCATTAGCCGGGGATTAAACCACGACCTACAGATCAGAAGGGGAACACACTAACCACGGAGCTACGGCACCCACCACGAATAATACCATTGTTGGAAAATATTTTGAGGGTTTCCAGTCCCCTATTTCAGAATCGGAAAATATTCTGTCAAGTTTCTTTTGTTCGCTCAAAATATGGCGAGTAATGAAGATTTTCTTCAAATTTTCTTATTTGTAGTTTTGCGATGGATTTTGTGTGATATCTAACACGTCAGTTATAATATCTTGTGGTAATGCAGTTATTACGTATTCGTATTTGTTTTGGGCACGAGTAATAGCTTTTGTTTCAAATTGCATCTCTACATGAACAAACTAAGCTTCAGGACAAGTATGCCAAAACTATGGTAACTTTATTGAAGTTGAATTAATTTCCCGTTCGGAATCGTACGGGCTAGGTAAATTCAATGAATAGAAAGTTCAGGTTCAATATCGATAAGAGATCTATTGTTTGCATCAACTCCACCAAATATTTGCATGTGAACAGATCATTTTACAAATTTTAATTTGTATTTATATTTATATTAAAAGTTGACAAAACATCCTAATGTAAGGATTTATTTGGTGGTCTGGTGGTGTTTTCGCAAGGTAACGTGTCTAACTGCCTCAACCAGGTGGAGCTAGCGCAATCCTTGTTGAACTCATCGCAAGTCAACTCACTTGCTGTCATGTAGTTTGATCTGAGCGCTATGTGATGATACCTTTATTTGTTAATGAGGGGTAGTCATATAGCTTGCTCTGCTTACTCTGTGATGGCGCTTTCATTATTATTAATGGGGGCCCTCCATGTGGCGACCACCGGGCAACGTCTCCCTGGCACCCGCTGGGAGGCGGCTGAAGTGAGTGGCGAAAATCTCCTCGGTTAGAGGTTGTGCGTTGGGTTTGGGACCCGCCACATAAAAAACCCCCCCAATGAAAAAAACAAATATGCCTCGGATAAGGACTACCGCTTTTGTTGATGACCCCGGCAAACGAAAAAAGGACCACGATTTACGGATATGCACCTGATATGCACCTGGAAATGGGAATCTGGTTACGGATGTCCAGAGTGTACTGAGCCTATGGAGGGAACACTTCTCCACGTTACTGAATGGCGATGCTACGAACAATTCCGCCAGTGGAGGAGAATGCCCGATAACCCCAACTGCAGATGATGGTGTTGATGTTCCACCACCCGACTATAACGAGGTTGAAACGGCCATTTTAAGGCTGAAGAACAACAAAGCTGCAGGTGCAGATGGCCTGCCTGCCGAGTTGTTTAAGACCGGAGGCGATGAGCTGCTCACCCGCATGCACCAGCTCATAAGCAGAATATGGTCGGATGAAAGCTTGCCTGATGATTGGAGGCTCAGTGTTCTCTGTCCTGTACATAAAAAAGGAGACCCCACAATTTGCGCCAACTACCGTGGAATAAGTCTCCTGAGCATCGCGTACAAGGTTCCATCGAGCGTACTGTGTGAAAGGTTGAAGCCTATGCTCAGCAACCTGATTGGACCTTATCAGTGTGGCTTCAGACCTGGTAAATCCACCATCGACCAGATTTTCACACTGCGCCAAATCCTGGAGAAGACCCAAGAAAAACAGATCGACACACACCACCTATTTGTTGATTATAAAGCCGCTTTCGATAGTCCGGTAAGGGATTACCTCTACGCAACAATGTCTGAGTTCGGTATTCCTGCAAAGCTCATTCGACTTTGTAGAATGACACTGCATAACTCCCGTTGTGCAGTGAAAATTGGGAAGGACCTCTCCGCACCGTTTAATACCGAACGGGGTTTCAGACAAGGTGATTCGTTATTGTGCGACTTCTTCAATCTTATTATGGAGAAAATAATACGAGCTGCTGATCTACGACATAATGGCACTATCTTCAACAAAAGTGTCATGCTGTTAGCGTATGCCGACGATATTGACATAATCGGCATGAACACGCGAGCAGTCAGTGCAGCATTCCCAGAGTTGGAAAGAGAATCGCATCGGATGGGTCTTACGGTGAACGAGGGCAAGACGAAGTATCTAGTGTCAGCAAATAAAGAGTCCCGGTGTCTTGGACATAAATAAATATGTGGCACTTGAAGCCCCAAAGGGCTTATTGGCAGAGCTTCTCTTCCATTACTGTTGCGCGTCTTAAATTTGAACAGTGTTAGAAGGGACCTACTTATTTTAGCCGTTTCCGAACCTCAGAACACTTGTGACATCACTTTTTCTGAGCTTTGTCACAGAGTTCTTTTAGAAGCTTTTTCATGGCAAGTTGTTACTGTCGGAAGAATTGCCAATTGCTTGCCGACCGGTGGGTACCATTCGAAAGAAAAATCTTATCGATATTAAATTTGTTATGCATCAGCCGGGGATTGAACCACGACCTACAGATTAGAAGGCGAACACACTAACCCGTGAGCTACGGCACCCATTGCGTCTTGGACAGGACGTCACTGTTGTCAACTACGCTTTTGAAGTAGTAAGGGACTTTGTCTATCTTGGATAAATCTTGCTAACAGGTGTTACTTTGGGCTGAGTAAGCAATTGAGAAGTCGAGCCCTCTCTCGAAGAAGGAAAACTACACTCTACAAGTCTCTCATCATGCCTGTCCTAACATATGGCGCTGAAGCCTGGACAATTTCCACCTCGGATGAGCGAATACTTGGAGTTTTCGAGAGAAAAGTCCTACGCAAAATCTTTGGACCTATTTGCGTTGGTGGCGAGTACCGAATAAGGTAAACCATGAGCTGTACGAGCTGTATGCCGATATTGACATAGTAAAGCGCATAAAAATCCAGCGGCTGCGCTGGCTAGGTCATGTCGAGCGAATGGAAGAACACGCTCCAGCTAAGAAGGTGTTATATTCGGAACCCGCTGGAGTACGACGCAAAAGAGGAAGACCAAACCTCCGGTGGAAAGACCAAGTACTGGAGAACCTGACGGCGCTTGGAATTTCGAACTGGCGCCAGCTAGCGAAGAACAGAGATGGCTGGCGAAGCATGTTATTTTCGGCCTAAATCGATATTCGGTTGTTATGGCCACATAAGTAAGTAAGTAAGTAAGTAAGGATTTATTTTTAAAATTATTCAAATATAACTGGATAATGTAATAATGATATACTCACAGAGTTGAATGGAATAGAATAAAAATGAATATCACGTTAAAAGAAAATTGAAATCGCAATTAAATTATGTGTAACGTTAATTAGCTTTGAGCAACAGATCACATTATCGTTCGCGATATCGATACTATCGATAATAATATTAAATTTTTTATATTGATAATAATATTAAATTTGTATAATAATTACATTGTAAATAATTAATTTGTTAAATAATTTTATATGTATCCGGCGTAGTAAAAAGAAATCCATTATTTTTACAATAGTTGGCTTTAGTAATCTGTATCTAACGTTGTATAAGTGCGATCGAGTTACGCTAGATGGCGATTTCTTACTAAATAAACTTCCCAGGCAATTTTGTGATTGCTTGACTCAGTATTGTTTGAGCACGCATCAAAGATGACACCAGTAAAGAGAAAATACGCCATATTTTACAGTTTTTCTTCGATAAAGGCGAAAACCAGACGGCTGAAAATGTGAATACTGTTTATGGTCTTGATACTGTAACAGCCAATCACGTGCAATTTTGGTTTCGTCGATTCCGTTCCGTCGTCGAGTCTGACCGTCATGTAAGAACTGTTTCTGTTGTCCAGGAATTTGGAACCGTTTGGAATTATTTAAATAAGGCTGGATGCAAAAACAAGCTCGATGTATGGGTGCCACACGAGTTAACGCAAAAACACTTCATGGACCGAATTTCGATCTGCGAATCGCTGCTGAATCGCAACAAAATCGATCCATTTCTGAAGCGGATGGTTACTGGTAATGAAAAGTGGGTCACTTACGACAACGTCAAGCGAAAACGGTCGTAGTCGAATCGCGGTGAGCCGGCGTAAACGGTGGCCAAGCCAGGATTGACGGTCAGGAAGGGTTTGCTATGTGTTTGGTGGGACTGGCAGGGAATCATCTACTATGAGCTGCTCCCCTGCGGCCAAACTCCTAATTCGGACCCGTACTGTCAACAATGAAGGAAGCAATCGCCCAGAAGCGGCCAGATTTGGCCAAGAGGAGAAGAATTGTGTTCCATCAGGACAACGCCAGGCCACACACATAGATAGTGATAGCCAATAGAGACGAGGGTTTCTATAAGAGTGGCATTACGAAATTACGTGCAAAATGGCAACAAGTTATCGAACTAAACGGTGCAGATTCGACCTAAATCGGATCATTCTAACTATGCTAAATAAAACCTTCAATTTAATGCCAAAATAATGAATTTCTTTTTACTAGACCTTAGATATGTATGTATTTTATATGTGTATTATATGTGTAAAAATAATAATAATAATAATTTGTGTTTAAGTATGATACTTGTTGGTTGCTTCCCCTGTATTTTGTTTATTTTAGTTTTGATTTTTGATTTGATTGCTACCTTGTATTTTGTTAGCTGTCTTGATTCTTGATTTGGATTTTTGATTTTATTGATCTTTTCTTGGTAATTATTTTATATTATGTAGTTGTATTATTGTTACCAAATAATTATTATTTTGTTTATTTGATGTATTATTGATTATTTTTGTAGGTTAGTGTACATACATACAAGGTCCGACAATTATGTATTAAGACTGCCTCTAAAAAACACATTTAAAACACGATATCTGCTCATTTTTCGTTATATTTGTTCGATATATTCTCCTCCTGATTCAATACACTTGTTACATCGATTTAATATTGTTACATCGATTGCCTCCAGTGCCCTCGTCGAAGCCCGTTGTATGGTCTGAATGTCATCAAAAAAGCATCCTTTCAACTTCAGTTTCAGTTTTGGGAACAAAAAGAAGTCGCCCGGTGCCAAACTAGGTGAATACGTCGGGTGATTCAACACACAGACCTGATTGCGAGCCAAAAATTGACGAACAATGAGTGCTGTGTGACTCGGTCATTATCGTGCAACAGGGACCAAGTTTTTGGATCGCGGTATTCTGGTCGAACTTGACGGATTTTGGACATCAAACACTTCAAAACTTCAATTTAACATGCGGAAAAAACTGTTTGACCAGTTGGAACAAATTCTTTGTGGATAATTCCTTTGCTATCGAAGAATATGATGAGCATTGTTTTGATTTTTGATGGAACTTTTCGTGTTTTTTTGGCTTGTGGTGAATTTTTCGATTTCCATTCCGCACTTTGACACTTGGTTTCTGGATCGTATTGGAAATACCATGTTTCATCACCCATAACAATTGATTTCTGGAAGTTAAGTTCTCTGTTGATGTTTAAAGCCTCTTCCATCATTTTCACTGAAGCATTGCGGTCACGTGTTTTGTAAAATAAATGTCAAAAAACATTAAAATTTGACAGTTAGTAGAGGAAGGTTGAAGCTCACACATAGATGGCGCGCTTGGTTGCTGAGATATGGTTCGAGTCATAATACATAATTGTCGCATTTGGTATATATATATATATATATATATATATATATATATATATATATATTTATATATATATATATATATATATATATTTATATATATATATATATATATAAATAAATATATAAATATATATATATATATATATATATATATAAATATATATATATATAAAAATATATATATATATATATATATAAAAAAAATATATATATATATATATATATATATATATCTTGCGACATCACTTTTTCTGGGCTTTGTCACAGACTTCTTTCAGAAGCTTTTCCACGGCAAATTATTACTGCAGGAAGAATTACCAATTGCATGCCAACAGATGTGTACCGATCGATAGAAAAATCTTTTCGAATTTGTTATATTTCAGTCGGGGATTGAACCCACAACCTGCGGATCAAAAGGTCAACACACTAACTACTGAGATACGGCTAGGTGTCATATATGTATAAAAAATATTAGGTGATTTCACTCCAAGCTCATTATTTCATTAGATCGTTACTTGGTAGTTTTTTACGTGTATTTTCGAAAATTCGATAATTTAACAAAAACCAAATACACACAAGAAACTACCAAGTACTAACGAAGTAAAGAGCTTGGTGTGAAGTCATCTATTATAATAAAATGTTTAGCGCAAAAAACTTCTTATGTTGAAAATATTCAGATTGCATATAGTTTGTATTCAATGCTTTACTACAATAGTTTTATATACGTATATCTGTTTCTCTTTACACATAAGTCATGCACGTCCTTATTTCCAATAACACAACGACGTCTTGATTATTAATTATACACAAGAACGTAGTCTCCCAAAATGTTGATCAATCAAGGCTTGACGAGCTCGGTTTCCTGGTGAGAGTCTGGTAGAGTTATCAAACGTTTGCATTCCATTCTCGACATCTATGTTATCCAGGATTAGAGGGATCGGAATCGTTTTGCAATCGAGCAATATTATGTAGGACAGAAGTGGCTATTATGATTCCAGGTATTCTACTCAAATGTACTTCGATTCCCCTCGACAAAATCGGCAATCTTCTTTTCCAAATTCCAATAGTTCGCTCTACGGTGTTTCTGCTTCTGATCTGGGACTCGTTATGCAGTGATTGAACTGATGAGCTTACATTTCCCAAATGTATATATGTAGGTATTTTAAGCCTATCCACTATCACGAAGCAAGCAATAATTTTTGTACGTTTCCTGCAGAAAATGTCTGCACTGGTTACAGTTGTCCCAAATACGAAAATCGTGGGAAGATCCATGCCACCTTGCAACGACATCGTTGAACATAAGATTTGCAGAATATATTTCTTATAATAGTATTTTGCTGAGCATACATACATATACTTTTTGCATAGGCAAATAGAAAGATACGAAATTGAGAGAGTTTGCAAACGGTGGTTGACATGCGTGTGAAGTTTTTCTTAATTTGATTGTATATATATGTACGTAGGTATATATATGTATGTATGTACGTATGTACATATATGTATAGAATGAAATTTGATTGTACATGCGCACTGGATATTGATATCGCACTTTTATTTTTCATAAAATGATATTTATTATAATACATACATTTTTTGTAAATAATTTCAATTCTAATTTTTTTTATAAAATAAGATGTTTTTGAAAAAATTAAATGAAATAAGTATTGTCGAGTACAAAATTTTATCCTGCACATTTGTATGCCATCTAGGGTTATATGTATAGTACAAATAAAGATTGAGCAGACGACAATAGGAAAAAATATTTAAAATTGCTTAGCATTATGGGCTTGATAATTTCCTGTGATCTCTATATAGGAATATAAGTATATGAAAATATCTATATATTGTATTTTTTCATATTCAAACATCACCCAGAGTTTTATTACAAAATAGTCAAAGATATAAAGAGAGGGAGAGAGAGGTGATAATATGCCAATTTGTGGTTCATGTATCAAAATTCTCTACAATTTGCAACTATATTTTATCATTTCAATGGCTTCTATTATATTTCACTCATTAAAAGAATACATTGAGAGAGCAAGTTTATATGATGGCATTAGATTTACTCGATTATTGCACAATCACTCAAAATGCTAGCATGCAACTATATTTCCTACAGATGAATTTGCGGCAGAAATTATTATCCGTCTACTCTTGTGATTCTACCCTCTTTGTTTCTTCTTCGTTAGAGGGCATATGTACAAATTCCGGATACAAACGTGCAATAGCATCAGTCCCTTTATGTATGATTCTACACGCTGTTGATTCGTGGACACCAATGAAGTCCCCATAGGTCAAAAGTTGGCTTCCCGTTTCGTAGAATCGTAACGTACCTAACAAGTAATTATCTCATAGGAGACAATGCTCCGCTGTGGCAGATCAAACCAGTAGAATGCTTACTGTTATACAATTATAGACAAAGTACCATCCATAAAAAGATAACTCACAATCTGCAAGTGGGCCCAAATGACCCAAAAAAGGTCAAATATTGCCTGCCTTTCAACATTTCATAAACAGTTTATATTTTATTTTTAACATATATGCATGATTGCAATTTGCAATCTCTAAATTTTTTCAGTAAGCCAGTATACTCGAATTTTTTGTTTGTATATCCTTTAATAGAAACAAATATTTCGCGCAACACAGCTGGCTATTTAACAGAAGAGAACGATAATGGGGGCAAATATGATGGACCAAATGTGATGCTGCTCATAAAAAAAATTTCTTCGCTTTATAACACAGCGTTGCACTGAATTTATACAATATCTTGTATTGTATTTATGAGGATTATTCCTAAAAAAAGCTAGTTTGAAAATAAGAAAGGGCTAGAAGGCACGAAGCTAAATCCTACATTTCGAAGCTAAATGACAAAAGAAAAGAAGGATAGATATAATCTCAAAAGATCGCGCCCATCTTTTACCTCTAATCGGTTCTCAGTGAATTTGCCAGTATGTGACGTCACAGTATTTCCACTAATTCAATATGCATTCATTATTTCGCATTGTATATATAATTAATATTTATATTTTATAATTTTAGTATAATTAACAAAGCAAGGCAATCCGAGAGAGGTATTTTGAAATAAGTGTATAGAAGAAAATCAAAGACAGCTTTGTGAAATCCATCAAATTCGAAAATATTTTTCATATTAACCCCCGGTGCATTTGTTTATTCGTTCTTTTCGATTATTACTAATATTATTTTAATTACATCAACTTGTAAACATTTTTTTTAATGTTACAATAATTAAAATAATCAAAAATTTTGTTTTTCTTTAAAAAATTCAAAAAAAAAAACAACTCATAATGTTGTACTCAATTGTTAATAATTTTGACACTTACTGTGGGGATTTTAATATTCCCCATTCATAGATATTTCGACACATATTAATTTTGACACTACCTAAACATGCTTTAGCATATACTGTGAATGACATGAGAACAAATTTTACGATTGCCTTACTTTGATAATTATACTATGTATTTATGTATTTTTCTTTTCTTCTCTTTTCTCGTGGGTGTCGGAGCTCAGTGGTTAGTGTGTTGGGCTTCTGATCTGTAGGTCGTGGCTTCATTCCCCGTCTGAAGCATTACAAATTTAATATCGATAAAATGTTTCTTTCGTAAAGTACCCACCTGTTGGCAAGCAATTGGCAATTCTTCCAGCAGTAACAATTTACCAAGAAAAAGTTTCTAAAAGAAACTGACAAAGCTCAAAAAAGTGATGTCACAAGAGTTCTGCCGTTCGGAACCGGCTAAAATAAGTAGGTCCCTTCTAATACTGTCCAAAATTTAACACGCACAACAGTAATCGAAGAGAAGATCGGCCAAAGAGCCCTTCGGGGCTTTAAGAGCCACATATTTATTAAATTTTTATTTTTATTTTTCTTTTCAATTTGTTCACAGTTTTGTCAACTTCTCTCGCAGCTGGACTGTTGTGACGTCACATTTAGAAAAAACTTTTCTGATGGGAGGAATCTTCTTTTCTATTATTTTTGGGAAAAGCACAAGAGCAAAAACATTATCAGTTGCTGGCAGACCACGAAGCATACGTTTTGATTTTGCTATTAACTCAGGTCATATTTACACACAAAAACTTTTGCATGAACATAATTTTCAACTCACTTTTGATGTTTCCTTCGCGTTTACACGAGGAAAAATGTTTATTGGCTACATGTGGACTCCTTTGTATGTTTGACATTACGCACAGTGTTCGGACTGTAAATAAATTTTTGAAGGTAGGTGAGGCTAAACAATTGTAGATTTTAAAAATTAGTAGTAGATTTTAATGAAGTAAAATATGATATTTATCAAATAGTTTTTTGTTATTCAATAAAAAGTGTAATGTTTCACATTTATTACTAATGTATAAACAAAAATATTGGTGGGATTAATGTAAAATCATAGGTAAATATACTTAATTTATATTAAGTATAATTACTTTCATTTTTCTGAAACAGTCCAATTATTAATTTGTATTTATTCCAATTCTGCTAATTTTCGACATACTGATTGATTTACGGCCTTTACACGATAACTTGTTTGGTGCGTTCATACAACAATGCGCGTAAACCTTATAAAATTATACGGTTTATAAGGTTATACGATTGTATGATTCATTTCATTTCATGTTTCATTGTTGCACATGCAAAAACATTTAAAAAATCGCTTATCTAAATTAAATCACAAATGTATGTACCTACATTAAAAGATAAACTTTTCGGGACATATTTATGTACCTACATATCGTAGTTAAATTAAAAAATAAATTTATAGGAGCATGTAAAATACTGAAATCTAAATCACATACTCGTATGTACTAATCTATATATTGCAAGTTAAAGTTATGAAATAAAATGCCAGTGAATCATTTTAAAATTCTTTTGGTGGCTCAAATATTTTACTACTTTCACATATTTGTTTTATTAAAATGCGGTTAGCACATTCATAATAGATCATGCAATTAAAAAAGAAAGAAATATATATAAAATAGCCAAAACTGGTAAAATATGGTAAGTTTCAAGCTTACTGTAATAGTTGCGGTGAATTGGTGTTGGTGTTAACAACTGATTGGAGCTTTTTAAGAAGTTTTACTTCTATCACGTGAACGCTGGTGCACCCGCAAATATTTTATGGACTGTAAATAAAGTAATTCCTCTTTGCTCCATTCCCACAGCTACTCGACATATGAAACCATGCGATCCTTACTTTTGAGGTATGTGATGTGTTTAGCAATATTATGGAGAAAATTATGGGAAGGATTTTCGTGGAGCATATTAATAATAAGGCGCTAGCCTCTATCTGACCAAGACCGCTAGTGCGTGACTCTCTGTCACAACCTGCTCGAGATGAACCTGCTAATAAACAGAACACTAAGGATCTAGACCTGAGTGTCGACAAAGTATTTCCCCCAATCCAGAGTATTATGCGTTTCCGTGCCCACTGGATAGTTTCCAGCCGGTGGGCTGTACTGACTGTATTTTAACGGACTCTCTCTGATACCTATCCGCCTCAGGGAGTAACTGTGGACTTTCCGGAATATAGGGCTCTGCCCCGATGCGATTAGACTGCTATGCCTAATACGTCGGGATGCCTCAGACCATGCCATAAACCCCAAAAGACCTCCTCTTAAGTGTAGGCCCACGTCCAAATTGGACACCACTGCCACTCGTCCCAAAATCGCAACTCCTTCGGAAAGTGCAGAGCTATGATACCAAAGTCAAGCTCCTCTGCTATCCTTAAAGCGCCTGTACGCAGGAGCTCCCTAGTTCTGGCCACCAAACCACTGGAATCGAGGAAATCAGTGTGAGTTAGCATAGGCTCCATGAGCACCATATCAATACCCGTTGCTGCTAAGGCACTAACAAAGACTGCAACTCCTGTTTCAGCAGCCACATCCCCTTTGGACATAGCTCCATCAACATCAACTGCAGCCTCTAATTTGAGGACTCCCGCTAAACCAAATAGCGGTTCACTCCATACATATCGGGAAAGAAGCTTAAAAGCTCGGTGGCGTCCCAGCAACAGAAATCTTAGTGAGAAAAAAAATCTTTGAGGTGGGCAAGAAGCATTATCGCTGAACGCGAAAATGTCCGTTCTTCTGGACCTGCGTCCAACGGCAACGCTCGCAAGAAGAGCAGCTGTCCAAGCCAAAAAAGGCGGAAACTTCGGCTTCGGCCACTTATAACACTCAAACACGTTCCTTCAGCGACGAGGCAAAGGACCACCTTATCCTTGCCGTCATTAATTAGAACCATGAAGAAGGAGCACTGCCAGTTGGGCTATGGTGTCTAGTGGAGATGAGTCTCATATGAATATACAGGGATATCCTGGCGAGGAACCCTGGCCCAGTCGTTTGTTGCAGAGATACCGGATGGTGTCAAGAACACATCAAATTAATGACCTGCGCGGACCAGCGACCGGAAGATCCCTTTATAGAAGTAATTGCGAATGTTGGATAGACCCAGGTCACTCGCCTGGATTCCAGGAGAGCTGTCAGATCCTAAAGAGATCTTGGACCATATCGTTGTGATCTTGAATGAGCAATCCTTGGCACTTCTCGCCTAACAGAAAGGGGCGATAAGGCTTCTCTCAAATCACCTGAAAGTTTATGAAAAATTCGTAGGAAAAGAAGGTCCAAAACTAGGGGATACGAAAGAAAGTTCGGCCCCGATAGAGGACATGTCGTGTGATGAAGACAGCGATACGCTGTCAACGTCTGAGATGGTTAACGACCTCAGATGAGGACAACCTACTATGCTGTGACGTTGAGGTCTAAGCTCTAAGCGGACTAAGCTTCCAAAACAATGGATTACACTACGTTCAAAGCCCAGGTAAGTCTTAATCATGTATTTTATAGAAGAAATGCTACAAAGTATTCCTACTATCTGATTACAGCGACAAGGACACTGTGCGTTAGATCATCAATCCCATATATATCGGCTGATGTCTGCATACATGGCTCACGATCATACTGAGCCTCCACCTCACCCTATAATAAGAAAGGTGATGGGAGCCGATGCCAACGCACACCATTATATCTGGGAAAGCTCAGACAACAACGATCGAGGTGAGTCACTTTTTGAATATATTATATTATTAATATATAACTTGACTCTCGCAAACATGGGTACAGAATCGACCTTCATTACCTGCTAATTGAACTATCTACATCTGAATATGCCAGACGCGCTATGTTAGTACCAAAAAACAAAAAGGTGGTAATTTTTGTATGGTGGTTGATACCGCTAACTAAACAAAAAAACTAAACGTGAAGTGGCTGCAATATTTAATATTGAAGAAGCTATCAGTTCAACGAGCGATGGTAATTTTTTTATAATACTTGATATGATGAATTGTTTTCACTATCTTCCAATTGCTTTAAATTCTCGCTATTAAACTGCTTCCGTAACTCCATGTGGACATTACCAGTATAAAAGAATACCATTTGGGCTAACTAATGCACTGCGGTTTTTATGCGCCTTGTTTCCAGTTTAGTTAAATCAGTTCAATCTAATTATCCTGTTCCAAAAACAGTTTAAGAAGTGAAACAATTTCTCGGCTTTAGATGTTATTTACGACGTGTGACGAAAACTACGATGTTCTGTGAACGCAAACAACGATTTTCTTCTTCATGAACGATGAAAAAATTTTGAGAGAAAATGAACAATGTCCCGACCTGAAAAAAAGGAATTATATTATCAGGTGTAGTAAAAAGAAATTATTATTTTATTATTTTATTTTTAAAATAGATGGCTTATTATTATTATTTTTTCAACAGATTGCTTTAGTAATCTGTGCCTCGCGTTGTATAAGTGCGATCCGGTTACGCTAGATGGTGTTAGAAAGATAGAATTTCTTACTAAATAAACACCACTAAAGAGAAAATACGCCATATTTTACAGTTTTTTTCGATAAAGGCGAAAATGCAAGCCAGACGGCTGAAAATGTGAATAGTGTTTATGATCCTGATACTGTAATAGCCTAGACAGACGGCAGCCTAATTCCGGATTACCGGCGCACTAAATCCGTATAAAATAATAACCTGACAGACGGCAGTATTGCAGATTAACTAAACAGCTGATTGCTGTTTTATTAGGTCTGTCCACTTACATTACTATCACCATCAATTTCTGTCATCTATCACTCTCGATATGAGAAAATCTACAAGGAGTACGTGAACTGAAAACTATCAGAAACTTGTAAATTGACATTCACCGTTCATAATTGACAGCTGGATTTATTTGTTCGCCAACACTTTTCATGTTGAAAACTGTAAACAATTGTTGAAACTTTTTCGTTAGCGAACACACCTAATATTTTGTAAAATGGATGGAGAAAAATTCACAATAGACAATTTTCAGCAGTGTTGCCATCGCAAATTGCCCTAATCTTCTTTTATTTTGAGAATTAACTCATAGAGTTTATGCGGATTAGCTGCAGTTAATGCCCAAGTTAATTCGAATTAACTCGATAATCTGGAATTAGGCTGCCGTCTGTCTAGGCTATAACAGCCAATCATATGCAATTTTGGTTTCATCGATAACGTTCCGGTAATTTTGATGTCAAAGATGCACCACGCTCTGGAAGGCCAATTGTCGAAAATATCGATAAAATAATGGAAATCGTGGAGTCTGACCGAGTACTGTTTCTATTGCCCAGGAGCTAAACATTGCACAAAAAACCATTTGGAACCATTTAAATAAGGCTGGACACAAAAAGATGCTCGATATATTGGTGTCACACGGATGGTTACTGGTGATGAAAAGTGGGTCACTTACGACAACGTCAAGTGAAAACGGTCGTGGTCGAATCTCGGTGAGCCGGCGCAAACGGTGGCCAAGCCAGGATTGACGGTTAGGAAGGTTTTGCTATGTGCTTGGTGGGATTGGCAGGGAATCATCTACTATAAGCTGCTCCACAGCTTATAGTAGTAGGCCACACACAATAAGGACGTGGGTTTCTATGACAGTGGCATTATGAAATTACCTTCAAAATGGCAACAAGTTATCGAACAAAACGGTGCACGCTTTTGTGTTGGTTGATCAGTTAGAAAGGCAACAGAAATATTATATAATGCAAGTAGTAAGAAACGTTTGCTTTTCTGTTTAGACCCGTTTCGATATAGGTGGCATTTGCCATTGAAACACTTACCAAACGAAAAGTTGTAAAGAATTTTGTTTTTTCAAATGTCATTAAACGTGATATTTTTGCTTAATATATGTCTGCATAAACCCATCAAGAGAGCGCTTCATTATCATTGTACTGAATTCGATATTATGCGATATTCTGTTTAAGTTATTATTCTAGATTGAACATTTTTACTTGGAATAAAACACGCCTTAAGACATATCAGCTATCTAAAAATTCGGGGCAATAAGCATTGTCAAGAGTAGCAAGCTGGAATCGTTTTTGTTTTTCAAATTAAATTTGTATGTGTATTCAGCTTAAGTGGTACTAAATAATCACTGGTTTTAGTACCAAGAATATATTGTACTTATACGTATTGTAATTTATTCATTCGTTTTTCGTTGGTTATATAATAAAGTCGTAAAAGGTGGTACAAACCAGTACCTCCTCTAAACATTGGTGACCCCGACGTGATCCTTCTAACGGATCACTAAGTACATATATATTCTGGATTTTCGCCGTTATTATCAACGGAACATATCACATATTGTAATCGATATTACTATATTGTGTCGCCATTAGCCTCGTGTCGTATATTTGCAATTCTGTTCGTTCTACATTTACCGTTTTTTGCAAATATGACAACGGAACACGAAAGTAACACGTTTCTTAAGCGAAAAAGTCTATCGTTTATAAAGCAAATAAATAACATTAAAAATAATATCGATGAGATTTACATACAAGACGTTGATGAAGCAAATTTAAATGTGAGGTTGGAACAATTAGAAAGACTCATTTGTACAATATTCTACGCGCCGGCAATCCACAATAGAGGAACCACGTTCGTCAACTATAATGGTAGTTCCAAAATCGCGTTTGCCACCTATACAGCTGCCTCGCTTCAACGGTATAATTACAGAATGGCCAGACTTTTGGGCCATGTTCAGCGTGGTGGTGGACAAAGAAGCAAACTTGACTAATGTCAAGAAATTTCAACACTTAAGGTCGTGTCTAAGTGGTATTGCCTTGGATGCGATTCGCTCTTTGGAAATTAGTTCTGAAAATTATGAACAAGCGGTAACAATATTAAAAAGCGATTTGATATCAAGACTGTTCAATTTCAGGCACACGTGAAAGAAGTTTTCAATTTGAAATTGGTGACGGAAGGTTCCGCGAATGATCTCCGGGAACTTAGCGACAAGATCAGTTGTCACTTGCGAGCGTTGCAAACCATTGCAACGAATGAAGAATTGTTGAACGGCTTACTTATTCATCTTACCAGCAAAGCAGATGTTGCCACACAATCCAAATGGGAAGAGCAAGCACCGGTACACGAATTACCTTCCTGGGATTCAATGGTAAAATTTTTGGAATCGAGAGTGCGTATTTTAAAGAGCGTGGACCCAACAGCAAAACAGGTGATTTTTAAAAAGAATTCCAATCGTCTGCAATCCTTCGTCACGGTCAATCCTGTGCATTTTGCAATGCAGTAGAGCCCATTTCTTAATTTGTCATCTTCTTTGAGATTCAAGGAAGCTAAAAGATTACAAATATGTATAAATTGCATAAAGAAGGGCCATGTTGTCAAAAATTGCAACTCAAGTAACTGCAAAAACTGTTGAGGTAACCATAACACCTTACTTCATTTTTCACCAACTGCGCAATCGAGTTCCGATAACCCAACGGTGTCTCTAGAAGCTAAAACGGCTCTTGTCGCTGTCTCCAGGCAGAGTCGTCGTCAAAAGTCCTGCATCGAAAGGAATTATTATGTTAGCTACCGTTATATTCATGCTAAAGAATAGATATTGCAATTTTGTTCCGTGTAGAGCCTTGCTAGATTCCGCTTCGCAACTTCATTGCATATATTCGAATATGGTTGATCATTTGCAAATTAAGAAATCGAAAGCTACTACTGTTATTTCGGGAATCGGACAGTCCGATTTATTGTCAAAGGAAGGTGTTTATGCAATCAACTGATCGATCCTATGCCACATCGTTTACGGCCGTGGTCGTGCCAAGAATCACCACAAATCAACCAGAATCTAATCTATCGTATTCCTTAAATGAGTTAGTGAAAAGGTTTTGGGAGGTTGAAAAATATTCGAAGCACACCAAAGAAGAAATTGCTTGTGAAGAACACTTTGTTGCTAATTATCGCCGATTGATATCGGGTGAATATTGCGTACGTTTGCCATTTAAGGCAGCAACATCAGAGCTTGGTGACTCGTATTCAAATACAGTTCGTCTAAACGCTTGAGAAAAGATTTGCGCACAACCATGATTTAAAGGAGCAGTACTCTTTGTTTGTTAAGGAGTACCTTCAGCTCAGATATATGTCCGTTGTTGAGACCATTCCTTCCGGCGTAAGCGTCAATTTCCTTCCGCATCATTGCGTGTTGAAAGCAGACAACACCACAACTAAGCTTCGCGTAGTTTTTGATGCATCTGCGTCAACTTTTACTGGATTTTCGTTAAACGATATTTTAATGTCTGGCCCTACTATACAACCTAAACTTATTGACACTCTTTTAAAATTTCGCTCTCACAAGATCGCCCTGACGGCAGACATTTGCAAGATGTATCGATGCGTGAAAGTCGCCGAAAAAACTTTTTTTTGCAATTTATACTATGGCGTGACTGTCCAGCATCAGCTGGCGTTAGATGAGGCATGTAATTACCCTCTTGGAGCAGAAGTAGTAAGGCGAGACTTCTATGTTGACGATTTGATTTCGGGTGGAAGTACAGAGAGCAAATAATGGCACAGTAACAGCAAATTTTAGAAAAAGGTAATTTCGTACCATGGAAATGGTGCTCGAATACTGAAAATGTTTTAAAGGGAATTGAGTCATCCGTTCGAGAGCACCTTTTAATGTTCAGCGGCGGTATTGATATAGCAAAAGCACTTGGTTTAGCATGGGATCCGAAAAATGATGAGTTTCAATTCTCCATAGCCATTTCCCCCATTCAAGGACGCATAACGAAGCGAAGCGTGTTATCAGTAATCGCAAAATTCGATGACCCTCTTGGGCTAATGGGTCCTGTGGTGCTAAAGGCTAAGGTATTTTTGCAAAGCTTATGGAAGGAGCAATTGGGATGAAAGCATTCCGCCTTCTTTACAGTTTACATGGGAAAAATTGTGCGATGATTTACATTTAGTTGAGAAAACTTGCTATCCTCGTTTTGTAGACCTACATACAGGCAGTGTGCAGATTCACGGATTTTCGATGCCAGTATGGCAGCCTATGGATCATGTATTTATGTTCGAGTAAAGGCTCCACACACGATTCACGTAAACTTACTCTGTTCTAAATCTCGTGTCGCACCCCTTAAAACGTTAACAATTCCTAAGCTGGAACTCTGTGCAGCTAGACTGAACTGAGCTGATGTCTTCAATCTCCAAATTGGGGCCATTTAAGGGTGAATTTTACTGTTGGTCAGATTCGACAATCACCTTATCGTGGATAAACAGCGTCGCAGCAAATTATAACGTATTCGTAGCCAACAGAATCAGCGGTATACAAGAGCTCACTCAGGGAATGTTATGGAAACATGTTCCTTCAGAATTTAACCCAGCTGATATCATATCTAAAGGCAGCTCTCCCAGAGATCTGGCAATGTCAAAGTTGTGGATAGAGGGGCCAGGGTACTTAAAAGAAGAAGAAGCAGCATGAACTAAAGCACCAACAATCGAAACTATTTCATTAGAACGAAAACGAACCATATTGATTGCAGCATCTAAAGTCGTTGATTATTCGCTAGATTGCAGATACGTTAACATCTTCCGATCAATGCAGAGAATGTACGCTTATGTTAATCGCTTTATTAAAGCAAGATCAGCCAGTCAGAATACATCGTCACTATTCAGTTTGGAGGAAATTGAAGCTGGAACCTGTCTACTTCTTCGGATGGTGCAAATGTCTTGCTTCTGCAATGATTACATAGAACTTAAAGCCGTCCGCGCAGTTAGTCCATCTAGTAATATCAGCTCTTTGAATCCATTTTTAGACGCAAACGGTCTAATCCGCGTTGGTGGTCGCCATGGCAAATCAAATTTGAACTTCAACGCGAAACATCCTATCATACTGCCGAGACATCATCCTCTTACAAGTAGTATCGTCGAACATTTTCATCGAAGCGGTACTTGCGACCATCTGATTGCAATATTGGCCTATCGGTGGTAGAAAAACTGTTGCTCGAGTACTCAACAAGTGCATTCGATGTTTTCGTGCCAAACCAACCCTACTGCAGAACGTTATGGACGATTTACTCTCTGAGCGTGTACAGATGCAACGCACGTTTCACACTACTGGTATAGATTTCTGCGGTCCATTCTTCTATAAATCCGATGTCCGTAACAGACCACCTGTGAAATGTTATATCTGCATTTTAATATGTTTTGTTACGAAGGCCTGTCATTTGGAGCTAGTCAAAGATTTGACAACAACCTCATTCCTTGCTGCTTTAAAACGATTCGCCTGCTTGTGTGGTAAACCTAGAGTAATTTGGTCGGACAATGCCACAAGAACGAGTTAAATGAAGTTCGCGCACTGATGTTAGACAAACATCATGTCGGCACAGTTCAAAATCAATGCCTTGATGACGGTATTGATTGGCGCTTTATACAACCCCGATCTCCGCACTTTGGTGGGCTGTGGGAGGCAGGAGTAAAACTGGTAAAATTTCATCTTCGTCGTGCAGCTGGTTCTACAATTCTCGGTTTCGAAGAACTTCGCACATTTGTTTGTCAGATAAATGCCATTATAAATTCAAGACCTCTATGTCCCATTTCAGAAAGCCCAGACGATTTGGAAATTCTAACTCCAGCCCATTTCTTAACCGGCAACGCAATCACAGCTGTAGCAGAGCCAGATTTATCGAACATCGAAATCAGTCGCTCAATTTATGGCAAAAGATGGTTCGCATCCAGCAATCGTTTTGGAAATCCTGGAGCACAGCATACTTAACGAATTTGCAAGAACGCAGCAAGTGGCGACAAAGGTCTGCCAACATCGAAATCAACTCTATGGTTCTGCTGAAAGATGAAAACCTTCCACCTATGAAATGGCAAATGGGAAGGATCGTGGATGACGTGAAGGGCAAGGATGGCGTTTTACGAGTTGCAACAATTCGCACAAGCGCTGGAATCACCAGTCGAGCAATTACGAGGCTTTGCTTGCTTCCAGTTGAGGTTAAAAGCACTTGAAGTTTTCAACGGGGGGAGTATGCCCAGAGTAGCAAGCTGGAATCGTTTTTGTTTTTCAAATTAAATTTGTATGTGTATCTAGCTTAGGTGTTACTAAATAATCACTGGCTTAAGTACCAAGAATATATTGTACTGTATGCGTATTATATTCATTCGTTTTTCGTTGGTTATACAATAAAGTCGTAAAAAGTGGTACAAACCAGTACCTCCTCTAAACAAACATATTATATCACGATTTAAAACTTTGGCAATATTCAGCGATGCATTCACTGTATCGTAGCAGTAGCAGCACCTCTAGCACAAGCAGCAATAGCAGATGCCAATAACGATGTATAATTACTTCCAATGCAGATCCAAGTCAACTTGAATATGAAAATTACAAAACCATTCAATTGGAAAATAATCGTAGACAGGTTAGCAGGCTCTTGAAACAGTTGCCGTTTTCGGTGTCATAGCCTTATTAAGAATTAACGGGCTTTAACAGGTATTTTACTAATAATTTCCAAAATTACTTTAAAAGCCAAATGCACAAACGCATGTATGTATGATTCGATAAATTGATTAATCTAGCTGTAACCACTTGAGTCGTTCTAACTGTCTCTTTCTCTCTCTCTCTCCCTTTTTGTTGTTGTTGGTGTTGTAATTTATCTATAAAAGAATACAAATGTTCTTATGTAATGTAAATTGATATCGGAATCATATGCGTCCGCCACTCCTTCCATTATAATACTTTACTCATTACATTAAGCATTTAATACGCTTAAGCTTCGCATGTCCCAGTGCAATTCTACAATCGAACAAATAAAATCAATAAGAGCTTATTGAATTTTCCATTTCATTAAGCAGCCGAAATAAAAACTCATCCGTACCAATCCAGCAAACACTATCAAATAATACTGTTCACACACACGCATTGCCATTCCATTTATATTTCATGTGTGCATTATTAAAACCGAAAATATTCCGAAACGTTCATATACATATGTTTATATATATATATATATATATATATATATATATATAAATATATATATATATATATATATATGTATATATATATATATATATATATATATATATATATATATATATATATATATATATATATATATATATATATATATAATTCAAGTTATTTGCTTTTAAGATAACAGTGATATGTTCCAGGTTAGCGTAGCTAGTAGAACGACGGCGATAGAATATACGATAGCAGACCGCATGATGTGGATACCCAGGTTCGAATCCGAGAAGAGAAAATACGTACATTTTATTTGTACATTTAAATTTGAAATATATGAATCAGAAATTATAATGCAATGAATGAAAATAAATTCTTTGATCAGTACCCGTAAAAAAAAATTATTTTTTTTTACATGAGAATTATAATACAATAAATGAAAATAAATTATTTTGTTTCGAAAAGCAAAAATGGGTAAATTGTCAAATAATTGAAAAGATAATATAATTAAGAATTATAATGCATTAAATGAACATTTCTAACCATACTAATCTACATTTATACCCGTTCGGGTATAAAAGGTTACAATTGGTCTCTTCATAGGACATGCTCGAACAAAAGAGAACAGTTCACTCCATATAAAGAGATCGAAAGTGCGATTAGTCGCATATTCCTTTGCGACTGATCCCCGATAAATCCCAGACCAGTAGAATTTTTTGCAGGGTATATATATATATATATATATATATATATATATATATATATATATATATATATATATATATATATATATATATATATATATATATATATATATATATATGCCTTGTATATATATATATATATATATATACATATATATATATATATGTGTGCCTTATATATATATATATATATATATATATATATATATATATATATATTTATAAATACATATATGTATATATATGTGTATATATGTGCACATATTTATGTTATGTACATATATACGTCTAGTTTTCTTTTTACACAAATATTCTCATATTCGCAATCACAGACAATAAGTGTACCTTTCAGCCACCTTGTGCCTCCTTTCAACGCTCCAGACGATTATAAAAGCAGATATGTACGAAGTTTTTATTACATTCGAGCGTTTATGCGGCCATATGTGAATAAAGAGCGACGCGCAACGCTTCTTAGTAATATTTCCTGCCAAAGTATCCTCGCACATCCTGGCTGTCTACAAAATTTCCAGCTCAATTGCGCACTCAATGAATAATTTAGTCAAAAATGTCTCCGTGGGTGAGTGCGAATTATATTGCACGAGGGCAAAATTCGTATTGCATCGCATTCATAAAATTTATGTGATTTTGGTTAGTCACAGCGACACAGCAAACACACCGACCGATGTGATGCCTGCTAACAAACGTCCTGACAAACCCGGGCGTTTCGAATTTATGCATTCGTGTGAGCAGATTATGGTTGGCGTTATATTGTCAATGCCATTTTACGAGTAGTGTGGGCACGAGCAGTTATAACATTCTTGTGGGCGGTTTTCGTAAGAGCAACAAACAGTTTACAATAGTACAATAGTGTACAATAGCTTATTACCATCACGAATTACTTAGCCGCAAAATTGACAAGAAGAATCATCGAACTGGGTATAAATTGTATTATACGAATACAACTATTCAAAATGTTTGATTTAACCTTGGAAACAGTATATAAAATTCCAATTCGAAGATGGATATTATGCTCTGTACATATACTTTTTCTCCCTAGGCTTCTTCTCGCCATCAGAAGTCACTGATAACTTATTAACACACACATTTGACAATTTGCCCCCCAACTTTCACTTACTACTTACTACCAACCATTAGTTCTATGACCACCACCACCTCTCTCTCTCCCCTCTCGCTGTCTCAAATGCAAATTACGCATCGCTTGTACTATAGACATAACATTTCTCCTTTGGAAAATAGCCTTTCCCCACCTCTATTTCCAATCTCTTTGGGACAAATGTACGTCAAGCACGTCTCGCACAATAATTTTTCATTCTGCTGGTTTTCTTGTTGCTGTTGCTGGTTTTCTTGTTCTGGTTCTCCAGTACTTTGTCTTCCTCTTTTGCGTCGTCCTCCAGCGGGTTCCGAATATAACACCTTCTTAGCTGGAGCGTGTTCTTCGATTCGCTGGATATGACATAGCCAGCGCAGCCGCTGGATTTTGATGCGCTTTACTATGTCAATATCGGCATACAGTTCGTACAGCTCATGGTTGTACCTTATTCGGTACTCGCCACCAACGCAAATAGGTCCAAAGATCCTGCGTAGGACTTTTCTCTCGAAAACTCCAAGTATTCGCTCATCCGAGGTGGAAATTGTCCAGGATTCAGCGCCATATGTTAGGACAGGCATGATGAGAGACTTGTAGAGTGTAGTTTTCGTTCTTCGAGAGAGGGCTCGACTTCTCAATTGCTTACTCAGCCCAAAGTAACACCTGTTAGCAAGAGTTATCCTACGCATGATCTCCAAGCTGACGTCATTACTGCTGTTAATGCTGGTTCCAAGATAGACAAAGTCCCTTACTACTTCAAAAGCGTAGTTGTCAACAGTGACGTGCTGTCCAAGACGCCGGGACTCTTTGTTTGTTGACACCAGATACTTCGTCTTGCCCTCGTTCACCGTGAGACCCATCCGACGCGACTCTCTTTCCAACTCTGAGAATGCTGCACTGACTGCTCACGTGTTCATGCCGATTATGTCAATATCGTCGGCATACGCTAACAGCATGACACTTTTGTTGAAGATAGTGCCATTACGTCGTAGATCAGCAGCTCGTATTATTTTCTCCATAATAAGATTGAAGAAGTCGCACGATAACGAATCACCTTGTCTGAAACCCCGTTCGGTATTAAACGGTGCGGAGAGGTCCTTCCCAATTTTCACTGCACAACGGGAGTTATGCAAAGTCATTCTACAAAGTCGAATGAGCTTTGCAGGAATACCGAACTCAGACATTGTTGCATAGAGGTAATCCCTTACCGAACTGTCGAAAGCGGCTTTATAATCAACAAATAGGTGGTGTGTGTCGATCTGCTTTTCTTGGGACTTCTCCAGGATTTGGAGCAGTGGGAAAATCTTCAGTGTCTGAAGCCACACTGATACGGTCCAATCAGGTTGCTGAGCATAGGCTTCAACCTTTCACACAGTACGATCGATAGAACCTTGTATGCGATGCTCAGGAGACTTATTCCACGGTAGTTGGCGCAAATTGTGGGGTCTCCTTTTTTATGTACAGGAAAGAGAACACTGAGCCTCCAATCATCATGCATGCTTTCAGCCGACCATATTCTGCTTATGAGCTGGTGCATGCGGGTGAGCAGCTCATCGCCTCCGGTCTTAAACAACTCGGCAGGCAGGCCATCAGCACCTGCAGCTTTGTTGTTCTTCAGCCTTAAAATGGCCGTTTCAACCTCGTTATAGTCGGGTGGTGGAACATCAACACCATCATCTGCAGTTGGGGTTATCGGGCATTCTCCTCCACTGGCGGAATTGTTCGTAGCATCGCCATTCAGTAACGTGGAGAAGTGTTCCCTCCATAGGCTCAGTACACTCTGGACATCCGTAACCAGATTCCCATTTCAATCACGACAAGAAGAGGCTCCGGGATTTAAACCTCCACTCAGGCGCTTGATCTTTTCAAAGAATTTTCGAGTCTCATTCTTGTCGGTACACATCTCTATCTCCTCACACTCGCGTCTTTCCAACTCCCTCTTCTTGCGCCTGAAAAGACGTCTCTCTGCACTCCTTTTCTCTCTATACCGCTCCTTAACAGCTCGCGTTACGCCTGCACGCAGGGTTTTTCTGTAGGCGGCGTCTTTCTCTGCGGTAGCGAACGACACTCCTGATCATACCACTCATTCCTCAGAGGCCGGTAGTAACCGATTACCTCCTCGGCAGCAGTAGTCATGGAGTGGGATATATGTGTCCACCGTGCGCATGTATCATCAAGTGGGGGAGTGTTCTGAAAAGCAGATCCGATAGTCGAGTGGAAAATGCATCTGCTGTCTCTGGTGATCGCAGCTTACTGACGTCGAACTTTCTCTGTGTGGGACTTCTCTTGTTATTTGCGACACATAGGCGTGTGCGCACCTTAGCTGCAACAAGGTAGTGATCCGAGTCGATGTTGGCACCACGGATCGATTTCACGTCCATCACACTGGAAGCATGCCTTCCGTCAATCACCACATGATCAATTTGGTTTCTTGTACGTTGATCTGGAGACAGCCATGTCGCTTTGTGGATGTCGAGATGCTGGAATCTGGTACCACCAATTACCATGTTTCGTGATGCGGCGAAGTCGATCAGCCTCATTCAGTTATCGGAGGTGTTCTGGTGGAGGCTGAATTTTCCGACAGTTGGACCAAAGGTACCTTCCTTGCCCACCCTGGCATTAAAGTCGCCAAGCACGATTTTGATATCGTGGCGGGGGCAGCGGTCGTAAGCTTCTTCGAGGCGCTGAAAGAAGCTCTCCTTGGTCACATTGTCCTTCTCATCCGTCGGAGCGTGGGCACATATAAGGCTGTTGTTGAAAAATGTTGCTTTGATGCGGATTGTGACCAGCCGTTCGTTCACAGGCGTGAACTGTGAGACAAGATGTCGTAGTCTCTTGCTGACCAAAAATCCACATCCTAATTCGTGCCTTTCAGCATGGCAACTGTAGTAGATGTCACAGGACGCTCTTTTGGAGCAGCCCTGTCCTGTCCATCGCATTTCCTGGAGAGCGGTGATGTCAGCTCTGTATTTTTCGAGGACATCAACCAGCTGGATAGAGGCACCCTCCCTTTAAAGGGATCGGACACTTATAAGCCCCAAATGGCTCTCTGGTCAAGTGTCTCTACCAGCATTGTTGTGCGTGTTAAATTTTGGACAGTATTACAAGGAAGCTACTTATTTTAGTTGGTTCCAATCGGCAGAACCCTTATGACATATCTTTTTGAGCTTTTTCTTTTTGCGTGTAATCATTTACTTCAATTCGAATACATATATTCATAGATTTATGGTAAAACGTACAAATAAGTTGGTCGGAATAAACACGAGCTAAGTTAAATAAACTAAAAATATTAGATGCTTGCGCGCATGTGCAAATTATGAAAGAAAATTGGCTAAAAATAGCAAAATCGAACAATTTGTTATTCAATCGAAGATAACAAAAGCAAATATCTATCTTCAAATTAAAAACTCAACTAACACAGTCGTACTTTCATAGCATTCGAGTAGTTCACACATTTGTATACCAGGTGTACAAGCTTAAATCCGCTGTTTTTCGGTAAAAAAACAAATTTTTTTTCATAGAAAGCCAAAAATTAATTTATTGAAAGTATTTGCCCTCACTAGCTATACATTTTTCCCATCTCTTGGGCAATTTGTGTATACCATGCCAAAATAATTCCTCATTTTTCACTTAAACCACTCGTCAAGCCATTTTCCGACGTCTTCATACGAATCGAAGTGCTGTTCGGCGAGCGGGTGACCCATCGACGAAAACAGGTGATAGTCAGAAGGGGACAGGTCTGGTGAATAAGCGGGATGAGGTAGCAACTCCCAATTGAGTGTGTCCAAGTAATTTTGGACCAGTTTTGACGTGTGCGATGGGGCGTTGTCGTGGAGAAAAATCAGCTTCTCATGTCTTTGTTCATAACCAGGCCTTTTTTCACCCATAGCACGGCGAAATTTTACTAGTTGTTGGTGGTAGCGATGAGCATTGACTGTTTCACCAGGTTTCAATAGCTCGTAGTAGATGACACCCTGCTGATCCCACCAAACGCACAGCATCGTCTTGCGTTCAAAGCGATTTGGTCTTGGAGAATAAGTTGCTGGTTGGCCGGGATCGACCCAGGATTTTTTAGTTCTCAAAGTATATCCACTTTTCATCGCAAGTTACCACAAGATGCAGGAACGACTATCTTTTTTGTCTAGAAAGCACGATTTCGCATGTGTTTTGGCGTCGCTCCATCTGCCTATCGTTCAATTCATGGGGTACCAATTTTCCAAATTTTTGAACATTCCCTATCGCTCGTAAACATATGGAAATGGCCGAACTCACAAAAAAAGGATGCACAGTCGATAATAGCTCATTCTGCTTAGTAACGCCATCTACGAGCAAACAGCGGATGTAAGCTTGGAAATCGAATGGCATGTACCCTCAGAAAATAAATTCCGTCCCAACGACCCAAATAATAATAAATGTACTTGTCTCAGGAATACGTCATAAAAATGATGGCAAGGTGCAGGGTATAGAAATATAATGTTGCACTCCTCTTGGTAATACAATACCAACCAACAAAAGTTTCTTAAAAAAAACGAAACGAAAATCCTAGCACCATACCTTTAATTCATAACAATTATAATATCCATTTAACGATAACAATGACGACAGCAGAATTGCAAGTACACTCGGGGCAAAAAGAATATACATTTGCATATATTGTACTTATCTTTAATCTTACTTACATACAATTACAATGAGAATATTTTTCACTTACTAGCGGCAATTTAATAATCATATTTATTTGTGTAATAGTGATTTCGTGTAATTGAAAAAAAAACGTTAATATAAGTTGACTAAAGAAAACAAATCGCATTAACCACAAAGCACACGTGTATGCACTGCACTTTGCCACCACCGGAAAGAAATGTACTACAACTAAAAGTAAAGCGTTTGGTACAACTTCAATAATATAAAAAATATACATACATATATTGCAGGATATGTCACACAGCAGGCGACATCATAGTAGCATCAGTAGAAGCAACAACAAGAACATTACTCTCGTTATCCTTATTATGTCCTGTAATGAGAAGCAGTTAAGTTTTTGTATGCAGACAGTGAAAGAGCTGCAAAAGTTACAAAAGTCAACCCAGTCATTGTCTGATTGTCCTGTAAGTTACTAGGCTTGAAGTGTGAAAAGCTCAACGCTTTCCCACTCATACATTCTTCTGTTCGTCCTTATTGTTGTTATGGGGGGTGTAAAATACACAACTTGAATTCATGAGAGCATGTTTTTGTCATTATTACACGTGTGTATTCGCGCATTTGAATTCATCGACTGTGTGGGTTTGAACGACGGATGTGTGTGTGTGCATTTCGGTACCATGTGTGCATGTTATTAAATTTCTAGGGTGATATTGAGTTTGTTAAATTTTGTAACAGGTTTATTCTGCGCTCCCTTAATGACTCAATCAACTTTCCAGCTGCTTCCATCTATGGGGACAGCCCGCAATGTGTATGCAGGCGTTACGGAGTATATTTGATCATTGCGTGATATAATATTGTATGTGTACTCTTATGGTACGGAGTAGGTTTGATCATTGTATAATATAATATTTGAATGTATCTTCCCAGTAGAAAATAAAAGGAGTAAAAAGCAATTACGGAACCTATTTTTTGAGATCCAGAAGCCCCCATATGGATTCTATCTCTAATTCCTTTTTATATGAAACGGTCCACATTTAAATGCATTCCATAGAACAACTGTCAGAAGGAGTTTTTTTCAAGCACTGCAGTAATGCCCAAATTTTTTCATTTAATCCCGCCCATTTTCGAGCTCGTTCATATATTGGCAAAGTTAATTACGTACACTGAGTTTCAGCTTCATAACTTCTTACTGTCGGGCTTAAAATGTGAAAACATGTATACGATAAAATAACCTTGTATAATAGGTAGACTTGCTTTTCTATTGAATACGTCCACTTTTATATGGATCTATTTTCATGCATAATTGACCTCATCTCTTGAGTTTCAGGTTGATATCTTTATATTTTCGTGCGCAAAGTGTGAAAATATATATATCGAAGTACTCTTTTGTATGGGAGGTAGGCGCAATTCCGACCATTCCCCATTCTTATTCAACTCGGTGTAAAATAAATAGGTCAACGCCAATTACCTGATATTATATACCGTTGTTTTCTATAATTACCCAGCATGCATTTTCTATAAAAGTGTAATCTGGATTAATTGCTTTTTATTTTTTTTTCTTCTCAATTAATATAAAATCTAAATGAATTACCTATACCTACTTCAATACAATTTTATGTCTACTCATATCGAATTTAATGCCTACTTTTATATATAAAATTGAAATGCATTACCTATTCCTACTTCTATACAATTTAGATCTACTTAAATACCTTATACATACTTATATACAATTTTATACCTACTTATATACAATTTATAGTTAATAATAATGATTTTTATACTTATGAACATCTAACTCATATTCACACAACAGCTACATCACAATCACCACCACAACCCTATCCGCAGGCAAGTGTGCCACCACCCCAGGAAGCAGAATAGATTTTTCTTACGAACGGTACCTACCTGCAGGCAAGCAATTGGCAATTCTTCTGGCAGTAACAATTTGCTATGAAAAAGCTTCTAAAAGAACTCTGTGACAAAGCTCAAACAAAGCGACGTCGCAAGAGTTCTACCGTTCGGAACCGGCTAAAATAAGTAGGTCCCTTCTAATGCTGTCCAAAATTTAATACGCACAGCAACAATGGAAGAGAAGCTCGGCCAAAGAGCCTTTCGAGGTTTTAAGAGCCACATATCTATCTATCTAAGTATATACATACATACCATCTGGATATTAAAATTATATTTTCCGTTGGAGGTACGATATCTGAACCCGTAAAATAAATAAAATAAAATTGATTTGGAGCAAACCATTTGTTCTCTCTGAAGACAACGTCATACATACTAATAACAATTGGCTTACATTTCTCTCTCATGCACCAATTTTCTCGTTAGAACAATTATTCGGTCACTCCCTTTAACATAGTTTCATATTCCTACAGAAAATTTGTTGCTATTTCCCCTTATGCTTACTAGGGAAAACAGCCCTGATAAGAAAAAAGGTTTTTTCAGAAACGTGAGCATTGTCACTTTCTGCCCACTAGGTCCGTAATATTAAATTATCTATTAAAATATTCCCAATTTTTTGGAAAGATGTCTAACGTCAAACTCTTCAAAACTATTGTGGAGGATATGATTATTTTTTACACATATTTTCAGTCTCATAGTGCTGAATACGAATAGTTGCCAAAGAAGTCGATTATTTCTGCACACCTACACGATCTGACCCTTATAGTGACTTCTCCTTAACGGCCCATACTCCAGCGTCTCACAACACCCCGGTTTTTAATGTTGAGCACGCATTTCCTCCATGTGACACTCCATGTTTCTCAGCCGATTATGTATCGTGGCCAAGTTTTCGCGAGTTATTTACGGCATTATACCGTAATAACCCCCTTTTGTCGCCACGGAAAAATTATATCACTTGCTACAGAAAACCCGAGATGAAGCACATAACATCATTCAATTCACCCCTTGACTCATGATAGCTTAGCACTAGCCTGGCATAATCTTGAGGAGAGATGTGGAAATAAGCGAATTCTAGTCAATTTACAGCTGAAATTTCTTTCAATCTCTAGATGGTAACTCGAGAGACCGGCCCGAATCTAAAACGATTGCAACGCACTATAAATGACAGCATCACAAACTTGAAGCTGTTAAATATTGACACTTCTCATTGGGATGCGATTATCGTATATTTGTGTTCCACGAAGATTCCTGACACAACTCAGTGTCTTTGGGAACAGTCGTTGAAAAATAAGTGCAAAATCCCAAAGTGGAGTGACGTTAAAGCCTTCTTAACTGAGCGACATCAGACATTGGAATCGGTCTCAGATATCCGAAGTGGTTCCCAGCAACTCAGCCAGCCACAGAACCGTATTTCAGTCAACCATAGAATAGGCAACCCGGTCGATTCGACGCTCCCGGGCGATCGAACAGTCCTCCAACAACTCCAAGGGAAATCAGTACGTACCGCAACAACGTTGTAACTCGCGATTGTCCACTGTGTAGAAAAACACACCCTCTTCCCAATTCCCGGATTTCCTCAAATTAACCATAGAAGAACTATACAATGTTGTGAAGAAGCAGAAACTGAGTCTATGGAGAGAACACTAAAGAAAACAAGTTACTAAATGACGATGCTACGAGCAATTCCGCCAGTGGAGGAGATTGCCCGAATACTCCAGTTACGGATGATGGTGCTGACGTTTCACCACCCGACCATAACGAGGTTAAAACAGCCATAATGAGGCTGAAGAAGAACAAAGCAGCATGGCCTGCCTGCCGTGTTGTTTAAGACCGGCGGCGATGAGCTGCTCACCTGCATGCACCAGCTCATAAGCAGAATATGGTCGGACGAAACTATGCCCGATGATTGGAGTCTCTGTGTTCTCTGCCCCATATATAAGAAAGGAGACCCCACAATTTGCGCCAACTACCATGGCATAAGTCTCCTGAGCATCGCATACAAGGTCTTATCATGCGTATTGTGTGAAAGATTAAAGCCTATGCTCAACAACCTGATTATACATTTTAAGTGTGACTTCAGACCGAATAAATCCACCATCGATTAAATTTTTACACTACGCCAAATTCTGAAAAAAACCCCAAGAAAAACAGATCGACATAATTACCAATTCGTCGATTATAAAGTCGTTTTCGACAGTCCGATAAGGGATTACCTCTACACAACTATATCTGAATTTGGTAAACCTGCAAAACTCATTCGACTTAACTCTCGTTGTGCAGTGAAAATTAGTACTTCTACCCTCCGTTTAACGCCGAACGAGGTTTCAGATAAGGTGATTCGTGTGACTTCATCAACCTTATTATCGACAAAATTATACGATGTGCAGTCAGCATCCTCTGAATTGAAACGAGAGTCACGTCGAATGGGGCTTACGGTGAACGAGGGCAAGACGAAGTACCTAGTGTCTACAAACAAATAGTCCCGGAATCTTGAATAACACGTCACTGTTGACAATTGCACTTTCGAGGTGGTGAAGGACTTTGTCTATCTTGGAACCAGCATCAACAACTGTAATGACGTCAGCCTGGAGATCATGCGTAGCATAACTCTTGCTAACAGTTGTTACTTTCGGCTGAGTAAGCAATTGAGTAGTAGAGCCCTCTCTCGAAGATCGAACATATTCAATATTCCTGTCCTAACATATGGCGCAGAAGCCTGGACAATTTCCATACGGATGAGAGGATGCTGGAGTTTTCGAGAGAAAAGTTCTGCGCTGGGTCTTCAGATCTATTTGCGTTGATGGCGAGTATCGAATAAGGTACAACGATGAGTTGTATGAGCTGGACGCTGACATTGTCAATGTCAGTCAGGCGAATCAAAATTCAGCGGCTGTACTGGCTTTGTCGTGTCGAGCGAATGGAAGAAGACGGTCCAGCGAAGAGGGTATTTATTTCAGCACCAGCTTGAGGACGCAGAAGAAGATAAAGACCAAACCCCCGTTGGAAGAACTAAGTGTTGGGTAATTTGACGGCGCTTGGAATATCCAATTTCCACTAAATCGATCATCGGTTGTTATGGCCACATAAGAAGAAGAATATATATATATATATATATATATATATATATATATATATATATATATATATATATATATATATATATTATATATATATATATATATATATATATATATATATAATATATATATATTATATATATATATATATATATATATATATATATATGTTTGTGTGGGGGAGTCGGTTTTATGTCCAGTTGGAATTCCTGAATATTTCTGATGCTAGTACAGCAAAAACCCTTCTTCGGTCCCCCTCTCAAGAAAAGCCTCATTCAGTAAACGTGAAGTTTTATCGATGATTGCCAAACTATTCGATCCAGCTGGATGATTGGCACCCAAAATTATTGATGCTGAAATTTTAATGCAACAGCTGTGGCTAGATAAAACCGATTGGGATAAATCTGTTAAGCTACTAACGCTGCACAAATGGCAGATATTTTTGTCGGATTACCCGAATCTGGCATTCATACGCATTCCGCGTTTTGTAGATTTCTCTCCCGACTCAAATCTGCAATTTCATGGCTTCTGCGATGCTTCGGAAAAAGCTTATGCCGCAGCAGTATACATACGTATGGAGAATTCGTCTGATGAAGTCCGTACCTATTTGTTGGCGGCAAAGACCCGTGTTGCCCCAGTTAAAACCCTATCACTACCACGTTTGGAATTATTTGGAGCAGATCTGCTAGCAAATATGCTAGACGTTTTAATGGCAAGGGCCATCTTGGCTCCATATATCACTCTCTGATTGGCCCAACACAACTTTGAATTATGAGCTGATTAATACGCCTGAAATTAAGGTTATAAAATCCCACTTCGTAAGATCGGAAGAATCCAATGATATTTTGAATCATTTTTCTTCTCTCTCTCGCGCGTTACGTGTCATTTCTAATATCTTTCGATTCTTCCATAACACTCAAGCAGCGAAGCGAACTGATAATTGCTTTGCTTCTCTCAGCATCTTGACTGAAGAGATCGTTTTCACACGATATAAGTTAATAATATTATGTCAAATGCGACATTATCCCCAAGAATATGCTAACTTATCAAATAGATCCCGGTTCCATGTAAGAGCGACATACTCGCGCTCAACTCGTTTATAGACTCGCGTGGAATAATGCGTATAAACGGTCGCTTAGCTCACTCCCCAGCTCTCTCTTATCGTGAGAGATTCCCTATATTGCTCCCATATGGTGGACGATTAACCCAGTTGCTACTTGTGTTTGTTCATTTGGTCTCAATGTACAGCGCTAATCAGCTGCTCCTACGCTTAATTTGTATGGAGTTCCGGATTCCCAAGCTAAAAAACTTAGTAAAGACAACCGTGCATAAGTGCAAAATATGTGTGCTTGAAAAACAAAAGCACTTCACCCAGATAAAGGCTGCTCTTCCACCCGAATGCACATCTCTCTCGAGACCCTTTTCTACGACCAGTGTCGATTTTGCTGGTCCATTTGACATTAAAACATATATCGGCCGTGTATGCCACATAACCAAAGGCTATGCTTGCCTGTTTGTATGTTTTGCCACGAAGGCTACACATTTGGTGGTAACGAGCGATTTGACAACGCCTACCTTTCTTGCCGCATTCTCTCGCTTCTTTTCCTGTCGTGGATGCCCAACATTAATATTTTCTGACAACGTAACATCGTTTGTGGCCTTTGGGAAGCAGGTGTAAAGAGTTTTAAAGCTCATTTAAAGAAACTCCCCGCAACTCAAAAATACACCTTTGAAGAGTTCAGCACCTTACTTTCTCGTATCGAGGCATGTCTCAACTCGAGGCCCTTAAGTTCTATGTCTGATAACCCATCAGATTTAGCTCCCCTTACACCTGGTCACTTCTTGATTGGATCTCCATTATTGTCACCAGCTGAACTTGATGTCTCTGACGAATCAATACGTACGATTAACCGTTGGCAACGTCTTAAGGTAATTTACCAATCCTTCTGCTTACGGTGGAAGGAGGAATACCTTAAAGAACTACATAAACGCGGCAAATGGAAATCCCCGGAAAAAGATGTATGCATAGGTGACCTTGTTGACATACGCAGCGAACAACTCCCACCCAATGAATGGAGGCTAGGTAGAATCCATAAGACATATTTGGGACCCGATTCACGTATACGAGCGGCTGATGTGAGAACTTCACGAGGCATGCTTACTCATCCTATTGTTAAGCTTGTGGAGTTTCCCTAAGCGCTACTAGCCACATTCTTCTAAGTTCATTCTTATACGCTACTCATTATATTCAATTATTTCCGAATTTAAATCATACTCTATCACTAACCCGTAGTAAAACTTAACGGACTTTCGATGCTATCCCTAATCCATTTTCCCTTTAATTCGTATTCCAGCATTCTAATCCCTTTTTTGGTTTTTTTTATTATTTTTGCCGTGTATGTAATCGCGACCATCCGTTGCGGTTATGTACAAGGTTTCTTTCAATGCCATTGGGAAGCAGGTTTGAAGCAGTTGTCCGGCATCGATATTGCCTTAATTTCTTGGCATATAGCCACGAGGTTTAGCGATGTACAAGCGTGGTGTGATGCCATCATTGTGGTGGAAAACATCATCAAAAAGAGAACAAAGCTGCGTCAACCTGAACCTCCCACTTCTACACCATCGAAACCATGCACGTGTAACCAGGCAACAACTGGACCGCAAGTTGTTCCTGTAAACATTGTGCCAATACAACGCGCTGCTCCGTCCATGGGACAGTTGTTTCCCATGAATTTGTTATTTGGCAATCAGACTCGCCTCGCCTTCCCTCCTTCATCTACCGTGATGCCGCCCTTGCCATCAACAGACTGGGCTGTCACCCCTTTTTAATGCAGTTCCCGATTCCAGCAGTATATTGCATTTGTTGTATTATAATTATTAATTTAAATTTGAATTGTATTATTTTAAGTTTTTACTTTTCCTTTCTCAATTTACTATGAATTTGCTTCGAATTATTTTATATTCTCCTAACTCGATATTTACATTATTCAATACTATTTATAATTAGTTTTTAAGGTTTCTCTCATTATTACTATTATCCTTAATGTTATTTTAAGTTCCCTGAATTTGTTTTAATTTACATTTGTAAAGAGTTTTCCATTAGGGACATAACAATTTTATCTATTAATAAAACACAGAAATATTTGAGATATTGAGTTCAAATTTATTGTAGATATATTGCAAGCATTACATTTTATGAGTGAAATTCGATTTCGGTCATATAACCACCACGAGTCCGTTTACAGCGGTCGATTCTTTGGACCCAATTTTCCACCACTCTAGCACACATTTCGACCGGAACGTTAGCAATTTCGCGTTGACATAGACCAGTGACTTGATAAAGCCCCATAAAAAGAAATCCAATGATGTTAGATCGCATGAACGAGGCGGCCATTCAACCGCACCATTTCTCGAGATAACACATTCACCGAATTTGCCTTGCAATAAATCGATTGTGACGTGTGCTGTGTGGCTAGTGGCATAGTCTTATTGAAACCACATATCAAGTTCATCCAATTCTGGCCACAAATAATCTTGCAACATAGCACGATAGTGCTCTCCATTGACGGTAACATGACGGTCGTTTTCATCCACGAAAACATACGGCCCAATCACACCTCCGGCATAAAAAACGCAAAAACAGTAACTTTTTGCGGGTGCAACAGTGTCTCAAGAAGCACTTGTGGGTTTGTTGCTGACCAATAACGCATATTTTGCTTATTGACAAAGCCATTGAGCCAAAAATGAGCTTCATCGCTGAAGATGATTTTTCGCTCTTAAAGTTGCGACCATCGACTCAGAATTTCGGTAGTAATTTTTAATAATTTAAAAACGTTGCTGATTCGTGAACTTTACCATGATGAAAATGTTGACATTGACAGTTGATTAAAGAAGTTTATATAAAGATACGAAATTGTTATGTCGCTAATGGAAAACCATTATTTGTGCGCAAAGTGCAATCCACAGCAGTAAGAGCAACAGCGGCAGGGTCGTACTTCCACCAACTGGACATAAAACCGAGACGCAAAGCCTACACCAAACAGATAAAGAGAGAATATAATAAATATCAAATAAGCCGAAATGAATAACAATATTAAAACTACTAAATATAGGGTTTTCCATTAGCGACATAACAATTTCGTATCTTTATATAAACTTCTTTAATCAACTGTCAATGTCAACATTTTCATCATGGTAAAGTTCACGAATCAGCAACGTTTTTAAATTATTAAAAATTACTACCGAAATTCTGAGTCGGTGGTCGCAACTTTAAGAGCGAAAAATCATCTTCAGCGATGAAGCTCATTTTTGGCTCAATGGCTTTGTCAATAAGCAAAATATGCGTTATTGGTCAGCAACAAACCCACAAGTGCTTCTTGAGACACTGTTGCACCCGCAAAAAGTTACTGTTTTTGCGTTTTTTATGCCGGAGGTGTGATTGGGCCGTATGTTTTCGTGGATGAAAACGACCGTCATGTTACCGTCAATGGAGAGCACTATCGTGCTATGTTGCAAGATTATTTGTGGCCAGAATTGGATGAACTTGATATGTGGTTTCAATAAGACTATGCCACTAGCCACACAGCACACGTCACAATCGATTTATTGCAAGGCAAATTCGGTGAATGTGTTATCTCGAGAAATGGTGCGGTTGAATGGCCGCCTCGTTCATGCGATCTAACATCATTGGATTTCTTTTTATGGGGCTTTATCAAGTCACTGGTCTATGTCAACGCGAAATTGCTAACGTTCCGGTCGAAATGTGTGCTAGAGTGGTGGAAAATTGGGTCCAAAGAATCGACCGCTGTAAACGGACTCGTGGTGGTTATATGACCGAAATCGAATTTCACTCATAAAATGTAATGCTTGCAATATATCTACAATAAATTTGAACTCAATATCTCAAATATTTCTGTGTTTTATTAATAGATAAAATTGTTATGTCCCTAATGGAAAACTCTTTACAAATGTAAATTAAAACAAATTCAGGGAACTTAAAATAGCATTAAGGATAATAGTAATAATGAGAGAAACCTTAAAAACTAATTATAAATAGTATTGAATAATGTAAATATCGAGTTAGGAGAATATAAAATAATTCGAAGCAAATTCATAGTAAATTGAGAAAGGAAAAGTAAAAACTTAAAATAATACAATTCAAATTTAAATTAATAATTATAATACAACAAATGCAATATACTGCTGGAATCGGGAACTGCATTAAAAAGGGGTGACAGCCCAGTCTGTTGATGGCAAGGGCGGCATCACGGTAGATGAAGGAGGGAAGGCGAGGCGAGTCTGATTGCCAAATAACAAATTCATGGGAAACAACTGTCCCATGGACGGAGCAGCGCGTTGTATTGGCACAATGTTTACAGGAACAACTTGCGGTCCAGGTGTTGCCTGGTTACACGTGCATGGTTTCGATGGTGTAGAAGTGGGAGGTTCAGGTTGACGCAGCTTTGTTCTCTTTTTGATGATGTTTTCCACCACAATGATGGCATCACACCACGCTTGTACATCGCTAAACCTCGTGGCTATATGCCAAGCAATTAAGGCAATATCGATGCCGGACAACTGCTTCAAACCTGCTTCCCAATGGCATTGAAAGAAACCTTGTACATAACCGCAACGGATGGTCGCGATTACATACACGGCAAAAATAATAAAAAAAACCAAAAAAGGGATTAGAATGCTGGAATACGAATTAAAGGGAAAATGGATTAGGGATAGCATCGAAAGTCCGTTAAGTTTTACTACGGGTTAGTGATAGAGTATGATTTAAATTCGGAAATAATTGAATATAATGAGTAGCGTATAAGAATGAACTTAGAAGAATGTGGCTAGTAGCGCTTAGGGAAACTCCACAAGCTTAACAATAGGATGAGTAAGCATGCCTCGTGAAGTTCTCACATCAGCCGCTCGTATACGTGAATCGGGTCCCAAATATGTCTTATGGATTCTACCTAGCCTTCATTCATTGGGTGGGAGTTGTTCGCTGCGTATGTCAACAAGGTCACCTATGCATACATCTTTTTCCGGGGATTTCCATTTGCCGCGTTTATGTAGTTCTTTAAGGTATTCCTCCTTCCACCGTAAGCAGAAGGATTGGTAAATTACCTTAAGACGTTGCCAACGGTTAATCGTACGTATTGATTCGTCAGAGACATCAAGTTCAGCTGGTGACAATAATGGAGATCCAATCAAGAAGTGACCAGGTGTAAGGGGAGCTAAATCTGATGGGTTATCAGACATAGAACTTAAGGGCCTCGAGTTGAGACATGCCTCGATACGAGAAAGTAAGGTGCTGAACTCTTCAAAGGTGTATTTTTGAGTTGCGGGGAGTTTCTTTAAATGAGCTTTAAAACTCTTTACACCTGCTTCCCAAAGGCCACCCATGTGAGGTGCACCAGCACGAGAAGCACCAACAAACGATGTTCCGTTGTCAGAAAATATTAATGTTGGGCATCCACGACAGGAAAAGAAGCGAGAGAATGCGGCAAGAAAGGTAGGCGTTGTCAAATCGCTCGTTACCACCAAATGTGTAGCCTTCGTGGCAAAACATACAAACAGGCAAGCATAGCCTTTGGTTATGTGGCATACACGGCCGATATATGTTTTAATGTCAAATGGACCAGCAAAATCGACACTGGTCGTAGAAAAGGGTCTCGAGAGAGATGTGCATTCGGGTGGAAGAGCAGCCTTTATCTGGGTGAAGTGCTTTTGTTTTTCAAGCACACATATTTTGCACTTATGCACGGTTGTCTTTACTAAGTTTTTTAGCTTGGGAATCCGGAACTCCATACAAATTAAGCGTAGGAGCAGCTGATTAGCGCTGTACATTGAGACCAAATGAACAAACACAAGTAGCAACTGGGTTAATCGTCCACCATATGGGAGCAATATAGGGAATCTCTCACGATAAGAGAGAGCTGGGGAGTGAGCTAAGCGACCGTTTATACGCATTATTCCACGCGAGTCTATAAACGAGTTGAGCGCGAGTATGTCGCTCTTACATGGAACCGGGATCTATTTGATAAGTTAGCATATTCTTGGGGATAATGTCGCATTTGACATAATATTATTAACTTATATCGTGTGAAAACGATCTCTTCAGTCAAGATGCTGAGAGAAGCAAAGCAATTATCAGTTCGCTTCGCTGCTTGAGTGTTATGGAAGAATCGAAAGATATTAGAAATGACACGTAACGCGCGAGAGAGAGAAGAAAAATGATTCAAAATATCATTGGATTCTTCCGATCTTACGAAGTGGGATTTTATAACCTTAATTTCAGGCGTATTAATCAGCTCATAATTCAAAGTTGTGTTGGGCCAATCAGGGAGTGATATATGGAGCCAAGATGGCCCTTGCCATTAAAACGTCTAGCATATTTGCTAGCAGATCTGCTCCAAATAATTCCAAACGTGGTAGTGATAGGGTTTTAACTGGGGCAACACGGGTCTTTGCCGCCAACAAATAGGTACGGACTTCATCAGACGAATTCTCCATACGTATGTATACTGCTGCGGCATAAGCTTTCTCCGAAGCATCGCAGAAGCCATGAAATTGCAGATTTGAGTCGGGAGAGAAATCTACAAAACGCGGAATGCGTATGAATGCCAGATTCGGGTAATCCGACAAAAATATCTGCCATTTGTGCAGCGTTAGTAGCTTAACAGATTTATCCCAATCGGTTTTATCTAGCCACAGCTGTTGCATTAAAATTTCAGCATCAATAATTTTGGGTGCCAATCATCCAGCTGGATCGAATAGTTTGGCAATCATCGATAAAACTTCACGTTTACTGAATGAGGCTTTTCTTGAGAGGGGGACCGAAGAAGGGTTTTTGCTGTACTAGCATTAGAAATATTCAGGAATTCAGAGTCTAAAAGATGCTCTGATGGGAGGTCGTCAATCACTCTTTGATGATTTGACGTCCATTTTCTTAACGAGAATCCTGCTGTATCTAGTACAGAAGCCAACTGATTACGAGCCGCGATAGCTACGTCCAATGTATAGGCTCCAGCGAGTACATCATCCACGAACATAGAATGTTTCAAAATCTCGGAAACAATGGGGTTAGCTACTGATTTTCTTCTGCTAGTTGCAAAAGAGTTCGAGTGGCAAAGTATGACGCACAATTCACAATTCATTCAGGTTGTGGGTGGTGATATATTTTGTGTTTCTGCTGCTGCTGCTGCGAACGATGTTGTGTTGTTTATATCGCTAAATGACACCCGCGATTTTTCAACTTTAAAATTAACAATATTTATTGAAAAAAAATGTTTTAATTATATATAGCGAAATAAAAATTTTTTGCGCGCACTTGCTGCCTCTTTTCTTCGGGATATATTTCGAGAATAATAACAAAATATTCAAAACCGGCGGCAACAAGAGAAAAATGTTATATAAGTAAGAGGGTTGCCAACCCAATCAAATGAAGCAAAACAAACAGTGCACGCGTCTTACTCTGGCGTGGACATTCCGCCCCCCCTTGCAGGGATACTGCAAAAGAGATGAAACCACTACCCCAGGTAGGGAGAGAGAGAGAGACAAGGAAAATAATATTATATAACCTTAAAACTAATACAATTTATTTAGCTTAAAAACTACGAAGTCAGCAGCGATCCAGCCCCGATCAGCGGCAACTACATCGAACTATTACACGGAGTGCATATCACGTTCTAGAATTAAAGCAACTATTTCAATTTGTGCTGGAAGTAGAGACGTGATTAGCGATATCCAAAATATTTCGGGAGAAAAGACGAAATGTTGATTGTTAAACTTGGGTTATCGTTGATTGTTGAGCGCGGAACGAGCGTTCATCATTGAACGTTGTTTGTGAAATGTTGATTGAGGGAGCTTCAATGTAAAGTGTTGATTGTGAAATATAGATCAATGTTGTTTGTTGACTGTACGTATCTCATCAAAATAGTGTAATACTTGTATCACCTCTACGTTTAGAGTAATGATCTGCCAGGGCTTTCTGTGGGTATTTCCAAGGTATACAATTTGGCGCTTTATTAAGTACTCTTCCTTCCGTCGTAGACAGAAGAATTTGTTGAGAGTATACAGATATAAGAGCTGGTCGTACACTAGATTTACGGGAGAGATATATCTTTCTTTGAGATGTTAGATTTGCGGGATTGCCAGAACATTAATGCTTCCGACAATTTCCTAACTCAGCTATATTTAGAGTGTTTCGGGTTTATGATAGTTCGAACGTCAATTCGGTTCATGAATATGCAGCAACCAATATGGAAAATGGGATTATTCATACGCATGTAAACTACGCCAGATCATAGTTACACTGAAGATTCGTAAAAGTTCGTGATTTATATAGGGCCGTTTTAGTGAACTGAAAAACGTGAGAGTGTGATGCTAATGATGGTCATAATCGGGTACTCTGAGAAAACGTTGCTACATAATACGGGTGTAGCTTCAAGCCACAATTCTCTTATCACATTTTACGTGACAATAATCTCGGGAGGCCAGTTTTAGGCGGGATCGAATTCATTGGCATTTGAGTACAAATTTTCTCGTTAATTGAACAACCTTTCATCCTGAGGAGTGATTATTGAATTTACCAATCTATTGAAAATCGTTGTATGTGTTGATTGGTGTAACTGCAACAAGCACCTGGGGGTTTTCATATCGTACGTTTGTGGCTTCTAAAACTACTTTGTCCTTCCATCGTAGATGAATAGGGTTAGTAGAGAGTACAAAACCATAAGGGCTGGTCGTAGACCAGGTGTCCGGGATATTGGTCAACGTAGTTGCCAAACAAGTATCGAGTCGAGATATGGTACATTGATGAAAATAGAATTAAATACTCTGAGTTCATCTTCGTGAGAGTGAGTGTATACCACGGTGAGTTTCGAAGTTCGTAATGTCCGCTGCTCTAACACGGTCCGTGAGAGTCTCAACAGAAACTAAAAATCACTGGAAATGACTCTGGGAGAAATCGGGTGTATAGTACTTAGAAATTTGTCTTCATGGGTTCGTAGAGCACGTGAAAAATCAACGAAGATATTCCATATAGTTCACATATAAAATCAGAAACACCAGATTGGCGGGATTAGCGAAGTATGATCAGACTGATCTATAATGTGAAACTTCAGGTTCATGACGTTACGATGGTTGACTCGGGTCATGAAAAGTATAAGATAGTGTGAAGTTAACACCTGAGCCCATTCATACGCAGGTAAACTATGGCAGCGCACAGTTCTTTTGATGCTTCGCAGAAGCTAACAATCTTGATGAGTGAAGTTACGAAGAACTGAAAAGGGATTCGTATAATGGTCAGTATCATGTAATCTTCAAGAACGTGTTTAAAATGATGCGGGTGTGGAATCAAAAGGTATATAATGCCAGAGCCATAATTCTCGTATCAGAATTTCTGTGATAGTAATCCTAAGGGGCCAGTATTTGGCGAGATTGAATGCGTTGACATTCGTGAATCATTTCTCTCATCGAATGATCGAGACTTTTTTGGGAAGTGATGCTTTGAACTCACTTTTTTGTTGAGGTCCGTTGTAGGGAATGTGTTAATACGGGATGTAGATATCCTGGTAGGGAGCTGATTTAACTGAGTTCGTGTAATGACCAGTAAAACGGTGTTTTGTGCCATCAAACTTCCAAAAATATATTTTTTCACTCCTTCGAGTACTAGTGAGGAGTATATATCAGCTCCTAATATTAAATCCACAAGGGAACTTCTGCGTAGATTTACATCTGCCAACCGTAAACCAGAGAGCTCTTTACGTAAGTTGGCAGATATCGAATGTGATGGAGTTTTCCCGTAAGTTTCTTTAATAAGAAAGTATCAACTTTCAATGAAAAACTCGGGTCAATCGGAGATCCGATCACCAATAAACACTTCTTCGTCAGATGTGCCGTTCTGACATGAACGTAGCTCCGGAGCCTGAGTCGATCAAGGCACGGGCTTCAAATGTCTTGTTCTGATGTCGGATATAGATCAGTGCTGTTCCAAGGAGCACTGTGGAATCTGCTGTTGTAGATTTTGCTGTATTCAAAACTGTGTCGGGATTCTCAGTAGTAACAGTTCGCAGCTGGGACGTAACGACTGACAAGATCGTCAACACGATGTTGCAGCGGAAGTTGGCACATGGGTTGCTTCACGATGACCTTTCCAGTCTGTGAAGAAGGGAATGATGGCGTTTTCTGCAAATGATCAAGCTCTACAAGCTCTTGCAGTTACTGTAGTCGTGGGAATTAGCGAGGTAATTTGTACACAGGATGTGCTTTCTTACGATATTGTATCTCTCACCGATTGACAATTTAAGAAAATCGGGACAATGACGAAGCGGGTGTGACAATGGGCAATCACGATATGAAACGTTGTCGTGACATGTGTTTACTCCTCGGGGGTTCACTGTAGGATTGTAGGATTGCTTGGGAGGATCAAATCAACTGGATTGTTGATTAGGTGGCTGACTAAATGGCCGAGGACCACTTCGTATATCTGAAACGGACTCCAGTGTCTGATAACGCTCAGATAAGAAAATGTCAAAACCGCTCTACTTCGGAATTACACGCTTATCCTTCAACGATTGCTCCAATAGACACAGGGTTGTATCGCGGAGTTTTGTTGAACATAGGTACACGAAAATCGCATCCCAGTGACTCGTGTCAATGTTCAAAAGTTTCAAGTTTGTGATGCAGTCGTTAATGGTGCGCTGTAAGCGCTTTAAATTGGGACCGGTTTCATTGGTAATCGATTGTAGGCCAAAAAGTGATTTTAACTGGATATTTATAAGTATCCTCTTGTTCTCGTACCGCTGTTCAAGATTGTGCCAAGCGAGCGCGAAGCCATCATTAGTCAGGGGAGTCTTAATGATGCTATGCGCCTCTCCACGGGTTTTTTGAAGTAAGTGGTACAATTTCTCTGCTTGGGATAACCGGGAGTTATTACGATATAGAGCCGTAAACATATCTCTGAAGCTCAGCCAAGATACATAATCCCCGTAAAAGTATTCTGTGTCACATGGTGGCAATTGAATAGGGGGAAATGAATATTCATTATTTACTCTTTCAACGGGTGGATGCGGAATTGCAGGAGAAGACGAAACTGCGGGAGGTGCCACTTCGGAACTCAGCTCGTGGAGGTGAGCGTTGATTGCAGAGAGGCACCGGACATAAGAGGTTAGGCACTCTTTATATGTGTCTTTAATTTGACTAACGTCAACATCTTTAGCTACTTCTTCTGTTACGAGAGAGTGATATGCCCTTTTGTAATCACCCCCCACAAATTACAAGACGGATTGCCGAAATGTGTCTGGCAAGAGATTAATCCAACTGACGTAGTCTTAAATAGCAAAGTTAAGTGAAACCAGTGTGCGAACTTATGAGAAATGATATAAAAATACACGTACGTATATGTATAGGGAAATAACCGCGGGACCAAATAACAGTTTGGGAACCACTGTATTGTACTTTTCAGAACTTTTACTATATTATCTCTCACCAAGAAATAAATTATAAAGGGTTATCCATTTCGCGGTTTCAAAAGTATTGGGCTAGAATTCGACATCTGTCAAACTGAGTTGTTAAAACAATTTCTTTCTTTTTCAGTTCAAAGTCTGACATTTGCGAAAATGGATTGCTTAACTATCGCACAACGCATTAAAATTGTAAAAACCTACTACAAGAATGGTGATTCTGCCACAGCCACATATCGTGCTTTAAGAGGAGATTATGGTTTACATAATCGTCCAACTACGCAAGCAATTGGCAAAATTGTGAAGAAATATGAAGAGACTGGATCGGTTACAGATATTGTAAGGCCTGTGCATCATCGTTTCGCTCGTACCACCGAAAATATCGCTGCTGTAAGTGAAAGTGTTGCCGAAGACCCGAATATGTCGTTCTCAGGAATTAGGACTGTCTTACGGCACATTATGGCGTATTTTGCATTTGGATCTACACCTACATCCATATAAAATCCAGCTCACACAACAACTGAAGCCAGCTGACCATTCACAACGTCGTAGATACGTTGAATGCGTGCTTGAACAACAGGCGGTGGACGGCGATTTTTCGAGCAAAATTTTCTTCAGCGACGAAGCACATTTCTCACTCGGTGGGTATGTTAACAAACAAAATTGTCGTATTTGGGGTTCTGAGAATCCTCAAGTAATTGAAGAGAGGCCACTACATCCACAAAAAGTCACTGCTTGGTGCGCTCTTTGGTCCGGAGGTGTGATTGGACCTTACTTCTTCGAAAACGACGATGGAACGACTGTCACCGTCAATTCGGAGCGTTATGGTCATATGATAACCGACTTTTTTTTGCCTGCTATTGAAGAATACGACATAGAGAATATGTGGTTTCAACAAGACGGTGTCACATGCCACACAACTCGAGCGAATATGGCTTTATTGCAAGAGAAATTTTCTGGCCGCGTAATTTCTCGTCGTGGCGATATCAAGTGGCCACCAAGATCATGCGATTTGACACCGCTTGATAAACCTTTAACTCTTGAGCACCTAAAAACCAACATTCGTCACGTTATGGCTGAGATACCGCCCAATATGTGTCAAAAAGTGGTCGAAAATTACCTCAAAAGAATCGATGCTTGCAACAATTCGCGTGGAGGTCATTTAAATGATGTAGTATTTCACACATAATGTCAACGTTCAAACTTTATAATAAAAAAGAAATATCATGATAAAAAATATTTTATATGTGTTTTATTTACATTTACTATTGAAACCGCAAAATGGATAACCCTTTATTATAATTGATCGCACTGTAGCAGTGGTGTAGAGTGACTATTCTCCTCACTGGGTGTGTTCTCAATAGGAATTGAGAATATAAAAATATACAAAATATTTGTATTGGCTTATACACTATAAATAGAATTTTAACAACAATTGTATACAATTGTTGTTAAAATTCTATTTATAGTGTATAAGCCAATACAAATATTTTGTTGCTAATGTACATGTGCCAAACAAAAGTAGGGAGAACGATACTTAGTAATAATATATAGTACCGCTATAGTTATAATCAAATGCAGGTACATACTTAGGCCGAGACAAATCAATACACTTTGTTGTTGCGTATAATGACGAAATACCTTTATTGTTTGATGCTGGGATAACTTGCTGTTAATGCTTTTTGGATATGCATAAACTCAGAGCAGGTAGATTAGATGCAAGTGTCAACAACAAGGGAATTGCATGTGAATTTGAACAAAAAACATTGTTGTTGCTCTTGCATGTAAGCCAAGCAAAATTATAATGAAAAGGGAGGACAAATATTCGTAATATTGTTTTTTTCTTCAATATATAAAGTATTATTATGAGGGGAAAAGCAACAATTTGTATTCGAAAGTGTGAATGTTGTACCAAATATACGATATATTGTTGTTAGTTTGTGAAGCCAGAGATTCTTCTTAATATGTAATTCTTGGGAATGGATATATTTGTATGTACAAAGCCAAAACGAAAAAAAAGCAAAAACAATGGATCGCCTTTCCTTATTTAGTTGCTGTGATTATCTTAACTCTCGTAGAGAGATTCGTGATGGTATGAGACGGTGATCTGAGAATCACTTAGTGCAACAACAAATATAGTGGTATATTACTGCAGATGAGATTTGTAGATGGGATCTGAACTCAAATGCATGTACGTACATATAAGTATTTCTCAAGAAAGAGCGGGAGAATATAAAAACAAAACCCAAGTGGTTTGATCCAAACTTTATGATTTTGTGATTTTATGATAATCGGGAGTATAATACACATATATACGTATCGGGTGTATGCAATTTTTGTATGTCAGATGCTTATGTGTACATATATGTGTATGTGAAATGCATGGAATTCACGTACCTGTGGTAGCAAATTTTGCTTACCTATCGTTGCGAGCCTATCCGGATCGAAGGACCAAAAATGTTTGTGTGAGGGGGTTTTATTGCCGGTGGGCCTTTTCCGTATGTTTTATGTCCAGTTGGTGGAAGTACGATCTTGCCGCTGTTGCTCTTACTGCAGTGGATTGCACTTGGCGCACAAATAAACACTTATATTTCGTTTGTCCAATAAGGTGGCAAATTTTATTGTTTAAATAAATTAAAACTTAAATTTAACTTGTATGATTATATTGGTAGTGGTGGTGGTCTGGTGGTGTTTTCGCAAGGTAACGTGTCTAACTGCCTCAACCAGGTGGGGCTAGCGCAATCCTTGTTGAACTCATCGCAAGTCAACTCACTGGCTGTCATGTAGTTTGATCTGAGCGCTATGTGATGATACCTTTATTTGTTAATGAGGGGTAGTCATATAGCTAGCTCTGCTTACTATGTGATGGCGCTTTCATTATTATTAATGGGTGGCCTCCATGTGGCGACCATCGGGCAACGTCCTCCTGGCACCCGCTGGGAGGCGGCTGAAGTGAGTGGCAAAAATCTCCTCGGTTAGAGGTTGTGCGTTGGGTTTGGGACCCGCCACATAAAAAACCCCCCCAATGAAAAAAACAAATATGCCTCGGATAAGGACTACCGCTTTTGTTGATGACCCCGGCAAACGAAAAAAGGACCACGATTTACGGATATGCACCTGGAATGTCCGGTCCCTTTATAGGGAGGGTGCCTCTATCCAGCTGGTTGATGTCCTCGAAAAATACAGAGCTGACATCACCGCTCTCCATGAAATGCGATGGACGGGATAGGGCTGCTTCAAAAGAGCGCCCTGTGATATATAGTACAGTTGCCATGCTGAAAGGCACGAATTAGGACGTGGATTTTTGGTCAGCACTAACCAGATTCCAGCATCTCGACATCCACAAAGCGACATGGCTGTCTCCAGATCAACGAACAAGAAACAAAATTGATCATGTGGTGATTGACGGAAGGCATGCTTCCAGTGTGATGGACGTGAAATTGATCCGTGGTGCCAACATCGACTCGGATTACTACCTTGTTGCAGCTAAGGTGCGCACATGTTTATGTGTCGAAAATAACAAGAGAAGTCCCACACAGAGAAAGCTCGACGTCAGTAAGCTGTGATCACCAGAGACAGCAGATGCATTTTCCACTCGACTATCTGATCTGCTTATGCAGAACACTCCCCCACTTGATGATACATGCGCACGGTGGACACATATATCCCACTCCATGACTACTGCTGCCGAGGAGGTAATCGGTTACTACCGGCCTTTGAGGAATGAGTGGTATGATTAGGAGTGCAGGTGCAACGCGAGCTGTTAAGTAGCGGTACAGAGAGAAAAGTAGTGCAGAGAGACGTCTTTTCAGGCGCAAGAAAGGAGAACAAGAAAGACGCGAGTGTGAGGAGATAGAGATGTGTACCGACAAGAATGAGACTCGAAAATTCTTCGAAGAGATCAAGCGCCTGAGTGGAGGTTTAAATCCCGTAGCCTCTTCTTGTCGTGATGGAAATGGGAATCTGGTTACAGATGTCCAGAGTGTACTGAGCCTATGGAGGGAACACTTCTCCATGTTACTGAATGGCGATGCTACGAACAATACTGAATGGATGCTACCCCAATTACAGATGATGGTGTTGATGTTCCACCACCCGACTATGACGAGCTTGAAACGGCCATTTTAAGGCTGAAGGACAACAAAGCTGCAGGTGCTGATGGCCTGCCTGCCGAGATGTTTAAGACCGGAGGCGATGAGCTGCTCACCCGCATGCACCAGCTCATAAGCAGAATATGGTCGGATGAAAGCATGCCTGATGATTGGAGGCTCAGTGTTATCTGTCCTGTACATAAAAAAGGAGACTCCACAATTTGCGCCCCACAATTTGCACGACAGGAAGAGGCTCCGGGATTTAAACCCCCATTTAGGCGGTTGTTCTTCTCTTCAGTATCATTCCGGTCTCTACTCATCTCCATCTCCTTACACTAGCGGCTTTCTTTTTCTCTCTTCTTGCGCCTGAAAAAACATCTCTACGCTCTCCTCATCTTTCTGTAACCCTCATTAACAGCTCCCGTAACACCTGCAGATGCACGAAGAGTTTTTGTGTAAGCAGCGTCTTTCTGTGCGGTAGCGTCGCGATAATCCTGATCATACCACTCATTCTTCAAAGACTGGTAATAACCGATTACCTCCTCAGCAGCAGTAGTCATGGAGTGGAACATATATGTCCACCGTGCGCATGTATCATCAAGAGGAGGGAATGTTCTACATAAGCAGATCCAATACTCGAGTGTTAAAAGCATTTGCTGTCTCTGGTGATTGCAGCTTTTTGACATCAAGCTTTCTTTGTGTGGAACTTTGTTTGTTCTTCACGACACATAAACGTATTTGCACCTTAGCTGAAACAAGGTAATGATCCGAGTCGATGTTGGCACTACTGATCGATTTCACGTTCATCACACTGGTAGTATACCTTCCGTCGATCATGAAGCGATCAATTTTGTTCTTCGTTCATTGATTTGGAGACAGCCACGTCACTTTATGGATGTCGCGATGTTGAAATCTTGTACTACTAATTACCATGCTTCGTGTTGCGGTGAAGTCGATCAGTCACATTCCATACCTTCCTTGCCCACCCTGGCATTAAAGTCGCCAAGCACGAATTTGATATCGTGGCGGGAAAAGCGGCCATAAACTTCTCCTTGGTCTGATCGTCTTTCTTATCCGTCTAAGAGTGGGCATAAATTAGACTGTTGTTGAATAATTTTTGTCTTGACAGTTTTCGTCAGCCGCTCGTTCATACGTGTGGACTGCGAGAAAAGATGTCGCAGTCTCTTATTGACAACTAATTCACATCCCATTTCATTTAGTGCGTTGATGTCAGCCCTATAGAGGCACCTTCCCTATAGAGGGACCGAACATTATAGGTAATTCCGTAAATCGTGGTCCTTATTTCGTTATCCGAGACACGGTTCGATTTCTCATTGGGCGAGGTTTTTATGTTGTGGGTCCCAAGATCAACGCCCAATTTAGCCGCCTCCCGGTTGGTGCCAGAATGACGTTGCTCGGTGGTTACCACGTAGAGGACCCCTTTTAAAAAGTGAAGGCACCGTCACATAGCAAGCAAAACTATCTACATGATGCCACTCTCGTTACAAAATAATGGTGCCATCACCTAGCGCGCAGAACAAACTACATGACATCCTGTGAGTTGACTTGCAATGAGGTCAATATAGATTGCACTATCCCCACTCGGTTGAGGCAGTTAGACACGCTACCTTGCTAAAATACCACCAGACCACCAGTATTACAGACAGAGCAATATTACAACACTTTGAATTTTATAGCAAAGTTTAATTACGTAGCTTTACATAAATTATATCAATTAATCCAATACATTTTCGGTTCTTATTGTGTATATAGTGTATAAAAATGTATACTATTAAGTAGTTGTAAGATGTTCACCACTTAATTGATAGCGTACGTTGGTAGCATCCAGGCACCATTAAACTTAAATATAATGGCCACTTCATACAATACATACAATATATTTGTTATCTAGTGAAACCATATTTTTCAAAATAATAATAATAATAATAATTTAATATCTATACATTCATATCGACCTTTGCTGATGATACGGCAATATTGTGCTCTCGCTCTAACCCCATAGAAGCTACTAAACTCCTGCAGACTCATGTCGATTCTCTCGAAATCTGGCTAGCAAAAAGGCGTATAAAACTCAATGAATCAAAGAGCGTACATGTAACCTTCATGCTAAGGCTAGATACATGTCGCCCACTTAAAATTAATGGCCAATCAGTTCCACAATGTTCCTCAACAAAGTACTTGGGTATTCACCTCGACAGAAGGCTGACCTGGACATCCTGTGAGTGAGGGCTATTATATAAAGCAATCCTGAAGCCAATCTGGATTTATGGTATTCAGTTATGGGGCACCGCAAATATCGAAATTTTTTTTTTCCAATTTCTTCTATTTATTGTATCTTTCTTACGAAACTAACAATAATTATACAAATCTTATATACTAAAAAATACATTTTGTTGAATCTACACCAATGTGTACATCATTCAAATAAATTAAAGCAAACAAATATAACATGTGATGTCATGAAGGACATATATAATAGCAGAGACTTTAGAAGTAATGAGATATCCCACTGTTAATAGACAGCGTTTTAACAGCAAATCTGGCGATGAAACATTGGCCACCATTTCACTCAAAGCCAAAAATAGTTTTGGATACACTGGAAACAGTTGAGAATGAGTATTTTCACACGTAAACCAACCGCAGCTTCACACAATCAATTTGAGTCGGCATGTCACATATATAAATACTTTCATATGCACCTATGTATGAATCCGACGATGAAGATTCAATATTGAAATTATATAGGATAATTCGAAAGTATATTTATACAAGAATATGCGAAATTCAGCATATGTAATACTTTGGTTACTTTTTGATCAGAAATTAATGAATATCAAAATTTTATTAAAAATATGTAGGCAATAAGAATTAATTAAATGATCATGGAACACGATTTTTTATTAAAATTTAATTTGTTTACAATAATTAATTCTGATCAAAATGTTTAGCTATCAGGGGAATTTCAATAAGAAAGCATCCCTTATTTGCCTACTACAAACAATCAACTCGATCATCTGTTCGATTTTAATTGCTTTCATTTTTTCGTTTTCTACATATTTTACTATGTAAATATATATGCACACATGCGAAGCAGAATTGTCTATTTTTCATTGATAAATATGCGAGAACGGCAACACAGCAATCATGCGATTAAATTTTTGCTATTTTTCAAGATTTTGTTATTTTGCGCTTGTTCAGCAGCCAACACATCAAATTGTTCGTCTTTCGTCGATTTCACTCGCATTGGTGCACACAACACACATCTACGCCTGCGTATTTGTTGTTGCTTTTGCTTTCATTTTTTGAGGAAAAGGAAGAATCAGAAACTTTCTGATTTTCGAGTTGGTCTTTGATATACAAAACAAAAGCACACATGGGTATAGGACGGGTCAAATTTGTATAGCAAAAAACCGTGACATATCGCATAGCAAGAATCAAAACTAAGATAGATTGTAAGTATTGTATATTTTTCCACAATACCATGGGTCTAAAATAATGTTGACCACGCGCATTTCCAAAAATAAATATTTTTTCCATACAAAATATTAAAAAAAATTATTTTTGTATGGATAGACATACTAATTTCGGAAAATTCGGAGCGTCAACATTAATTTTAGACCCATCGGTTGTCGTACAAATATACCTAAAATCATAGTAGTTTCCGCTTTTGCTATACGATCGTGGCTACAAAATTTGGCCCGCTCTAATGTAAATGTGTAACAGAATGCAGGAAATAAACGTTTCGTTTGTTCTCTAATTCTAATTTTGTCATCATCGCGTCTGCAGAAACATGGCCTTGAACACTTGTATTATGTAGAGGGTTTTTATTCTAAATCTCATATAAATTCGAAGGAGGTTGATTACCTCACGCATCCCCTTCTGCTACACGGACATGAAATCAGCCGATTGGCTGTCCATACTCGTATACGAACTATATGCACGAAACGAAAGCTAAAGCAACAAAAAGAACGCATGCGCAGATGTGTGTGTGTGTGTGTGTGTGTATGCAATGAATGAGTAATCAACGAGAGACGAACAATTCGATGTGTTGGCTGTTGAACAAGCGCAAAATCCTGAAAAATAGCAAAAATGAATCGGATGATTGCTGTGTTGCCGTTCTCGCATATTTATCAATGAAAAATAGACAATTCTGCTTCGCATGTGCGCATATATATTTATATAGTAAAATATGTAGAAAACGAAAAAATGAGAGCAATTAAAATTGAACAGATGATCGAGTTGATTGTTTGTAGTAGGCAAATAAGGGATGCTTTCTTATTGAAATTCACCTGATAGCTAAACATTTTGATCAGAATTACTTATTGTAAACAAATTAAATTTTAATAAAAAATCATGTTCCATGATCATTTAATTAATTCTTATTGCCTACATATTTTTAATAAAATTTTAATATTCATTAATTTCTGATCAAAAAGTAACCAAAGTATTACATATGCTGATTTTCGCATATTCTTGTATAAATGTAATTTCGAATTATCCTATATAATTTCAATATTGAATCTTCATCGTCGGATTCATACATAGGTGCATATGAAAGTATTTATATATGTGACATGCCGACTCAAATTGATTGTGTGAAGCTGCGGTTGGTTTACGTGTGAAAATACTCATTCTCAACTGTTTCCAGTGTATCCAAAACTATTTTTGGCTTTGAGTGGAAAAGTGGCCAATGTTTCATCGCCAGATTTGCTGTTAAAACGCTGTCTATTAACAGTGGGATATCTCATTACTTCTAAAGTCTCTGATAATAGTAATGAGAGATTATGTAAAAGATACAGTGGCTCCCAGCTTATTTCGTACAGTGACAGTTTAAAAATTGCTGCAGTCGTAATTCCTAATATAGCAAAAATTTGAACAAAATATAAATGCCATTTTTGAAAGGAAGGTTTGTTTTTTATTTTCCAAAATTTACTTTTTCAAAATTTTAGTGTTTGACACTATAAAAAAATAAAATAAGAAAAAAATAGGAAAATTCATGTCACAGCTTATTTCGTACAGTCTCTTTAAGTTCAAACTAAAAACAAAGTAAGTTGATTTTAATATTTAGTTGACATCCCTTAGCGTTAATGACAGCCTGGAGTCTATTTGGCATTGAATCCACCAATTTTTGAGTGATGTCTGGTGTGATTTTTTTCCATTCTTCCATCAGTACCTTCTTTAGGTCTTGCTTATTAGAAATCTTGTGTGTTCTTATTTTATTGTCCAAAATAGACCAAAGATTTTCAATCACATTCATGTCAGGTGACTGTGGTGGTGGAGACATCAAGTGTGGGCAGTTCCAAATAAGCCAAGATTGCACAATCCCAGATTTATGTTTTGGGTCATTATCTTGGTAGTACCGAAATTCTTCCCGCAAACCCAGTTTGTCTGCACTTTGAAGTAAATTGTTTTTCAGAATCTCGAGGTACTTCATTTTGTCCATTGTTTCCTCAATAAAAACCAATTCACCTACTCCGGCTGCTGACATACAGGCCCAAACCATCACGCTACCGCCACCATGCTTCACTGTGGGCTTAAGGTTCTCCTTGTTTAGCTCGGTATTCGCTTTACGCCAAACATATGACATTCCGTCCGAGCCAAAAATATTAAACTTAGACTCATCCGCGAAAATAACGGTATTCCAGAACGCAGGAGTATTAATAATATGCTCTTTGGCGAAGTCAAGTCGGCGTTGTATATTCATTTTCGAAATGAATGGTTTCTTTCGGGCTACTCGACCGTTCAAGTCATGATTGCGCAGCACACGTCGGACAGTTTCAGCACTGGATGATTTTCCTATTTCACGCTGAACCTCTGCAGCCAACTTCGGAGCGGATAACTTTGGATTTTTCTTAATTTTTCGTACAATATAACGCTCGTCTGAAGCGTTGAAAATCTTATTAGGTGCTTCTCTGCCCTTGTTCTCCAACCGATTTTCGCGAACGAAGCGTTGAATGATGTATTGGACAGTTGAGGCACTTAAATTTGTCATTTCAGCAATTTTTCGCACACTCTGACCTTTCCTAAAATGGTTAATTACCAGTTTACGCTGTTCCATCGTTGTACGACGACCCATAACGCTAAATGTTTAATTTACAGCACTTTAACTATTTAAAATAATAATAATAAAAATTGTTATAATAGTTAAAAAGGTCCAAAAACTCATACAATTCAAAAAAACTTTGTAACTGCGCGGCAGAATGAAACTTACTTACATTGAAGTTTGTGTACGAAATAAGATGTGAGCTGAAAATCAGCTGATCAATAGTTTTTCTCTCTTGCATGACAAAAAGAACAATTTTTGGGGTTCCCCGTTTTCTTATTAGGTTTACTAAACACATACACAGACATCTACATTCAAAACTTATCGATAAGTTTTTTAGTTTCGATGTTACAGCCATTTACATAAAAATATATACACTGTACGAAATAAGCTGTGAGCCACTGTATATTTAAAACATTTTTCCTTTTTAGTCTTTTAATATATTTAAGCTTAAGGAGCTCTCGCGCTAGAGTATTAGGATGATTACTTAGTCGTTCAGAGTAACGTTGGCAATGTTTTCCTATGTCTATTTTAATAGTGTCAATCTGTAGGTCCTTGTATATATTTGTGTTACTGATGTACCAAGGAGCTCGGCAGAGACGTCTAAGGATTTTAGATTGATCACGCTGAATTTTCTCAATATTAGAGTTTGAAGAAGTGCCCCAAAGCTGAATGCCGTAGCTCCAAATTGGTTTAATGGTGGACTTGAATATAAGCATTTTATTATGAAGTGACAATTTCGAGGCGTTTCCAATCAACCAATGAAGTTTGGCTGCTTTTAATTTAGCATGCGATTGCTTTGTTTTAATGTGCTTCTTCCAGGTTAGCCTTCTATCGAGATGAAAGCCTAGATAGGTCACTTCGTTTTTTTTGTGGTATTTTTTTACCATTAATTTGTAGTTGAGGGCATGTTTTTCTGTTCAACGTGAAAGTCATATGGACGCATTTTGATTCGTTGATTCTAATACGTCATGTCTCCAGCCAGTGTTGTACTCTTTTTAAATGACTTTGCAGTTTTTCTGACGCTTTACTGGGATTATCATCGATGCTCAAGATTGCTGTATCGTCTGCAAAAGTTGATGTGAAAAGATTGCCATTTGTTGGTATATCTGAAGTGTAGATTAGATATAAAAAGGGACCTAAGACGCTTCCTTGCGGGACCCCAGCAAGGAAGCGTGTTTGAGTTAAATACGATCTTTTTTTAACCATAAATTTCCTATTCAACAGATAGCTCTTTAATATTTTGCAAATGTTATCAGGAAAGAGACAACCGATTTTGTGAAGTAGGCCATCATGCCAAACCTTATCAAAAGCTTGTGCGACGTCCAGAAATACTGCTGGGCAGTACTGCTTTGCTTCGAACGCTTTTGTAATGTTAGATACTATTATGTGAACTTGTTCTACTGTACCATGTTTTGCTCTGAATCCAAATTGATTCAACGGTATAATGTTATTTGCTTCAGCAATTGGCTGTATCTTCAACATTAATAGTTTTTCAAACACTTTGGATAGGATAGGCAGCAGGCTAATAGGCCTGTACGACGATACATTAGTTGAATCTTTTCCAGGTTTTGCAATCATAATTATTTGGGAAATTTTCCATGCTGAGGGGTAATAACAAAGGCGTGGTTTGCATTCAGTATGTGTAACAGCTGTTTTACTGCAATTTGAGGTAGCTCGGCGATTATTTTGGCACTTATTTTATCATACCCTGCAGCTTTTTTGACGTTTAGTTCATTTATGATTTTGTTAAGTTCCTTTAAAGAAAATCTCACTAAGGTAGTAGAGCTGTTATTGGTCATGATTGGTAATCCTCCATCCCTTGTAGATTCATTTGGTTTGAAAACGCCTTCTATGTGATTTGCAAATGCTTCTGCTTTATCTTGATCGCTTCTTGCCCATGATCTATCTGGCATTCGTATTGGAGCCTCTCTTATTATCGGACACTTTACATCTTTGACTGTTTTCCACAGAGAATAATCTGTATCTTTTGTTGCAGCAAGATTACTAATATATACATTTAAACGTCTCTCTTCGGCTTCTTTTAAGTGTTTTAGTGCAGTCTGCCAATTTTTGTTTTGGTGATCTATGCTGCTGCCATTCTCTCCTGGCTTTCCTTTTAATTTTAATTAATTCCTCAATATCGGCATTTGTATGATTTTTATAATCTTGGTATTTATTTTGAGGTGTTGCAATTTTAGCATCTTCATGAGCCAACTTGGTGAAATTTTCAACTGCACTGTCGCCTTGTTTTACTGTCTTACTGTGTGTCGAAAAATTGCAGCGAATACAATCCAAGTCCCTGCGAAATATTGAAAACGCGCCTTGGTATATGAGGAACGTTAACATCCATCGAGATTTGAATGTACCCACAATTTCTGAGGAAGATGCAAAGTTCTGCAGAAGCTACATTCAAAAATTTCACAATCATCTGAATCCCCAAGCTAGGCAATTGTTGCTGAGCACAGGCCATCGACGACTGAAAAGAAATGACACATTGAATACGCTGTGAAATTGCTAAACATCGCGACTCCACAAATTGTGACTCGCGACTCAAAAAATTGTGATTGAACAACGGGAATATCGCATAATTTTAATTTAGTTTGTAAGATTTGAATACTTATTGTGAGTTTCTACAAATGGTAGAAAGATTTAATAAATTCTTAGTATTTAAAAAAAAAATATTTTTTAAAATTGTTTGAAAAAAATAATGTTTGATTCAACTTTTCAGCCACGCAGACTTAGGTTTTGAGAACAAAGTTTTTATGAAATTGGGTATGGTTTGGGAAAATCTGTGCAATATATTGCGAAAAATGCATAAAAGCAGTAAAAAATTACCTTTTTTAAGTTTTTTGTTAAGTATTTATTACACAAACGTAATAAATGTGCCATAGCTCAGTGGTTAGTGTGTTGGCCTTCTGATCTGTATTTCGTGCTTCAATCCCCTGCTGATGCATAACAAATTTAATATCGAAAAGATTTTTCTTTCGAAGGGTCCCACCTGTCGGCAAGCACTTGGAAATTCTTCCGACAGTAACAACTTGCCATGAAAAAGCTTCTAAAAGAACTCTGTGACAAAGCTCAAAAAAGTGATGTCACAAGGGTTCTGCCATTCGGTACCGGCTAAAATAAGTAGGTCCCTTCTAATACTGTCCAAAAATTTAACACTCACAACAGTAATGGAAGAGAAGCCTGGCCAATGAGCCCTTCGGGGCTTTAAGTGCCACATATTTATTTATTTTTTTTTTTATATAAATACCCTACCGTGAAATAAGAGTCCTTGTGCAATTGATATTTTTGGTTTTGTTATAATAAATGTTATCCCGGAAAATTTTCAGACTAATCTTAACAAAAAAAAAAAAATTAAAATAAATATTTGTTCTAAATGGATAAGACGATTGGGTATTTAAATACTCAAAGTATTACTATTTTTGCTTCGGTAAGAGGGTGCCATAAGCTATATATTGTATTTCCTAAAGATGATCTTTTCACTTTCTTTAACCTGTAGATAAAAGAATTGCTGCAATAGCTTCCATCCCTCCTGTATTGTAGGTATTTTGGTAGTGCTTTTTTAGATATTTAAATAATTGGTATTCAAATACCCATCCGGCAGTAATTAGTTAACGAAACAATGTGAAATTCTTATGGCAAATAATATACGTATCTACAATATATGTACTTAATTTAAACTGTTTTTTTTTTTATTTAAACTATATAGAAATACTGTAGAAGGTAATATTCTGTTGAAAAAGTCATAGAGAGAGAAGTGAACAATTAGTTCTGCGATATTTAATTTTATCGTTTATTCTTCTGATTAAAAATGTTTTGTTTTATATGGTCTTCATGTACCAGCAGTTTGAATCTTTCGTGGAACAAATTTTAATTGACAATGAATCATATTAGAGTTTAATGGGGTAAAACCAAGGCTTCATTTTATACTTAACATTTTCGTAACATATTTACGAATTTCAGGAGCGTAACGTAGATTTCTTAAAACGTTTGATATACAACATTTTATGAATCATCCACGAAAACCGCCAATTTATATCACTAAAATTACGGTTGTTACAAAATGTTGGCTACAGTACACAGGACTTTGATGCATTAATGACAAATTATGGAAGATCATGAAATACCTGTGGCATGGTTTCTCTCATTTAAGACTAAACTTGTCTGCATTTCCTTAAATTTTCTTAAAATAACTAAAACTTGCAGCATCAAATATTATTAAAAATTATGTGTGGGTGCCGTAGCTCAGTGGTTAGTGTGTTCGCCTTCTGATCTGTAGGTCGTGGTTCAATCCCCGGCTGATGCATAACAAATTTAATATCGATAAGATTTTTCTTTCGAATGGTACCCACCTGTCGGCAAGCAATTGGCAATTCTTCCGACAGTAACAACTTGCCATGGCTAAAATAAGTAGGTCCCTTCTAATACTGTCCAAATTTAAGACGCACAACAGTAATGGAAGAGAAGCTCGGCCAAAGAGAAACTCGGCTAAAGAGAAGCTCGGCCAATTAGCCCTTTGGGGCTTTAAGTGCCACATATTTATTTTATTTTTTTATGATATTTTAAATTGTTGTAAACCGCTTGATTTACATAGTGGTTAATATTTTATTTTGAAAAAACATTTTTACCAAATGAAAATTACTTATTAATTTTATTGATAACTAGGTGAAAAAACTCAAAACATTACGGGCCACTAAGTCATTTTAAGATACACATTCCAATTTTGATAGCTTTAACCCAATTTTAAGCAGATTTTTTTTGTTTTTTCGTAATCCATAAGCAACATTTCTGTGAAATTTTAAATACAGTGTAAACCCGGTTCAATACAAGTTATAGACTAATCTTTAACATCATTTAACTTATTTTGTAGGCAAAATAGTGAATTTGGCGCCTACGTTAATTATGTTGTCACCATGACAGGCTGCTATACAAAAACGTGAGGCATACCTTAATTGGATTTCATCAAAAAACATAGCATTTTGCTTTAAAAAACTTATTTTATATTTTTTGTAGTACACATTACACAATCAAAGCAGAAACAAGTGAATAATACTCAAATAGTCTACGTATAAAATATAAAAAAATGTGAAAATAATTTTGTTGTAAATTCTATTATACAATGTGTATGTATTAAGTATATACATTCACTGCAAAAATTCAATTTATGGAAATATGGGACTAGTGCCACTTCTGCCACTTCACTAACATTCGAACATGTCCTATGAAGAGACTAATTGTACCTTTTTATACCCGAACGGCTATAAAAAGAGCCTAGTCGCCTCTACATGTACTATGGAAATAGACAAAGTTTTTTACTAAAAAATTGCTCTTTACAAACAAATATGTGTTTGTAATCGAAAAATCAAATATTGCAAAAGTATCTCTAAGTACAATACATGATTTAATTTAAAAAGTGATCACCAACTTATTTCTAAAGTGACTAAATAATTTTTGAATGATATTAATTTTTTGCAATTTACATACGTTTAATACATATGTAAGGGCTTTGCAATACTTAAGGCTAAGATATTCGTTTTGAAAACTTGGAGGAATACTGTTTTTAATACAAAGATTTTTCAAATAATTAAATTTATTTAAAGTAATGCCTAACTCTTTTGGCTGTATAGAAGATAAGGTCCCTGGGATATAGAAGCCGAACTAGCCGGAATATGTTCGTCCGTCCGTCTAGGACGGACATATTTAAATCAACTATTTAGGCGGCACTGATCATGAGTATACATTCTTTTCTATACCTCCTGAGATTACTTCAAATGGTTACAAACATCTGACTGAAATGAATATACTATGTACAGGGTATATATATATATCTAAAGGACAGGTTGGCAAAAACTACGTTCTTGCATATTTTACAGTTAATCATGAACTCCTAATTCTCTTGTCTTTATTGCTAGTTCTATAGCTGTTTTAATTTATATTTATGAAGTGTCACTATTAACTTCTAAGGGACTTACGTTATTTCTGCGGTAACTCAAAACATAGAGTATCGCTTACAATAAAATTGAAAGTCGCATATCTCTGTAACTATGACGATTGAAAATATACAATATTTTACCAGTTGATGTTTTATGGGTTTTAGAACAATTCTACACAAAAAATTTATTTCGGAAAAAATGTCGCTTACACTAATTTCACGGTTAGGTCTCGATATGTTCATAGTCGCGCTTTTAAGTTGATACTTAAAAATTGCCTTTATTCATAGACGAATTTTTATCCATGGCTAACTACTAACAGCTTTATAAAAAGCTTGTACAGGATAAATAAAAATGATATTTGTAGTATTTTATCGCAAATTTATTTACGATATATTTATCCTGAAAGTATGTAAGCTTTTTATAAAGCTGTTACTAGTTAGTTATTACTAAAAATTTGACTATGAATAGAGACAATATACCCAATGGAAATGTTTTAATTAACATATATTCCAGAGTCTAGCATCATGAACTGAACCACGAGTCCTCGCTACAATATCCAAAATTTTGCAATTGACATCGCAAACAACCTGCCATGACTTTTCTATCGGTGAACATTTGATGCGAACGTGCGTGCTATCAATAATGCCTATAAAACTTGGAAAGCGCGATATAATGGAGATATTATGCCTTGCTTCATTCATTTGATCGCTCCACTAGGAAATCTAATGAAATTTCCCAGAGGCAAAGTAATTATTTTATTAAATTTTTAATAATCCTGCTTACAATTGGCTGTGATAAATTATAAAGATCAGCTAAAAAATCGTGATTTAAGTTTAAATCTAGGAGCAAATCGATGTATCACTTTGATTACGCCCAAAAAACAAAAATCAAATGGATCAATAGGTTTGCTGTAAATTTTACTGCGCCTTAAAAGTTAAAGTCCACATATTTACGAAAACAATAAAAACTAAAAAATAATTTTCATATATTCTAATAATGCTCTGAACCACTGACAATGTTAATACATTGTACACATAATTGTGTAATAGAGCGTAAGGAAAAGTGAATGGAAGAATGTTGAAGATGTTCGAAATGTCGAACTTTTCTTTCACTCATAATTTTCATAAACTTACAGGTGCATATGTTTGCAGCTGTTTAAGTCCATATTTTTTTTTCTGAGTTTTGTAATTTTAATCTGCTGCACTAAAACACGCGCATGTGTTGGTATTATTGCATTGGCGGAACACTCACTTTTATGGTTTCTTGCTTTACTTTTTCTCTTTTATTTCTTGTTTTGCCAAAGAAACCAGACTATTCGCAAATTTGTAGTGCAATAACCTTAATGTGTGCTGATATTATGTTTTCCGTAAATTTTTAGTTTGAATATTAATTACCACTGGTATTGGTGGGTACAAACTAATGATATAACCATTACAATTACAAGTGGATGTTATTAATACTTACAATTATATACATATGCAAATTGTTGACAAACTTGATAATAGTTCTTTTAATATACATAAGTACCAATATATTGTATGATAATTACTTTCTTACTTTGAACTTACATACTTTGTGAACATGCAAGCGAAGAATGCCAAAAAAGAGATTCACAGATTGCGCATGTTCATAGTCGCGCTTTTAAGTTGATACTTAAAAATTGCCTTTATTCATAGACGAATTTTTATCCATGGCTAACTACTAACAGCTTTATAAAAAGCTTGTACAGGATAAATAAAAATGATATTTGTAGTATTTTATCGCAAATTTATTTACGATATATTTATCCTGAAAGTATGTAAGCTTTTTATAAAGCTGTTACTAGTTAGTTATTACTAAAAATTTGACTATGAATAGAGACAATATACCCAATGGAAATGTTTTAATTAACATATATTCCAGAGTCTAGCATCATGAACTGAACCACGAGTCCTCGCTACAATATCCAAAATTTTGCAATTGACATCGCAAACAACCTGCCATGACTTTTCTATCGGTGAACATTTGATGCGAACGTGCGTGCTATCAATAATGCCTATAAAACTTGGAAAGCGCGATATAATGGAGATATTATGCCTTGCTTCATTCATTTGATCGCTCCATTAGGAAATCTAATGAAATTTCCCAGAGGCAAAGTAATTATTTTATTAAATTTTTAATAATCCTGCTTACAATTGGCTGTGATAAACTATAAAGATCAGCTAAAAAATCGTGATTTAAGTTTAAATCTAGGAGCAAATCGATGTATCACTTTGATTACGCCCCAAAAAAAAATCAAATGGATCAATAGGTTTGCTGTAAATTTTACTGCGCCTTAAAAGTTAAAGTCGTCAACACTCTCATATCTTCTAAAATACCTAGTTTATGTTTGGTTATGTGGCTGTCCTCTCTCTAAAAGGACACACTTAGGCCAGAAAGACCCATTGTGATACCACCGCGCTTCTCTTCCAATACTGTTGTGCGTGTTAAATTTGGATAGCATTAGAAGGGACCTACTTATATTAGCCGGTTCCGAACGGCAGAACCCTTTTAAGAGCTCTTTTAAGAAGAATTTTTGGCAAATTGTTACAGACAGAAAAATAGCCATTTCTAACTGGCAGGTAGGTATCGTTCGAAAGAAAAATCTTTTCGACATTAAATTTTGTTATGCTTCAGCCGGGGATTGAACCCACGACCTACAGATCAGAAGGCCAACGCACTAACCGTTGAGCTACGGTACCTCTCCCAGTTATGATAAGTTATCTTCCCAATTGCATACTTCTGACTCTCTTTCGGACTCGTCACTGATTCGGATTGAAGAAGTCAAGTATCCTGATGTGGTTTTTGATTCCACGTTTACATTTTACCCTCATTTAAATTACGTCATATCTAAAGCCTATTCACCTTTGGCTTTTATTCGCCGTAATAGTAAATATCCTGTTGATCTTTATACATTAAGTAGTTCGCTCAAAGTTGGAATATGCATCCTCTATTTGGAATCGATTTTATTCGTCTCATGCTATGCATCTTGAGTGTGTGCAGAAATCGTTTATGAGCTTATGATCTTTAATTTGACGACTTTAGAAAATAGAAGAACAATTTTTTATCTGCTCCTTCTGTCAGATACTGCAATGGTAGATGCCGTAGATCAATGGTTAGTGCGTTGACCTTCTGATATGTAGGTCGTGGGTTCAATCCCCCGCTGAAGTACAACTTTAATGTCGAAAAGAGTTTCCTTTCGGACGGTACCCACTGGCCAGCAAGCTTAGCTTCATAACTGTCGCAAACTTTGATTGTTCCATCAATTGACAATTTCAAATAAAATTCGACTCAGAATAATTCATGGTTATCAGCTGAAGCAAATTAATAATTGAGTAAAAGGTTATGGTGAGTAATCACTTTCCCAATGGTATATATATTTATTTATATACCTATTGTAATGGTTAGGATTGACTGCCATGCTCTGTTGCAGATGTTTGGTTTTCATGTGCCTATTAGAAATGCAAAATTGATATATTTAGTTTTAAAGAATCTTTAAGATCCATTGCAAATGAATTTTTCTGTTTTTAAGTATTTCTGTATATTATTGAAACATTATTAGTTTCTAATCTATAAGAACTTTGTTGCATAAAATGTAATAAATAAATAAATAAAGAATAATATATTTAAGACCAAAGTGTACCGAACCATATACTCAAATTTTATCCTTCCAAGTATCTTTATTGGTTCAAAGAAATAAAGAAACATTAAGTGATGTCTATGTAAATAGATGCCGGTAGGTGTTTCTGTCGGTTTGACTAACTCATACTAATATTAAAGATTTACTTTTTGGCATTTCTATTGACTCACAATTAAAAAATTACTTTTGTCAGGAGTTTGAGAAATTATTGCCAATACTTCTATTACACAAAAGTTCTTAGGAAACGACTGATTGCTTCTAGAGATGCCCTCTTTAATTTGATAGCCATATTTGCAAAATAGAATTAGAATGAGCGCTTATCATCGGTGCAAACCAAGAAAGGCGCGCTCAAAAATATATATGTAATATATATGTAATATATATATATATATATATATATATATATATATATATATATATATATATATATATAAGTATATCTATATTATTATATATATATATATATTTATATATATATGTATATATATATATATACATATATATATATATATATATATATATATATATATATATATATATATATAAATGTATATTTATATAAAATATATATATATATATATATATATATATATATATATATATACATATATATATATATGATATATATTACTTACTTACTTACTTATGTGGCCATAACAACCGAATATTGATTTAGGCCGAAAATAACATGCTTCGCCAGCCATCTCTGTTCTTCGAGAGCTGGCGCCAGTTAGAAATTCCAAGCGCCGTCAGGTTCTCCAGTACTTGGTCTTTCCACCGGAGGTTTGGTCTTCCTCTTTTGCGTCGTCCTCCAGCGGGTTCCGAATATAACACCTCCTTAGCTAGAGCGTGTTCTTCCATTCGGTCGACATGACCCAGCCAGCGCAGCCACTGGATTTTGCTGCGCTTTACTATGTCAATATCGGCATACAGCTCGTACAGCTCATGGTTGTACCTTATTCGGTACTCGCCACCAACGCAAATAGGTCCAAATATCTTGCGTAGGACTTTTCTCTCGAAAACTCCAAGCATTCGCTCATGCGAGGTGGAAATTGTCCAGGCTTCAGCGCCATATGTTAGGACAGGCATTATGAGAGACTTGTAGAGTGTAGTTTTCGTTCTTCGAGAGGGCTGGACTTCTCAATTGCTTACTCAGCCCAAAGTAACACCTGTTAGCAAGAGTTATCCTACGCATGATCTCCAAGCTGACGTCATTACTGCTGTTAATGCTGGTTCCAAGAGAGATAAAGTCCCTTACTACTTCAAAAGCGTAGTTGTCGACAGTGACGTGCAGTCCAAGACGCCGGGACTCTCTGTTTGTTGACACTAGATACTTCGTCTTGCCCTCGTTCACCGTGAGACCCATCCGACGCGACTCTCTTTCCAACTCTGAGAATGCTGCACTGAATGCTCGCGTGTTCATGCCGATTATGTCAATATCGTCGGCATACGCTAACAGCATGACACTTTTGTTGAAGATAGTGCCATTATGTCGTAGATCAGCAGCTCGTATTATTTTCTCCATAATAAGATTGAAGAAGTCGCATGATAATGAATCATCTTGTCTGAAACCCCGTTCGGTATTAAACGGTGGGGAGAGGTCCTTCCCAATTTTCACTGCACAACGGGAGTTATGCAGTGTCATTCTGCAAAGTCGAATGAGCTTTGCAGGAATACCGAACTCAGACATTGTTGCATAGAGGTAATCCCTTACCGGACTGTCGAAAGCGGCTTTATAATCAACAAATAGGTGGTGTGAGTCGATCTGTTTTTCTTGGGTCTTCTCCAGGATTTGGCGCAGTGTGAAAATCTGGTCGCTGGTGGATTTACCAGGTCTGAAGCCACACTGATACGGTCCAATCAGGTTGCTGAGCATGGGCTTCAACCTTTCACACAGTACGCTCGATAGAACCTTGTATGCGATACTCAGGAGACTTATTCCACGGTAGTTGGCGCAAATTGTGGGGTCTCCTTTTTTATGTACAGGACAGAGAACACTGAGCCTCCAATCATCATGCATGCTTTCATCCGACCATATTCTGCTTATGAGCTGGTGCATGCGGGTGAGCAGCTCATCGCCTTCGGTCTTAAACAACTCGGCAGGCAGGCCATCTGCACCTGCAGCTTTGTTGTTCTTCAGCCTTAAAATGGCCGTTTCAACCTCGTCATAGTCGGGTGGTGGAACATCAACTGTAATCTGTAATTGGGGTTATCGGACAATCTCCTCCACTGGCGGAATTGTTCGTAGCATAGCCATTTAGTAACGTGGAGAAGTGTTCCCTCCATAGGCTCAGTAAACTCTGGACATCTGTAACCAGATTCCCATTTCCATCACGACAAGAAGAGGCTCCGGGAATTAAACCTCCACTCAGGAGCTTGATATTTTCGAAGAATTTTCGAGTCTCATTCTTGTCGGTACACATCTCTATCTCCTCACACTCGTGTCTTTCTTGTTCTTTTTTCTTGCGCCTGAAAAGACGTCTCTCTGCACTCCTTTTCCTCTGTACCGCTCCTTAGCAGCTCACGTTGCGCCTGCATGCAAGGTTTTTCTGTAGGCGGCGTCTTTCTCTGCGGTAGCGTCGCGACACTCCTGATCATACCACTCATTCCTCAGAAGCCGGTAGTAACCGATTACCTCCTCGGCGGCAGTAGTCATGGAGTGGGATATATGTGTTCACCGTGCGCATGTATCATCAAGTGGGGGAGTGTTCTGCATAAGCAGATCGGATAGTCGAGAGGAAAATGGATCTGCTGTCTCTGGTGATCGCAGTTTACTGACGTCGAGCTTTCGCTGTGTGGGACTTCTCTTGTTATTTGCGACACATAAGCGTGTGCGCACCTTAGCTGCAACAAGGTAGTGATCCGAGTCGATGTTGGCACCACGGATCGATTTCACGTCCATCACACTGGAAGCATGCCTTCCGTCAATCACCACATGATCAATTTGGTTTCTTGTACGTTGATCTGGAGCCATGTCGCTTTGTGGATGTCGAGAGGTTGGAATATGGTACCACCGATTACCATGTTTCGTGCTGCTGCGAAGTCGATAAGCCTCATTCCGTTATCGGTGGTGTACAGGTGGAGGATGAATTATCCAACAGTTGGACCAAATGTACCTTCCTTATCTACCCTGGCATTAAAGTCGCCAAGCACAATTTTGATATCGGTCAGCGGTCATAAGCTTCCTCGAGGCGCTGAAAGAAGCTTTCCTTGGTCACATTGTCCTTCTGATCCGTCGGAGCGTTGGCATATACAAGGCTGATGTTAAAGAATTTTGCCTTGATGCGGATTGTGGCCAGCCGTTCGTTCACAGGCGTGAACTGTGAGACAAGATGTCGTAGTGTCTTGCTGACCAAAAATTCACATTCTAATTCGTGCCTTTCAGCATGGCAACTATAGTAAATGTCATAGGACGCTCTTTTGGAGCAGACCTGTCTCGTCCATCGCATTTCCTGGAGAGCGGTGATGTCAGCTCTGTATTTTTCGAGGACATCAACCAGCTGGATAGAGGCACCCTCCCTATAAAGGGACCGGACATTCCAGGTGCATATCCGTAAATCATGGTCCTTTTTTCGCCCCCATTAATAATAATGAAGGCGCCGTTACATAGTAGGCAGAGCAAGCTATATGACTACCCCTCATTAACAAATATCAAGGTATCATCACATAGCGCTTAAATCAAACTACATGACAGCCAGTGAGTTGACTTGCAATGAGTTCAACAAGGATTGCGCTAGCCCCACCCGGTTGAGGCAGTTAGCCACGTTGCCTTGCGAAAATATCACCAGATATATATATATATATATATATATATATATATATATATATATATATATATATACACATATATATATATATATATATATATATATATATATATATATATATATATATATCTGGTGATATTTTCGCAAGGCAACGTGGCTAACTACTTCCGTAATCCTTGTTGAACTAATCCCAAGTCAACTAACTCGTCATCATGTAGTTTGTCCTGCTTACTATATGATGACGTCTTCATTCTAAATGGGGTCCTCCTTGTGACGACCTTCATTTTAATGGGGATCCTCCACGCGGCAACCGCTGGGCAACGTCGTTCCAGCACCAGCTGGGCGTCGGTTGAAGTGTTTGGAGAAAACTTCCCTCAATTCGAAGTTGTGCATTAGGCTTGAGACCCACTACATAAAAACCCTCCCCCAGTGAAGAACACAACAGTGCCTCTATAAAGATTACCGCTTTTGATGATGACCCCCGTAAACGAAAAAAGGACGACGATTTACGTATATACACCTGGAACGTCCGATCTCTCTATAGGGAAGGTGTATCCATCCAGCTGGTTGATGTCCTCGAGAAGTACAAGGCTGACATCACCGCTCTCCAGGGAATGCGATGGACGGTACAGGGCTGCTCCAAAAGAGCATTCTGTGACATATACTATAGTTGCCATGCGGAGAGGCACGAACTAGGATAAGGATTTTTGGTTAGAAAGAGACTCCGACACCTGGTCTCACAGTTCATGCCTGTGAACGCGCGCGTGCTTGGCGATTTCAATGCCAGGGTTGGTAAGGAAGGTATGTTTGGTCCTACAGTCAACTGTCGAGGCTGATCGACTTCGCCGCAGCACGACACAAGGTAATTGGTAGTACCAGATTCCAGCATCTCGATATCCACAAAGCGCTATGATTATCTCCTGATCAGCGAACGAGAAATCAAGTTGATCATTAGAGGAAGAGAAAGACGCGAGTGTGAGGAAATAGAGACGTGCGGCGACAAGAATGAGACTCGAAAATTCTTCGAAAAGATTAAATGCCTGAGTGGCGGTTTAAATCTCAAAGCTTCTTCCTGCCCTGACGGAAATGGGAATATGGTTACGTATATCCAGAGCATACTGAGTCTATGGAGGGAACACTTCCCCAAGTTACTGAATGGCGATGCTACGAACAATTCCGCCAGTGGAGGAGATTGCCCAAACATCCCAGATACGGATGATGGTGCTGACGATTCTCCACCCAACCATGACGAGGTTAAAACAGCCATAATGAGGCTGAAGAAGAACAAAGCAGCAGGTGCAGATGGCCTGCTTGCCGAGTTGTTTAAGACCGACGGCGATGACCTGCTCGCCTGCGTGCGCCAGATCATAAGCAGAATATGGTCGACGAAAGCATGCCCGATGATTGGAGTCTCAGTGTTTTCTGCCCCATATATAAGAAAGGAGACCCCACAATTTGCGCCAACTACCATGGCATAAGTCTCCTGAGCATCGCATACAAGGTCTTATCATGCGTATTGTGTAAGAGATTGAAGCCTGTGTTCAGCAACCTGATTAGTCCTTATCCACCATCGTTGAAATTTTCACACTACGCCAAATCCTGAAAATGACCCAAAAAAAAAAAATGACACACATTACCTATTCATCGATTATAAAGTCGTTTTCGACAGTCCGATAAGGGATTACCTCTACACAACTATGTCTGAATATGGTAGACCTGCAAATTGAGAGAGACCTCTAATCTTCGTTCAATACCTAACGAGGTTTCACACAAGGTGATTCGTTATAGTGCTTCAACCTTATTATGGATAAAATTACACGAGGTACAGATTTACGACATAATGGCACTATCTTCAACAAAAGTGTCATGCTGCTGGCGTATGCCGACCATATTGACATAATCGGTATCAACCCGCGAGCAGTCAGTCAGCATCCTCTGAATTGAAACGAGAGTCACGTCGAATGGGTCTTACGGTGAACGAAGGCAAGACGAAGTACCTAGTGTCTGCAAACAAAGAGTCCCGGCATCTTGAACAACACGTTACTGTTGACAATTGCACTTTCGAGGTGGTGAAGGACTTTGTCTATCTTGGTACCAGCATTAACAACTGTAATGACGTCAGCCTGGAGATCATGCGTAGTATAACTCTTGCTAACAGTTGTTACTTTCGACTGAGTAAGCAATTGAGTAGTAGAGCCCTCTCTCGAAGATCGAACATATTCAATATTCCTGTCCTAACATATGGCGCAGAAGCCTGGACAATTTCCATACGGATGAGAGGATGCTGGAGTTTTCGAGAGAAAAGTTCTGCGCTGGGACTTCAGATCTATTTGCGTTGATGGCGAGTATCGAATAAGGTACAACGATGAGTTGTATGAGCTGGACGCTGACATTGTCAATGTCAGTCAGGCGAATCAAAATTCAGCGGCTGTACTGGCTTTGTCGTGTCGAGCGAATGGAAGAAGACGGTCCAGCGAAGAGGGTATTTATTTGGTTGGGTAACCGGACGACGTTTGTTTGGCGCCGTGTTATATATATATATATATATATATATATATATATATATATATATATATATATATATATATATATATATATATATAACTCACTTAATATACCATTTGAGACAACAATATTTAGCACATAGCGTTACATTATAATGGTACATAACCTTACCAGAAATGGCCGAGACATGCCTACTTTTTATAGTAGCTCCCATACAAAGTGTTTGTACTTCTTTTAAATTCAAACAGATGTAACTTCTACAATCTTCTGTCTAGAATAACCATAATTGGATTAACATGACAGTCGGAAATAATATGGCAAAAACTCAGCGTGCCACGCCCACTTATTATTGGGGCTCCCATACAAAGTCGAGGGAATTAAACAAAAATTTTAAGCGCTATAACTTATAAAATATTTTGCGTAGAAAAACGAGATTTAAGGTGTGGATTAGTATTGTAAGAGCAAATATAATCACAAGAAATGGGCCAGCCACGCCCATTGTTTATAGTGGCTACCATACAGAATGACTGAATTTCTTTTAAATTGAGATAGCTGCAGCTTCTGCAATCTTGTGTCTAGAACGATCATAATTAATACTTAGGTTAATATGATAGTTACACATAATTTGGCAAAAAAAAAAATAATGGGGCTACCATACAGAGTTTCAAAATTTAAAAAAAATTTTAACCGCTATAACTTACGAACTATTCAACGTAAGACAACCAAATTTAAGGTGTGAATTAATATTAAAAAATTAATTGGATTTACAAGAAATAGATAACCACGCCCACTTTTTATATAGCTCCCATACTAAGCCTCAGAATTATCTTAAAAACCTCCTTTAAATTATCCCTTTTAGAACCTACATAACATACAAAGTACTTCGTCAAAGTCAATCATATTTCGAGTGTAAATTAGTAGTATATGCAAAAATTGTTTCTCAAAAAGTGGAAATAAAAGAAAAAGATGGATATTCGAGTAAACTTTATATATATATATATATATATATATATATATATATATATATATATATATATATATATATATATATATATTTATATATATATATATATATATATATATATATATATATCTACATATGCAGGGTATAATTTGGTCGGCCCCAGCCGACTGTAATAGCCATACGGCCACATACGGCAGCCTAATTCCGGATTACCGGCGCACTTAATCCGAATAAAATAATAACCTGACAGTCGGCAGTATTGCGGATTAACTAACAGCTGATTGCTGTTTTATTAGGTCTGTCCACTTACATTACTATCACTATCAATTTCTGTCATCTATCACTCTCGCAATGAGAAAATCTACACGAAGTACGTGAGCTGAAAACTATCAGAAACTTGTACATTTACATTCACCGTTCGTAATTGACAGCTGGATTTATGTGTTCGCCCACACTTTTATGTTGAAAACTGTTAACAATTGTTGAAAGTTTTTTGTTAGCGAACACACTTAATATTTTGTAAAATGGATGGAGAAAAATTCACAATAGACAATTTTCAGCAGTGTTGCCATAGCAAATTGCCCTAATCCTCTTTTATTTTGAGAATTAACTCATAGAGTTTATGCGGATTAGCTGCAGTTAATGCCCGAGTTAATTCGAATTAACTCAATAATCCGGAATTAGGCTGCCGTCTGTCTGGCTATAAGGTGGTTTGTAAACGCGTTTGTAGCTCATAGAATAATATTTACCTCATCGTATGATAACGTTATAAAGTTTAAGAGAATGCACTAATTCACAAGTCTTAAATTTATGATAAATAAAAAAAAAACACAAATTATGTACTTTCATTAATGTTAAAGACGATTTTGTATAATTTTCTTATAATTATCATTAGAAATACCGAAGCAGCAGTATAAAATTTAACATATTTTTGTAAATCATATTTTGTTGGCGGAACATTTTCAGAGGAAGATACTATTTTGTAAAATTGATTAACTCATATTATGGAAACTTTTTATTCCATAGCGTTTCAAATACAACAACATAAAATATCTCTATACAAATTCGCTCCACCTTAATATAAAAATAAATAAGATAAAATAAGAAACATTTGCAACTACCAGAAAAAAAATTTTTCGATTGTATTTAAATAAGATATATTAAAAAAATAGTACAGAAAATGTAAAGTTTTAATGGATTAATGATTATTGAAACGGTAGTGCTATTCGGCACCGTAAACGTATTTATTTCCTTCAAATTCCCTGTAACATTTGGTTTGCCATGTACATAGTTTGTGCTTACGTTTTCTTCTATGTCTTCAATAGTTTCTTATTCTAATTCTTGTGATTGTTTTGACAATTTTAAATAAAATTCAACTCAGACTAATTCATGGTTATCAGCTGAAGCAAATTAATAATTGAGTAAAAGGTTATGACGAGTAATCACTTTTCCAATGGCATACTATATTAAGATAAAATTTTAAGTACACTATAGAACAGTCGCCAAAAATGAAAAGCGTTTTTTGTATTAAACAAAGAAACAAAAATTTTTCGTACTACACGAATTGACTGAAAGGCAGCACGAATAAAAACCAGTCAGATTTTACTTCAACGGAACGAACGAACGTCTTTTTTGCACCACATTATTATGGTGGAAAATTGATTTATTTTGAGAATCCAAAACGTAAAAATCTTGGGTTGATCCAAGCAAACCATAAACTTCGAATGCTCTGTGTGTGGTTTATTATGAGGTAATAAATTCTGGTGAAATTGGTAATACTCAAATACTGACACATGCTCTGATCGAAATACGACCGGGATGAGCTAGAAGACACGGTAAGGTAATTTTGCTTCATGACAACCCCCTGTCACACAAAGCAAACCCAATTCAGGATACGATGAAATTACTGGGCTGGGAACTCTGATTACAATTTGTACACGCACTTAAGCGCAGCACTTCAATACAACTGACGAACTGGATACCTGTGTGATTTTCATCAAAACAAGAAATATTTTTATGTGGTATCCACATAGGGCGTGAAAGTTGGCAAAAATCTGTAGAAAAGGATGAACAGTACTTCGGATCAAATATTTTTTGCTTTCATATTAACGACGGCGCTTTATTTTCTTATAAAAATGGCTCATTTCATATGCATACACCTGATGTCAGAAACGCAATAGTTCTTCATTATTCTTTTTTTTTTGTTGGAGTTTTTTTACTGTATTGTGATTGTATTTGAAAATTTTCGAATTATGAAGCCATTGAAAGAAAAAATGTCAATTCAATTATGGTTGCTGTTGATAAATGTAAAATTATTAAAATATTTAAAGAAAAAAATGTCAATGCATTTGTGATTAGACTCGAAGTGAGTGGGAATTATTTTCAGAAGAGCTTTTGGGTTAAAATTTTTAAATTTGATAAATAAAATTTTTGATTCGATTTATTGGTAAATTAACTTATCATTATCCACTCGCAATTCTGATATGAACAACGTTTGAATATACTTAATATATGTATAACAAAACTTCATCATTAAATCGATTTGGAAAGGAGGGCCATTACTTACTTTTTATAACGCTCACTGGATATTTACTCATGGATGTATGCAGTACATGTTATTTGCAAAAACTTTTGTTATGTTTATTTTTCTTTTTTCAAAACAATGTTTTTACCTTCAATATACTGAATGTAGATATATGTACATACGTCTATTAAACAAACAAAAAACAAAAAAAAAATTAACCAAAACAAAAAACACAATAAGCACAAAATAAAATTATGTACTTAATAAATAAATAATGAACATATTGAACAAAGCAACAACTTAATAAAATTAAAGAAATCAATGAATTTCATTTCCTTATTTTCCACATTTTAATTATAATTCTATAATTATAGAAAAAATGTTAAAGACTCAATTTCCGTAACCATACCCTTTGCAATGAGACTAAAGTACAAGCTAAGCGGCTATTAATTCACTTTCGAAAAATTTAACCAGCAATGAAACACGTCGACGCGAGGCACTATTATCGTTATAACGGTGTACCCGCTGTGTATTGAGATGAGTTTAAAAATGCACTATGTGTAAGTAATATGGGTGTTGTGACCGAAATTCGCGATCGCATAGCTTATATAAATTACTGCTTCTGCATATAATATTTCACTGCGCCAACACAACAGCGTTGTGTTATGTTATTGTTTTTTCTTTTTGTATTTGTGTGACTCTGAAAGTGGGAATTTAAGAATCTTATGCGTTTGGGTACGTTGAAGCAATTAAAAGCGGCGAATTTGTTGTATATTATACCAGTGGGGAAATTTCAACAAAGTGGGGCAACCGCTCGAACACGTTGTCGCTTCTAGACTGAATTGGCAGCAGTGTTCTTAGTATGGTAAAATGCTAGCAAAACCGATGAATAACAATGCGCAGGAATATGCAGAAAATAGTAAAATTCACACACATGTACAAATGCTTGTCATGGGCAATTCAAAGTGTTCCGATGCTTCGCTGCAATAGAGAGAAAACATTTATTGGTATTCTGCAAGCAATAATATGTGACTAATGAAAGTTGCAGTAGTAGTAACAGCAGCAACTGACGTGGCGCCGAGCAAGCAATCACAATGGCCTGCAGCGAAATAGAAATGCAAAAATTCAACCTGGTGGTGCGGATAAACAGTATAAAAATGTAAAAAAAAATCAACTAGAAAAACAACAAAAATAGATAGAAAATAATAAAATAAAAATAAGAATAAGCAAGGAATATTCGCATTCTTATACGTTATTGTATGTAATTACGAGTCTAACGACATGGTACGAGTGGGCTAATGTGAATTAACTGACTAGCCAGCTCTTATCTAGTATCCGCCAAAGCAAGAGTAAATATACCAAAATAAAAGCAAGAAGTGCAAAAGTGCACTTTCATTTAAGAAGAGAGCATAGTTATGGATGACAGTGGTTGTAAATGAATAAATCCCTGCTCTCAAATATTTGTACGAAGCAACTGTATGAGACGACTACATTCACAAACGAATTAAAGAGAAACAAAACGATTGGTTTAGTAAGCAATATTTAGCAAAATGATAGCAAGTGCCAATAGTAGGTAATTTGAAATCAAATCGTATCAAATTGTAACAAACAGTATAAATTAAGAAAACTGTTATAACAATTAATTGAAGTACTTAATGATGAATCATCATAATCATCCCTAATACTCTTACTCTATAATAAACATTATATTTTGGTATAAAAGCTCCACAATGAATGCAGGCTTGCAGAATTGACACTAACTTTACCACTATGTATTCTCTTTCTCATACATAAATAAATAGTTGCACAACTTCATCCTCTTTAGCAAAGTTTCCAAGTTTGCTCTTTATTTTAACTATCTTCCTACCGAGGGTGTCATAAATAGAGAAGGTTATTAAAATTTACTTCGATTTTCTTTTAAGTACTTAGTTGTAATAAAATCTGAAATGTATGATCGGTGCTATCGAATTGTCAATGCAATGAAGGATTAGGCATCATTGGATTATGTTTTATCATATACGAGTAAGTGCAAAAGAAGAATGATGGGAGGATTTCCGAAAGGTCAAATGCAAATCAAAGGTATAAAGTCTCCAACTTCATATCGATGAGTCCTCATACGATCTGAGTCTCTTTCTCTGGACCCACCACTTGAGGCTTGGAAACAGATGATAATCACTGTGAGCTAAGTCTGGAGATGGATGAGCAACCAGTTCGAATCGTAATTGGCCCAATTTGGTCATCGCTTTCAAAGACGAAAGGGGTGGTTGCCCCGAAGGGGCACATCTAGGCCCACATAGGCCAAACAATTGTGAGCTTAAAAAAGCATGTGAGATGCCTCATTTTGCTGTTCAAATGCTTGTGAGACTATCTGCGTTGGAGAAACCAAAATCTGGCATTCCCCTGCTGCAAAGTGCCGGGCATGTACACATTAGATTAAGGAATGACTCCTCTGCTTCCTCGTCTCTGCAGCTTGTGCAAATGTCATGTGTTAGGTCGCCTAATCCTATCCTCCTAGCATGTGATCTAAGAACGCAGTGGCTTCTAATTACTTCTGTCATGACCCTCAAAACGCTTGTATCTAGAGTGAGCAAATTTTTTGTGCGGTCCCAGTCTAGCTGTGGCCAGATCTGTTGCGCGGTCTTCCCCTTGATAAAGTGAGTCCAGATGTCGTTTGTCTTGTCTGTCATTCTCCCCTTTATTATTAACTTACAGATGTTCAATGAAGTTCCCAAAGTCAGGGGAGAGTTCTACCGTCGTGCCATTACTGGCTAGTTCGTCCACCCTGCAGTTGCCTAAAAGGTCACTATGATCCGGCACCCACAGATGCAGATTATACTGCTCAGTCATCTCATGCAGAGATCTGCGGCAGTGAATCATGGTCTTGGATATTAAAATGTGTGATCCAAGTGCTTTGATAGCAGCCTAGCTGTCAGAGTTAATCCCAATATCTTTCATGGAGATTTTGTTTTCTCTGACTATAGAGAGGGTTAAGTCAGTTGCCTTTACTTCCGCTCGGCAGACACTGCATTGGTTAGGCAGCCTCAAAAAGTTGTTGATCACTAAGGTGTCTGAGTATACCCCTATCAGTGAAGATCAGGTTGTATTTATCCAGAAGTTCTGGAATTCCCTCATCCCATTCTCTCCTGTCAGGTATATAAGTGGTGAATCTCTTGTTGAACTTGAAAGTTGGGGTGATATATTCCAGTTCCCAAATCTCAGTTCTTTGAATGCCTATCGAGGAATGACCACTTTGATGTTGCAACCATTGATGTGCCGTTGCGGCCCATTATGACTAGTTATGGCCGCAGATTGCATGAAGAAAATGTCCAGGACAATTAGGTAAAGCATTATTTCTAATGCGTTTGTTGGCGTAGTTCTTAATGCGCAAGTAATTATTATACAAGCCGAACGTTGTATCATATTTTACAGAGTAGGTTTCGGTGGGATGCTTTCTGCAGAGCAGTGCAGGTCCCATATGTTAGGACAGGTGTAACTACAGCTGTATAGATCCAGTGCATGACATTTGGTTTAAGACAACATGACTTGCCTATTGACCTCTTGCAGACATACAGCGCAACTGATGCTTTACGCTTAAACGACGGGTGTTGGCCCTAACTTTGTCTAACGGGTTTTGCATAAAGTCCCTTATAGTGCCCGAGATTCTGCCAACTACAGTAAGGATAATATCGTCCGCATGCGATATCTCTTTGCAGCCGCCAGAGTCCAGATTTTTCAGTAGTTCATTGACTACGAGGTTCCAGAGAATGAGTGAAAGGACGCCTCCTTGTGCCGTTCTTCTGCTGTCTATCCTTGAGAGGGAGGGAGGGAGCTACATAGATCAGAGAGAGTAGTTCTACCTAGTAGAAGATATTCTATCCAGTGTACCAGATGCTCCTCCACCCCACGTCGTGTAAGTGCTCCTGTGAGGGCTCTTAGCTAGACATTATTGAAGGCACCGTCTACATCTAAAAAGATAGCCAACATGTGGAAGCATTTTTCTGTCTTTGGGATAAAGACAACTCTCACTCTGCACCATTTCTTAAGAATGTAATTAAGGCAGTTGTAGCCAATGAAGATTATTCTTAAGTACTCAATAATCCTTCTTTCTAGATTTTTCTAGTTAAGCAGGAAAAATGTCATCTGGTTCTGATGACTTGAATGGTTTGAATCCCGTGATAGCCTATTCGATCTTCTCCCTGGAGATGAAATGAATGTTTAAGTTGGAAAAGTTATCTTCGACCATACGTGCATCGGACGGCATTCCGTGTTGTCTGATTGGAAAATGTGTGTCAGTTAGGTGTTCTAGAGCCTTCTGTTTCAGCGGGGAGCGAGTGAATACCGGTGGGTGATGAACTTGCCTTCAATAGTGTTGGCGGCAGAGGTGTTGATGATTAGGTGGGTGTCTGTTGCGGTGGTTGTCGTTGTAAACAGCACACTTGTTATTCACTTTTCTTAAAATTCAAGAGTTCTAGTTCAAGTTCATGTTGTTCAACACTTTATTTCAATTATTTATTCAATTTAAATGTAAATATATATCGAGAGTGAAAAATATCTCGCACTGCTCGATAAATCGGAGTTTTTATATATTTTATTTTCTTTTATAAAGGGTTATCCATTTCGCGGTTTCAAAAGTATAGGGCTAGAATTCGACATCTGTCAAACTGAGTTGTTAAAACAATTTCTCTATTTTTCAGTTCAAAGTCTGACATTTACGAAAATGGATCGCTTAACTATCGCACAACACACTAAAATTGTAAAAACCTACTACAAAAATGGTGATTCTGCTACAGCCACATATCGTGCTTTAAGAGGAGAGTATGGTTTACATAATCGTCCAACTACGCAAGCAATTGGCAAAATTGTGAAGAAATATGAAGAGACTGGATCGGTTATAGATATTGTAAGGCCTGTGCATCATCGTTTCGCTCGTACTACCGAAAATATCGCTGTAAGTGAAAGTGTTGCCGAAGACCCGAATGTGTCGATTCCTCGTCGTTCTCAGGAATTAGGACTGTCTTACGGCACATTATGGCGTATTTTGCATTTGGATCTACACCTACATCCATATAAAATCCAGCTCACACAACAACTGAAGCCAGCTGACCATTCACAAAGTCGTAGATACGTCGAATGCGTGCTTGAACAACAGGCGGTGGACGGCGATTTTTCGAACAAAATTTTCTTCAGCGACGAAGCACATTTCTCACTCGGTGGGTATGTTAACAAACAAAATTGTCGTATTTGGGGTTCTGAGAATCCTCAAATAATTGAAGAGAGGCCACTACATCCACAAAAAGTCACTGCTTGGTGCGCTCTTTGGTCCTGAGGTGTGATTGGACCTTACTTCTTCGAAAACGACGATGGAACGACTGTCACCGTCAATTCGGAGTGTTATGGTCATATGATAACCGACTTTTTTTGCCTGCTATTGAAGAATGCGACTTAGAGAATATGTGGTTTCAACAAGACGGTGCCACATGCAACACAACTCGAGCGAATATGGCTTTATTGCAAGAGAAATTTTCTGGCCGCGTAATTTCTCGTCGTGGCGATATCAAGTGGCCACCAAGATCATGCGATTTGACACCGCTTGACTTTTTTTGTGGGGCTACGCGAAAGACCGTGTTTATGCAGATAAACCTTTAACTCTTGAGCACCTAAAAACCAACATTCGTCACGTTATGGCTGAGATACCGCCCAATATGTGTCAAAAAGTGGTCGAAAATTACCTCAAAAGAATCGATGCTTGCAACAATTCGCGTGGAGGTCATTTAAATGATGTAGTATTTCACACATAATGTCAACATTCAAACTTTATAATAAAAAAGAAATATCATGATAAAAAATATTTTATATGTGTTTTATTTACATTTACTTTTGAAACCGCAAAATGGATAACCCTTTATATTTTAGTGAAACACGCACACTTCTATTCATGGAGTTTTATATCAACAATAATAAGATAAGTAATTAAAACAGAAAGTGATGAGAAAAATAAGTAGAGGACTTCAAGAGAACGAGAGAGAGAGAGAGAGAAAGAGCGAAAAATAGCGGGACGAAATAGAATTACACTAGAGTTAGAAACTATATGCGGGCAGTGGACGACACACGTGTTCTTAAAATAAAAAGTAAATAAAAATAAAAATACAGTATTTAATATATTTAAATTAATCTTAGAAATACTTAAAACTAACTACAAAATATACGGATTTTGATTGTGTGTTGACACATCTTCAGGAAGTTCCAGTGGCGATGATAGGAAAAAGCGTAGAGTAGAAGCTGGACCTTGGTGGGTGCCGTAGCTCAGTGGTTAGTGTGTTCGCCTTCTGATCTGTAGGTCGTGGTTCAATACCCGGCTGATGCATAACAAATTTAATATCGAAAAGATTTTTCTTTCGAACGGTACCCACCTGTCGGCAAGCAATTGGCAATTCTTCCGACAGTAACAACTTGCCATGAAAAAGCTTCTAAAAAGAACTCTGTGACAAAGCTCAGAAAAAGTGATGTCACAAGTGTTCTGCCGTTCGGAACCGGCTAAAATAAGTAGGTCCATTCTAATACTGTCCAAAATTTAAGACGCACAACAGTAATGGAGGAGAAGCTCGGCCAATGAGCCCTTTGGGGCTTTAAGTGCCACATATTTATTTTTTTTTTTTATTTGAGACTTTCACAGAAACCCTCATTTTCTGACTACAGGTTCATTAATTCATGCTAGATGCGCATCCTAAAGAACCTCTAATCGTCTGAAATAGTCGAAGGACGAATTGTACAATCTTCAGAAGCATTACTAACAGTCACATCAAAGAGATAGACTCAGATATAAGTAGTAGGAAAACATTGAAATCCCTAGTAAGTCAGATATCATGCCCGATTCAGAAACTACGGGAAAAGCTAAACACCGATGATGGAACAAAGAATTGGGCGAACTAAGAACAGAGAGTAGAAAATTATTCAACAAAGCAAAGAGGTCCAGGCTGGAATTGGACTGGGACCTGCACAACGAATCTCTAAGGAAATACAAAAAGTCCATAGAAATGCCAAACGGATATCATGGAAAACCTACTGCAAAGATATTAAAGGAGTTTCCGAAGCTGCAAGGTTTAGGAAGGTACTCTCTGTGTCCACATTTATATCAAGAATCCTACATGGACCGCCTCAGAAAAGAAGGTGTCTACGCCAAAACACGTGTGTCGCGCACTGCCCGCATATAGTTTACTACCCTAGTGTAATTCTATTTCGTCCCGCTATTGTTCGCCCTTTCTCTCTCTCTCTCTCGTTCGTTCTCTTGATCTCCTCTACTTACTTTTTCTCATCACTTTCTGTTTTAATTACTTTTCTTAATATTGTTGATCTAAAACTCCCTCAATAGAAAAGTGCGCGTTTCACTAAAATAAATAAAAGAAAATAAAATACATAAAAACTTCGATGTCTCGAGCAGTCCGCGTTATTTCTCCCTCTCGATAGTTGCAAAGATTAAGAAATTACAACATAATATATTGTGATACAATAGATATTGTTTTACCGACGGCAAAACATACTTTCATTTGCTCTATTTTTGGTTTACTTTCTCCATCTCATTTGAGGTGTTGTTAATTGGTATATGTATGTACAAAAACAATACCCAAGATCATATCTCACATATTGCACATACCATTTACAATTAGAAGTACATATTGATGCAATTAAAAAATATATCAAGAGATCTCAAAAGAGACTATACATATATACACATACTCGAAAATTTAATTGGCGTATTGGCAATTATTCATTTTTGGTATACGCCCCCGTCGAGATCAAAGTGGTCCTTAATTTTGCAATTTCACAACGATGAAGGAAAATACTTCACAATTGTTGTTGGTCCCATATATTATTAGCCATTGCTATTAAATTGTAACAGTGGGTACCAACAAACGATTTTGGTGTTGAATTTTTTAATACTACATTTTTATTGAATTGCAAACGTTTTTATTTATTTCTCGCGCCGGTTTAGTAATTAATGAATTCCCAAATATTCGAAATATCAGCACTCAATCTATTCAGAGCTATTGCTATTCATGCCATCAACCCGGAAGATCATACAAAACTTTCTTAGAAGGCCAGAAAAAACAATTCCTATACCTATGGAGTGATAGGTGCCTCTATGCAATCAACGCTCATCTTCGCGAGCTGAGTTCCGAGGTCGAACCCCCCGCAGTTTCCTCTTCTCCGGCAATTCCGAATTACCCGTTGAGAGAGTAAATAATGAATATTCATTTCCCCCTATTCAATTGCCTACATGTGACACCTCGTGCTTTTACGGGGATTATGTATAAAGGCCGAGCTTCAGAGATATATTTAAAAAGATATATTTACGCATGACAAATTTGTAACTTTTCAACGTTGACACGAGTCACTGGCATGCGATTTTCGTGTACTTATGTTCCACAAAACTCCCGGATATTACATTGAACCTGTGGGAACAGTCATTAAAGGATAAGCGTGATATTCCTAAATGGAGTGATTTTGACACTTTTCTATCTGAGCGGTATCAGGCGCTCGAATCCATCTCAGATATTCGAGGTGGTTCTTGGCCATTCTGCCTGCCGCCTAATCGACAACCCAGTCGATTTCATCCTCCCATCCTACAGTGAACCCCCGAAAAATAAACACATATCACGTCCACTTTTCATATCGTGATTGCCTACTGTGTCGAAAGTCACACCCGCTTCGTCATTATTCCGATTTTCTTAAACTGCCGATCGGTGAGAGATACAATATAGTGATAAAGCACTCTGTGTACAAACTTCTTCGCTAATTTCCACGACTACAGTAATTGCAAGAGGCCATTTACGTGCTCGTTTTGCAGAAAACGACACAATTCCCTTGTTCAGAAAACTCATCGAGCAGTCAACGTGAAGCAATCCTTGCACCAACTTCCGCTGCAATATTTTATGGACGATCTTGTCAATCGTTCACTTCCCAGTTGCGAGCTATTTCTACTGAGAATCCCCAAATAGCTTTGAAAACTGCAAGCCTTTCAACAGCAGATAATACAGTACTACGCGGAACGGCAGTAGTATACATTCATCATCACGACATTTACAGCCCGTGCCTTAATTGACTCATGCTTCGAAGCGATCTTTAAGTCGGAACACTTACGCAACAGGTTACGCCTCCCTGTTACAGAGGTTACTGATCTGAATGAGGTAGATACATCTCAGTCGACAAAAATGTGTTCTTTGGTGATCGGATCCCCTATAGAACCGAGTTTTTTATTGCAAGTAGATACTTTTGTTCTTAAAAAACTTACGGGAATAGTCCCATCACATCCGATATCTGCCAACATACATAAATAGCTCTCTGATTACGGTAGCAGATGAAAATCTACGCAGAAGTTCCTCTGTGGATTTAATATTAGGAGCTGATATATACTCATCACTAGTACTCGAATTACTGAAAAATTCACTCTTAGAAGTTTGGTGACACAGGAACTGTGCGCTGCCAGAGTTTACCTACATATGAATGGGCTCAGGTGTTAACATCCCACTATTCAATACTTTTTCATGATCAGAATCACACAACGTGACATCATGGATCCCGAACTTTCACATTTTAGATCAGTCGGATGTATTACATACTCCGCTAATCCTGTCAATCTGGCTTTTCTGATTACTTATTATTACTTATTATGTGAAATATAATCGGGAATATCTTCGTTGATTTTTCAGATACTCTATGAGCCAATGAAGATAAATTTCTACGTACTATACACCCGATTTCTTCCAGAACCATTAACATTTCCAGTGACATTTAATTTCTGTTGGTACTCTTACGGGCCGTGTAGACATTACGAATTTCAAGACTCATTCACGTTCTTTCACAAAAAGGCACTCGGAGTATTTAATTGTATTATTATTAATGTGCTAGAATATATCTCAACTCAATACTTGTTTGGCAACTACGTTGACCTAAAATCCCGTACATCTGGTCTACGACCAGCGCTTATGGTTTATATTCTCTAATAACCCTATCCATCTACGATGGAAGGAAACAGTAATTTGAGAAATCACCCAGTGTACAGATTGAAAACTACTGCAGACAGCACTGCTAGATTACTATTCTAAGGATAGAGGTAATCGCAATATTATACGACTTTGAGGAAGCACATTTTACCTGTCACCAATCAACATTCGTTAAGCGTTCTCCAATCAACATCTCTCTCAATCAATATTCCACAATCAACGTTCAATGATCAACGCTCGTTTCTCACTCATCATTCAACATTCTTAACAATCAACATGTGTTATCCCTCCTCAAAGGCTCCTTTTTCACTCTTATGAAGGATAAGGCCCAGCTTCTAAAAAATAAAATAAATAAATATGTGGCACTTAAAGCCCCAAAGGGCTCATTGGCAGAGCTTCTCTTCCATTACTGTTGTGCGTCTTAAATTTGGACAGTATTAGAATGGACCTACTTATTTTAGCCGGTTCCGAACGGCAGAACACTTGTGACATCACTTTTTCTGAGCTTTGTCACAGAGTTCTTTTTAGAAGCTTTTTCATGGCAAGTTGTTACTGTCGGAAGAATTGCCAATTGCTTGCCGACAGGTGGGTACCGTTCGAAAGAAAAATCTTTTCGATATTAAATTTGTTATGCATCAGCCGGGTATTGAACCACGACCTACAGATCAGAAGGCGAACACACTAACCACTGAGCTACGGCACCCACTCTCCAATACCTAATCATATATCTTATGTTGGAGGAGGCAAGAGTAATGGTTATAAAGGTGGGAAAGTTCCCTATGTTGCATACTAGTAAGTTGGTAGTTGCTAAGTAATCCAAAATTGACTCATCTCTGTCATAGATGTCGGAAATGCCCCAAAAATTGTGCTGTGCATTGGCATCGCATACGATGATCATCGCCAGGTGCCTATGCATGGCTTCGGTAACCACTCTTTTCAGACGATCTGGTGGTGGGGGCTCCGGATGGTCGTGGGATAGGTAGCCTGAGGCGATCCAGTAGCATCTCCCATTTAGCTCGAGGGAGATCGTCGTTACTGAAATTAGGGAGTAAATATGCATTAAGTGGTTTCCTGACAAAGATACAAGTACGTGGTCTACCTGCACACTTTCTGTGAAACAATTCGCAATCTGGAAGCCCATTCCACATATGCCATTCGCCACCGTTGATCGCTCTTGGTTTAGAGCGATGTCTTCACATTTTGTCCAATAACGCTGCATAATACTCTATTCTGATCGTTCATCCCTTCTGCAGATAATTCATGAAGCTTGTGTCATGTGCATCACAAAAGAAGGGAAAGCAAAACCTTTCCTGCCGAGCTTTCCACGCACTCTGCAAACTGCCTACTGGACTCAGGCGTATAATAATAGACCCACATTTCATCCAACGTCAAAAACGTTAAAAAAAATCTGCTCGATTACACTACGACAACGCTAAACAGGCGTTTTGGCTCGACGGTCAGCAAATGCGATACCCATCGCTTCGATAGCGTTTTCATATCCAAAACATCGTGCAAAAGACTCCCATCCGTTGTTTAGAAATATTTACGGCCTCAGCTAACTCGTGTAATTTTACTTTTCGATCACTCAAAATGATTCGATTCACTTACTTCACGGTTTCCAAAATTATAGACTCTTTTGGTCTTCCAGAGCGAGGTGGGTCTTCGGTGCTTGTTTGATCCACTTCAAAATCACTAAACCACCGATAAACTGTTGCTCTCAAAACAACAGATGTATGATACCATTTCTGCGACCATTACTATGATTGTTCGGAAGTCTTTTCCATCAAAAAACAATGTTTTATATAGATGCGATACTCCGGTTTTATTATTAATTTAACTACAGCAAAAGAGCGTCAGTCAAACGACTGTAGCTTGCAAACGAATGGACGAAATGTCATGAAATTTCATACATAAGCTAGTAACAGATGAACCTCTCGCAATGAATGATTTTTCTAGTGGCGCCACCTATTAAAAAATCTCGAGACTTTTTAGTCCATGTAGTATTTTATTAATGAAAATGCTAACGATTCAGTGGAGTAAGTTTAATTTTATTCATGTTTTTATTATATAAAATCAAATAGCGTTAACATCAACAAGTAGTTCTTTTTAACAACCTTAAAAGTATAAATTTTCATCTGAAAATTACTGAAAAACAAATAACCAAGCATTTCGGATATGGTTGTCCAGTAGCAAGATATTTTGACACACTTCAGCAATGGCGTTTTACACTTTCTTTTTCTTTTTAAGCTCGTTTTTTAAAGAATCTTCATTTAGTTTTTTCACGAAATCTATAAAATTCTGTAAAATAAACGGCTTTGGTGGTCTACTGCAAAACGATCCCTGCATCCGTCGTCAAGGATGAATTTGCAGTTTTTGAAGGTGGTATAATAGAAACGCTATTGCTCAGTGGAGAATTCTGGGGAATACGTGTCTATGCAATATACCTTATTGATATCATTTTCTTTGCACATAGCCTCGAATTTTGGTAATTCCCATAGTTTTTCAAAGAAATTTTTCTATCCAGCTACCATCTCCTCAGTCAGTACTCGGCTTCACTTTTCTTCTGTCTTATTCTTTTCAGCCAAGACCATTAAAACACAAACGACTTTTTGAAAGAAAATCTAGAAAATCTAGGTTCTCGAAAATTCTACGAACAAAAGTAATTATACTTACATTTGAAGTCAATTTTTATATGAAAATCTAGTTTGCATGTACATTAGACCTTACCAAATAGGATATATATTTATTTCATTAATTTCCTTTTTTCAATTTTTGTGTTGATTTTTTTTTTCTGTAGAAAGGGAAGTCAAAGGGAAATGTTGTCTTAATATAGCTAATATAACTCTACAAAAACTAGTAAATACATAAAAATATGTATATTAATTCATTTGTTGAAAAAATAACTAAACAATATTTCACTAAAAGCCACAAATTTCAATCATATTGTACTAAGTACATACACATAGGTAATAAATTTTGGGCAGTACTGACATCGATGCGCAACTTATCACTTGAGAAGCCTTTTTAATTTTTAGCTGCATTCTCTTGTAAACGAGTTGCAAAGAACGCCAACTTCCTTATAATCTCTCTTTAGTTATTTAGCAACGCTGGTTATATATACTGTTGTTTGTGATATTTGTAAACGAAATAAAAAAAAAGGAGCAATTCTACGTAATCTGTGGTAAATATATTCGTTTATTTAAAATAAATTTTTATTTGCACTTGCTTTATTTTGCTTTTTAGTTTTGTTTATATTTACAATAATTTGATGTGTCTTTGAAATTTCCCAAGCACATTCCAGTAACCTATTCACAATAGTGCTATTTTTTATACTTTGAAATCCTATAACTCAGTCGCTTAAAATATAAGCGACTTCGATTGAACTCGCTAAAATAAGCAAGCTTGCTTATTTTTGTTGTTGCTTTGCATGCAATTCGATAAAGCGAGTGTTCCTTTGCAACTTGTGTGCAAAAGAACGCGCCATTATAAATTCTAAAAGTCGTATTTTTAAATTTTCGACATCTCTAATGTGCATAGCTCTTCATTAACTTCATTATCATTACTCAAAACAACAGTAACATATGAAGAAGGATACAAACTTGTACCAAGCGAGCAACCACCAAACCCACTTAAATATGTAGCATCCATTCGCTTCTTTATATTGAGAGCGTTCGTGCAGCGGGTGTTACATTATAAATTTCAGTCATGTTTCTAATAACTTTGAATTAATCATCTTTTCCTGTTGTTGTTTTTGCCAGTCATTCTGGAATTCTAATGATGACACTGTTGCTGTTCTCGGTACTGGGGAATACAGAATGAGTAGGAGTAGCATCAGCATTATCAGTATAAGCAAAAGCAAACGTGATGTCTTGTCTTTATTGACACGAACAGACTATACTTTATATAAATATATATATATATACATATATTTATATATATATATATATATATATATATTATATATATTATATATATATATATATATATATATATATATATATATATATTGTAGACTGTCAGGTCCGAATTAAGAGTTTGGCCGTAGGGGAGCAGCTCATAGTAGATGATTCCCTGATAATCACACCAAATACATAGCAAAACCTTCCTGACCGTCAATTCTGGCTTGGCCACCGTTTGCGCCGGCTCACCGCTATTCGACCACTGCCGTTTTCGCTTGACGTTATCGCAAGTGACCCACTTTCATCACCAGTAACCATCCGCTTCAGCCTTGGATCGATTTTGTTGCAATTCGGCAGCGATTCGCGGATGAAAATTCGGTCCATGAGGTTTTTTTTGTTTTAACTCGTGTGGCACCAATACATCGAGCTTCATTTTGTGTCCATCTTTATTTAAATAGTTCCGAACGGTTTTTTGTGCAATGTTTAGCTCCTGGGAAACAGTGCTTACATGATGGTCAGACTCGACGATTTCCATTATTTTATCGATATTTTCGGCAATTGGCCTTCCAGAGCGTGGTGCATCTTTGACTTCAAAATTACCGGAACTGAATAAACAGTATTCACATTTTCAGTCGTCTGGCTTGAATTTTTGCCTTTATCGAAGAAAGACTGTAAAATATAGAGTATTTTTTCTTTACTGGTGTCCATCTTTGACACGTGCTCAAACAATACTGAGTCAGGCAATCACAAAACTGCCTGAAAGGTTTAATTAGTACGAAATCCTATCTTTCTAACGCCATATAGCGTAACCCGATTGCACTTATACAACGTGAGATACAGATTACTAAAGCCATCTATTGGAAAAATAATGGATTTCTCTTTACTACACCCGATATGTATATATAAATATATATATAAATATATATATATATATATATATATATATATATATATATATATATATATATATATATATATGTATATATATATATATATACATATATATATATTTATATATATATATATATATATATATATATGTGTGTGTGTGTGTGTGTGTGTGTGTGTGTGTGTGTGTGTGTATGTATGTGAAAGAGATGCCGGTGAGCTCATACCTTGGTTGAGTTGATGTTATGATTTTTTTCTGCTACCTCAATTACCGACTGCTTCTTGATTTCCGACAAAATTAAAGTTATTTAAGTTTAATCATTCTTTTCAGTAGTAAAATAATAAATAATAAAAATATAAATCTACTTGACCTAATTAGAGGAAAATAAAATGGCGCGTCTCATGAATACCGTATTATCCGAAATTTCTGCCAACTTTACCAGGTCATGTGAGATTGTATATCTTGTGGGATTTTTGCTGTTGTTGATGTTGTGCTGGTAATATTATTTTTCGTCTTCATCTTTTCCAATATCAGACAATTGCTATTGATGACTGATGTCAAATCTTGCTGTTGTTGCTGTTGATTTTCTTCCATTTGTTCTACTTTATTTATTGTTGTTGCTAATACGGTTGATGTGATGGTGGTGCTGCTGCTACTTGTGGTTGTTGTTATATTCACATTAGCACATTTTATTACCTTTTAAATTGTTAAGCCTTTCGTTGGTGGCCAATATCATTACTCAAAATGTATATAAATCAAATTTTGATTTATTTAATTATTTTCGTTATCGAGAAAAATTCCGTATTGAGTCGGAAGAAAAAATTACGTATATTGCAAACCAATTGTTTCTTATGTATATCACTTTGTACAAAGAAAAAAAAAACCCTCGAGATATATATAAGTGTTTATGGGTATTATTTATTAGAATAAATATATATACGGGAGATGTACGAGACGGATTAAATTATTATTAAACCGAATTAAATACGTTTGACAGAGATAATTTTAATTGTACAATTGTATACAAAAAAACTGGAGATATATATATATATATATATATATATATATATATATATATATATATATATATATATATATATATATATATATTTATATATATATATATATATATATATATATATATTATCATAATATTTCTTTTTTATTATAAAGTTTGAACGTTGACATCATGTGTGAAATACTACATCATTTAAATGACCACCACGCGAATTGTTGCAAGCATCGATTCTTTTGAGGTAATTTTCGACCACTTTTTGACACATATTGGGCGGTATCTCAGCCATAACGTGACGAATGTTGGTTTTTAGGTGCTCAAGAGTTAAAGGTTTATCTGCATAAACACGGTCTTTCGCGTAGCCCCACAAAAAAAAGTCAAGCGGTGTCAAATCGCATGACCTTGGTGGCCACTTGATATCGCCACGACGAGAAATTACGCTGCCAGAAAATTTCTCTTGCAATAAAGCCAAATTCGCTCGAGTTGTGTGGCGTATGGCACCGTCTTGTTGAAACCACATATTCTCTAAGTCGTATTCTCCAATAGCAGGCAAAAAACAGTAGGTTATCATATGACCATAACGCTCCGAATTGACGGTGACAGTCGTTCCATCGTCGTTTTCGAAGAAGTAAGGTCCAATCACATCTCCGGACCAAAGAGCGCACCAAGCAGTGACTTTTTGTGGAAGTAGTGGCCTCTCTTCAATTACTTGAGGATTCTCAGAACCCCAAATACGACAATTTTGTTTGTTAACATACCCACCGAGTGAGAAATGTGCTTCGTCGCTGAAGAAAATTTTGTTCGAAAAATCGCCGTCCACCGCCTGTTGTTCAAGCACCCATTCGACGTATCTACGACGTTGTGAATGATCAGCTGGCTTCAGTTGTTGTGTGAGCTGGATTTTATATGGATGTAGGTGTAGATCCAAATGCAAAATACGCCATAATGTGCCGTAAGACAGTCCTAATTCCTGAGAACGACGAGGAATCGACACATTCGGGTCTTCGGCAACACTTTCACTTACAGCAGCGATATTTTCGGTGGTACGAGCGAAACGATGATGCACAGGCCTTACAATATCTGTAACCGATCCAGTCTCTTCATATTTCTTCACAATTTTGCCAATTGCTTGCGTAGTTGGACGATTATGTAAACCATAATCTCCTCTTAAAGCACGATATGTGGCTGTGGCAGAATCACCATTTTTGTAGTAGGTTTTTACAATTTTAATGCGTTGTGCGATAGTTAAGCGATCCATTTTCGTAAATGTCAGACTTTGAACTGAAAAATAGAGAAATTGTTTTAACAACTCAGTTTGACAGATGTCGAATTCTAGCCCTATACTTTTGAAACCGCGAAATGGATAACCCTTTATATATATATATATATATATATATATATATATATATATATATATATATATATATAATATATATATATATATATATAAAATATATATATATATATATATATATATATATATATATATATATAGCTATGTGACAGTTTTACACTTAATTTAACAATTTATAAATGTTATCCTTTCCTTTTCCCTATAAATAAACAATTTAGTTATATTTTCCGATTTGTTCACATACCTGGCATCTGTTTCGGCCGTTGGCTGGTATAAAGTGATTAGAATTTGGGGTAATCCCATTTGCGTTAAATCAATAAAATCATATCGGGCTTTGCACGTCAGCAGAAATAAAGGATACTTCGTAACGCAATCTTTCGTCTTTTCAGCTGGGTTATTCCTGTTATTACTAAGTAAACATTATTGTTATTGTTAAGTTATTAAAATTAATCGACAATATGAAATAATATGTGGCTAACCTTGCCCTGATAGATAGATAGATGATCTGATAAGTCTCAAATAATATTCGTTGGACACTGAAAGCCCTTAGATTGCTTCTGTTTGAGACAATTCAATTTTTGTTGTGTTTATAGAAAAGGGGAGATTGTCTTATCAAAGGCACTTGTGTAATACCCTTTCTTCCAAGGGGTATAGCAACCAACAGGAAACATACTCAAGAAACAACATCCATCGAGAGAATTGGTCGCTGCTGAGGCTACAGTAATTTTCCAACGACTATTTTACAATCAAATTACATATTGAATTGAAGAAGCACTTTCCCTCAAAATGTCTCCAAAGTTTCCATATGCTATCGACAGAGTAGTTGAAGTATTCACAACTACTATTAAAAATGTCGCCGTAGCAGTCGTTGGTGAGAAAACAAGACAGAAATGCATCAAAAACGTAATTTTGGTGGATACTAGGACGTTTTTGGGGTGAGGAGATAACCAGAAAGTTTTCTCATAGGCTTATAAATGTCTTCACAATTATGAAGTGCGTCGTCATAAAAAAAACCTTTTCATTAAGAACCTTTAAAACTACCGCAGAACTACAATAGCAATATTTTGGGGTACGTCCTGTGTGGTTTTTAGCAGTTTTTAGTCTGCTGCTCTATTTGCTGCTTTTGCATCTAAAAAGAGTAAATTCTGCGTCGTCTTCTTTCATATCGGCATATGAAAGAAGACTTTCTTTTCGGCAACACTGAGTTTGGCAGCTTAGCTGTTTTTGTGTAACATGTTACTTCAAACATGTTCAGTTTGGTCTATAATTAAACCATGAATCGACTTACAAACGAACAACGCTTGCAGATTATTGAATTTTATTATCAAAATTCATGCTGGGTTAAGAAAGTGCATCGTGCACTTCTTTCATTTTATGGTCAGCTTGGGCGACCTTCTGAGGCAGCTATTCGGAATCGTATGACTAAATTTCGTACCAAATTTACATTATTGGACATTAAACCACGAACCCGCATACGTAGAATGCGTACAGAGAAAAATATTGCAGCTGTATCCGCCAGAGTTTTGGATGACCGGGAATTATCGATTAGACGTCGTTCGCAGCAATTGGGCCTCTGTTAATCCACTACGTAAAAAATTTGCGGAAAGAGTTGGGTGTGAAACCTTTTAAAATACAGCTGGTGCAAGAATTGGAGCAACACGGCCTACCACAACGGCTAACTTTTGGTGAATGGGTGTTGGCTTTGGTGAATGCCCAAAATGGAAGAGTTGGACTTGGCTGATATGTGGTTTCAAGAAATTCGGTGCCAAATGCCACACAGCATGCGAAACAATTGCCCAATTGAGAGAAAATTCGGTGAACATTTTATTTCACGTTTGAGTCCGGTCAATTGGCCGCATAGATCGTGTGATGTAACGCCTTTAGACTATTTTTTTTGGGGTTATGTTAAGGCTCATGTCTATAGCGACAACGATTGACGCACTGGAAGCCAATATTAAATAATTTATTCGTGAGATACCGGCCGATATTCTAGAAAGTATGCCAACATTGGACCCAGCGTTTGAACCATTTGTGACGCAGCCGCGGTCATCATATACATAAAATCATATAGATTGAATTACATATATCGTTCTATCGACTCAAATTACGATTTCATACATTTCTGAAAATTTTATGTGTTTTTTTAGATCAAATAAATATTTACAAAAATAGCCGAGATCAGATTAACTGTTGAGGGGGTCTTCTACCTTGTTGGTTCAAAAAATTCGATTTTTTTTTTTAATTTTCCAACCCAGAAGGTGTTAGGAATATACCCTTAAAAGGATATAACTGAAATCTTATTATTTCGAGTTTTTCCGAGCCGTCGAAGACAGTTACGCCTGCTCTTATCGCAGCGCTCTTCGCGATCACCTAAAAGCTGGCCCATCGCGTTTTTCTAAAGTTATCTAACGTTCTATCGAATACCTGATGTATCTGTATCTATGTAATCTCTGTTATGCATGATAAAATTTTCGGTCCATTCAGTTTGAAAGAAAATTTAACGTCGGAAACATCCCGCTTGTTATGTACATGAATATCTTTAAATGCGATTTCCCAAAAGTTGCGTTTTTGTAACTGGTTGACATGATATCTCGAAAACTAATTGATTGATTGATTGAAATTATATATCAAAATTTGTGAAAAACATGTGGCTATCGTCTGACAGATACTTTTTAGATTTTTTTTATTTAAACAATTTTTACAGATGTTTTTAACCCCGAAAACATTAAAAAAAAAAATTTTTTTTTTTAAAGTTGCCTGTTCTGCGAAATTTTCAAATTTTGAAAATGCCATCTGTCAAACGATAGCCAAGGTGATAAAAAAATTAAATCATTTTGGTTTTTTTGTTTCAGACGATTTTCATGAGCTAAATCGTGTCAACCATTCGTGTATGCATTTTTTGCAAGGGAGACTTCAAGGTCAAGTCACGGTCAAATCGAAGACAGTAAATTTTCAGTAAAATTAGTGTTAAATGTATTTAAATAAACAAGTTGAATGCAATAAACCGCACCTCGATTGCGTTTTTAGTTTTCCTATAACTAATATTCAAAAAACAGTGTCAAAAATGAAGCCACAAGGTAGAAGACCCCCTTAAGTTTAAATTGTTCAAAAGGCCAAAGGCAAGCATAAAATCATATAGATTGAATTACATATATCGTTCTATCGACTCAAATTACGATTTCATACATTTCTCAAAATTTTATGTGTTTTTTTAGATCAAACAAATATTTACAAAAATAGCCGAGATCAGATTAACTGTTAAGTTTAAATTGTTCAAAAGGCCAAAGGCAAGCAAAAAGGTATATAAAACCTGTTGGAACAGTTTCCCAACGGAGAGAAGCGAACTGAACGTAAATTCAATTTTTGCATAGTTTTTACACATGTAATAATGCGAGTATATGTTAAAATTCCGAGTGCGGATATAAATTTATTGCATATTAAACTAATTTCAAAATATAATATTACTTTAAGGTTGAAAACACCACGTAGGACGATTTCCTCACGAATTAATTTTTTCGTGTTTTTTAATGCACCCGAACAAATTAAAGTACAATTGGCAAGTGAAAATGATGCCATTATAGAACCCGTCCCACTACCTATAACATATGTCATTTTAAATTTATCGATAATCAAATAAAAAGTTAACAGATAAAAGTTTTATAGAAAACTTAAAAAAGAATTAAAATTGTTCTTAAAAATAGAAAATACCAATTTAAATGCCAAATATAATCGGAAAATTAATTCGAAAATCCGTTATAATACTTTACTTGATATAAATATCCATTGTTTCATAAACGTTAAAGAAAAATATGGGGGCCAGTGTAACAGTTTAATTACACTTTGTAGACAGAAAACCATTTAAACAAAATTTTTTTGTTAAATTTTTATTTTATTCTTTTAGTGACACATCTAATAAATAAATATATATATGTATATAAGTAAAAGAATGTATATATAATAAAAAGTGATTTTTTTTTTCGTCCAATCGTTTAAGATGGGTCGTATAAAAGTAGCGAACAATATATTTACACTGCATTTGTTTCATATTTACAATAAATACATATAAATTATTTTCATATGATTTTATTGATCTAGCGTAATATATATATATATATATATATATATATATATATATATATATATATATATATATATATATATATTTTCCAGGTTTTTCCATCTCAAATTCTCTTCGGAAAAGTATTTATAACATCAGAAATAAAGTGCTAATTTTAAAGTCATAGAATCGCCTGTTTTATATGTGAACTCTTACGTTCAAACAACGCCATCATCATGTCCAGCACCAGCAGCAGCAGCAGTCTCATCAGCAACACCATTTTCATCAGCAGCACCACTCAATTGCCCCATCATCCACACCAAAGGTGCAAGAGGTGTTTCAGCCGACGTTGGAGCTCACCGGCACTCCTCCCACTCGTTCATTTTTTGGTCCTTCTAGTCGGATCAGCTCTCAATGTTTGGTAAGCACATCTTGCCACCCAGGTACGTGCATTCCATGCTTTTCACATACCCATATACATACACATACGCCGTATATACATAAATTGCATACACCTGATACGTATATATATTATACTCACGATTCTTTTCTCAACAAGAAAAATCATATAATTTGGATCAAACCTCTTGGATTTTGTTTTTATATTCTTTCGCTCTCCCTTGAGAAATACGTTTATGTACACGAATTTGAGTTCAAATCCCTTCTACAAATCTCAAATACAGTGAAATTAGTTCTTGCGCTAAGTAATACTCCCTCTCAGAGCTCTCACTCATCCCATCAGGAATATCTCTACGAGAGTTACGATAAATCGATCGTTTATTACAGTAATTAAAAAAGGAAAGGCGATCACTTCTTTTTACTTTGGATTTGTACATAAGAACACATGCATTCTCACTATACATAATTACAAATCAAGAAGACTCTCTGGGTTAATAAACTAACAACAATATACGATATGTATATTGTTTGGTACAACATTCACACTTCTCAAATACAAATTTTGCGTTTTGTTATATTCATGTGATTTTACCTGTTGTTATTGACGCTTGTATTTACTCTACCTGCTGTGATTAATGTATATCCATAAACCACCAACAACAAGTACACCAAAATGCAAGCAATAAAGGTATTTCGTCATCAAACAACAACAATAACAAAATAATATTGATTTCTCTTGGCCTATGTACATACATTAGGAGTATAGTGGTACGGTGTATTGTTACTAAATTTCTTTTTGCATATCTACTTACAACAGCAATAAAATATAATTGCATTGGCTTGCAGTTATACTCGTATACAAGACAATTGCAACAAAAATTGTACACTATTTTCTGTTGAGAACACACCCATTGAGGAAAATAGTCACTCTCGACCATAAGTTGATACAGTGCGTACAAACGCAATGCAATTGATTTTATTGTAGGAAATAACATATTACAAGTGATGGGAAGGTCTATACAGTGGTTTCCAAACTTTTATTCGGACTCCGTGAATATTAATATACTCATCGGTTACGTGAGAAATTTTATTAATGGTAAATCAATTTATATTACACATCGCTATATCAATTCCACAATTCAGCGAAATCGAATCCGAATTTAAAATAAACTCAACTTCGTACTCCCATAAGTTTGCCCACTGATTCCACTTAACTTTACTGAAGAAGACTACGTCATTTGGACTAATCTCTCGCCGGGCGCACTTCGGCAACCTATCTTTGTAATTTGTGAGAGCATTACCTAAGATTTGTCCTCATCTCTCTTGCACTTAAACGTATACAACGATAGTGCACGAGTTACGTTCCAGACTCAACATACCCCTTTTCCGTCTATTTTCAATAAATATATTTTCCCACAAAATTTCTCTTTCCGCTTTGCACCTTTTCTTTTTCTATTGTTATGCACTTACCGTTTTTGCTGATAAAGCAAATTTCTTCTTTTTGAATCTGAGAACGAGGTAGCTTAGGTAAGTTAATTAGTCTTAAGATTCATACCAACCCGAATAGTTGATATTAATAAATAAATAGATTCTTAAGTTATCAAACCTTATATTTTATGAACTGAAAAATTGTGTCCAAAGACACAAAAACGTTGGTCACGCGACGATATTTTTTTTCCGAACATCTCTATTTTATCAAGTGTTTTTTATAATAAATAAAATGTGTTAATTTTTCAACTTTAATTAAAATTGCTTAGTTTTATTGGTGAACTCCTAAGATGTGACAACCCACTCACATTTCACAACAACATCGTAACCACCTTCCCATCTGCAGCAAGATATCGGAACCATCGTGGCCAGAGCCCACCGGCATCTCTTGCTCAGTTATTCATTTTTTGCACATCGTCCCGTAAATCCGACATCTCGTCGAAGGGTTTCATCATTGTACAATGAAATAACCCGGTACAAATTCTCGAATAGTCCCTATTCTTCTTCTAAAAATAAATGCGATTCGAGTCATATCTAAAATAAATGTCAAAAACTAACCAAATGTGACAATTCGACAATTACGATGACGTCTTGCCCGCTATGTAGAGGCAAGACGTCATCTCATCAACTTACAGTTGATGAGAAAATATCCCTTGTGCGAAAATGCGATTTATGCATCAACTGTTTGGCATACTCTTACATAGTGTCAAAGTAAGTTCTTGTGTAGCCTATATGGACAACGACATAATCCCATGCTTCATCGAACACGGATAAATCTGAATTTGAAGCGCAATCGTCACAATTCTCCATCTCTTCGCGTAATAGAGAAAGTACAATTTTGAAAATCAAAAATGAAACGCACACAAGAGAAGCCGGTATTGCGATCTACTACACCTATAACGATATTTTTTCGAAGTAACAAATTCGAATACCCAACACTTTCGGAACGAGCATCGAAAAATCCAGTCTCTCCTAATATAGGGCCCCGAAATTATTGTCAATGAAATTTTAATGCGGCCATGTGGCCCGACATACTGACTAGAGCCACATGCATACTATGTAGCCACGTAGATTAGACGAATTGATTCGTCATACGCATCTCTATTTAATTTTGGTCAGTACACTCTAACAGAATTTTTCAATTGACGGATTTCTACGAAACGTCGAGGTAACGATGCAGTGGCTTAGCGTACATGTGTATGAAAAATCCCAGGTGCTAAATATAGTACACTATATATAACATTTTCATGAACCAAATCAACCATCATACGGTATGAACCCAAAATTCTTTTGGATTCTAGTTGAGTCTAGACATCGTCAGAAGCATTTCCATCTCTCCCAATTCAGCCAATCTGATATTCCCACTTTTTTACTTTCGTGCTCTACGAGCCGAATATATCCAAATTTCTTAAATGTACGTGAAGCACTGCCAGAGTTATAACAGGTTAAAGCAATATTTCATTGCTGCTACAACTCAAATGGATCGTTGCTTACAAGCGCTAACAGCTTTGAAGCTCATTTATATGGAATCAATATCTGAGAAATCCACTGTCACAAAAGTTGTGATCTGTGCTCTTTTATGTGACGTACCTCTACTCGAGATCTTTTAGTTTGGTTAGACAATTACGTTGGCATGCCACTCCCGTATGTCTGGTTTACGATCAGCCCTTATGCTGTTATACTCTCAACGAATCCTTCAGTCTACGATTGAAGGAAGAGTACTTGAAGAAGTCACACGTTTGATATCTTCGAAAATCCCAGAGACAGATCACTACTCTAAATACAGAGGTGATCACAATCTTCACAAGATTGTTTTTTTTCTTTCATTGGAAAACGTCAACATTCAGCTATCAACATCCGGCAATATACTCAACATTCAACAAAAATTAATCAATCAAATTTGACCAATATTCTTCTCTCCTGAAATAGTTTTTCTTATTAATTTTTGTTGGACAGCACTAATATACCCCTCTGCTTTCAGCACTAATTGAAGAGTCGATTGACTTTTCTAACGAGATATGCACTTCGGCAGTGCTTTGAATATGGTTGCCGCTTATCACATTGTTCGCTTCGTAGTTTTAAGCTCAATATATTGTATTAGTGGGTGCCGTAGCTCAGTGGTTAGTGTGTTCGTCTTCTGATCTGTAGGTCGTGGTTCAATCCCCGGCTGATGCATAACAAATTTAATATCGATAAGATTTTTCTTTCGAACGGTACTCACCTGTCGGCAAGCAATTACAATTCTTCCGACAGTAACAATTTGCCATGAAAAAGCTTCTTAAAGAACTCTGTGACAAAGCTCAGAAAAAGTGATGTCACAATTGTTCTGCCGTTCGGAACCGGCTAAAATAAGTAGGTCCCTTCTAATATTGTCCAAAATTTAAGACGCACAACAGTAATGAAAGAGAAGCTCGGCCAATGAGCCCTTTGGGGCTTTAAGTGCCACATATTTATTTATTTTTATATTGTATTAGTTTTAAAATTAAGTAATATTGCTATCCCTGTATAACTTCTTTCTCACTCTCCCTCCTCTCTCTCTCTCTCTCTCTCTCTCTTTCTCTCTATTCGGTAGATCTTTCGTGCCTGCAGGGGGAGGAATGTCTACGCCAGAGTACGTGACATGCACTGACTATGTGTGTATCTCTACATTACTTATATAAAGAGATTTGGCAACTTAGTTTTTCGTTTATTGATTATTAATATTCTCCTATATACAAGTAGTGCACGGAACGTTTTTTTTATATGAAACTTTCTTCGGAAAAGTATTTATAACATTAGAAATACTGTGGTAGTTTCAAAGCTAATTAGAATCACGAGTTTTATATATTTACATATACGTCCGAACAACCCCATCAACATATCCAGCATCAGTGTGTGTATATATGCGCATAATACACACACACACACACACACACACACACATATATATATATATATATATATATATATATATATATATATATATAATAACAGTGCTGTTCGTACTGTATAGTCGTGTTTTCTCTGTCTTATCAAATTTGTTTTTCATTTGAATCTTATTTTTTTCATTTTTTCATTTTAATTTTATAGTACTTTAATAAAATTATATAACGTTGATATTAACGAAATCAAACTCGCACTTCAGGAAGAAGGGTTTCAAGCCAAAACAGTATATACCTCAACCGATATATCGCATTGAGCTTCAGCCTGAAACAAAAACCCTAAAAAAAGGTGAAGTACACCCCATATATAAAATTCGATATTTATTGCATCGCAAAATCACAATCGAAGAACCCCATAAGAAAACTGGACCTCCTCAGTGCAGCAACTGCCAAGAATATGGACATACTAAAACATATTGTACCCTGCCAGCTGTTTGTGTGATTTGAGAAGATATTCATAAATCAAACATATGTCCAAAGTCTAAAGGCGATGCAGCAATTGTGGAGGTAATCACATCGCAAATTATAGAGGTTGCCCAGTATATACAACCCTAAGCTAAATTTCTCCGTTAGCAATGAACCTCTAAAACCAGTTGGGCAAACTCAGATAGCCAACTCAAGTAAGAGACAAAATCTTGATGCAACACAATTCTTCTCTGCAATCCAAAACAAGAATCAAACCAATTCATACGCTAGTGTGTTAAAACAAAACCCTCACCAACAAAGCAATGTAAATAATGAGCAGAAGCACTCACTGCCCACCCAACAGCCAAGTACCCTTGAACATTTGCTTCAAACATTAATTCAGAATATGAACCAATTCATGAACTCAATGCAAACAATGATGCAAGAAATGATGAAAAATAAATCGATGTTACTCCAAACATTGCTATCCAGACCATGAGTCGTCTCAAGATATGCCACTGGAACGCCAACGGCTTAAGCCAGCAACGTTTGGTACTGCTGAGGAACTGCTATATTGATAAAAAGCACAATAAAACATCATGTTCGCGAAGAGTTCAGTAGAGTCTACTTGCAAGCAACATCTATATGTCTGGAAGAATGCTAGTAATAAGCTAGTAATCTCTAAGCTAGTAATATCCGCGATATACTGTAACCAAGATACAGTATTACCGAACAGCAATATATAGAATTTTTCTCAACTCTTGGTAACAAATTCTTGGTTGCTGGCGATTTCAACGCCAAACACACTCACTTGGGCTCCCGTTTAATAACTCCAAAAGGCAGAAGACTATGCTCAATCATCACTGACCAGGGGTACGATGTTATCTCAAATGGTCAATCGACATATTGGCCGACGGTCAAGAGGGAGATACCCGATCTCATAGACTTTGGAGCCGCCAAAGGTTTGCAGATGGAAAATATCTCCACAGAGCGTAATTATGATCTCTCATCTGATCACTCACCCACGGTAATATCTATAAAATCACCAAGCCCCCAAGGCAGTTGCGGTAGAAAGTAAAATGACTAGTTGAAATTCAAGAAATATGTAAATTCCCATTTTCCTCTGAGTACTGTATTAAGAAATGGACATGATGTAGACTCAGCACTCGAAAAATTCAACAAGTTGCTCTCATTAGCTCTCAGCTCAGCCACCTGCACAAGAGTATGCAAGCAACCAAACTATAGCCCACACACACCAGTCGACATTGAATTGTTAGTAAGACAGAAAAAAAGACTCCGATGGCAATGGCAAGAACTCAGATCACCGAATCTGAAAACACAGCTACATCACAGCACTCGAAAGCTAAAGAAAGTCCTAAAAGATAACAACACCAAAAAGCTGGAAGATCACATAGCCAAACTAACACCTGGTGAAGCGTCAGACTACTCTTTGTAGAAATCAGCAAAAAACTCAAATCGACCAATTCTTACTGATTCCTCCATCAGTTTGAGTGACGGTAATTGGGCTAGAAGCGACTATGAGAAGGGTTTGGCTTTTGCAAACCACTTAAAAAGTGTGTTTATACCCAATCCATCATATTCATAGTCCCCATTACCAAAATTAACATCTCAGCTTTGCTCAATAAAGCTCAAAATTAAAAAAAAGGACATATTCAAAGCAATTTATAAAGATTTAAACCCAAAAAAATCACCTGGTCCAGATAAAATTACCGGTAAAATGATAAAAGAGCTACCTCCGGCTTCAGTGATTCATCTCATGCACATTTTCAATGCTATCCTTCGTATTAAACACTATCCTAAATGCTGGAAAACTTAAAAAATTTGTATGATAGCAAAACCAGGAAAATGCCCTACAAAACTTGCATCGTACAGACCTATCAGCCTCCTGCCTCTACTCTCTAAAGTATTCGAAAAGCTACTTGTCATGAATATAACTCCATTTATTAATCTCAACCAACACCAGTTTGGATTTAGAAAACAACACGGCATATTAGAGCAAGTCCATCCATGTTCAAGCTACTAAACTCCTGCAGACTCATGTCGATTCTCTTCGAAATCTGGCTAGCAAAATGGCGTATAAAAGTCAATGAATCAAAGAGCGTACATGTAACCTTCACGCTAAGGCTAGATACATGTCCCCCACTTAAAATAAATGGCCAATCAGTTCCACAATATTCCTCAACAAAGTACTTGGGTATTCACCTCGACAGAAGGCTGACATGGAAAAATCACATAGAGGCAAAGAAAACTCAGATCAAGCTTAAAATGAATCAGTTATGGTGGCTGTTCTATCTCGAATACATAGTGCTATTATATAAAGCAATCCTGAAGCCAGTCTTGACTTATGGCATTCAGTTATGGGGCACCGCATCTCCCTCAAATATCGAAAAACTGCAGCGAATGCAATCCAAGTGTCTGCGAATTATTGTAAACGCACCTTGGTATATGAGGAACGTTAACATCCATCGAGATTTAAATGTACCCACCATTTCTGAGGAAGTTCCAAAGTCATGCAAGTCCGAATCCCCTTACTAGGCAATTGGTGCTGAGCACGGGGCATCGACGATTAAAAAGAAAAGACATACTGAATATGCTGTGAAATTGCTAAACCTCGCGACTGGACAAATTGTGATGGAACATAGGGAATATCTCATAATTTTAGTTAGTTTGTAAGATTTGAATACTTATTTTGACTTTCTAAGTATATTAGAAAGATTCAATAAATTCTTAGTATTTAAAAAAAAATAAAATAAAAAATAAAATTATTTTTGCATTTGTGTGTTTTTGTATTATATATTCGAAAGCATTCGTTTTCCAATATATTTTATTGCTTTTAAAGTAATAAACGAAAAGGTGAAATTGTTTAACGCCCAGATAAACATGTATTGTCACCAAGAAGACACTTATGTACAAAACTTCATTATTTTCTGACCACTAGAAATTAGTTTATTTAGCGTTGCAAGATTCTACCCTTCATAAGGAAGTTAAATAATATTCGAAGCAGTATAGCAAGAAAAATTTCGCTGCCTTACTATAAATCTGGAGCCTTGTCTAAAACTCCTTGAACACTTCTTGAACAATCCTTGAAACCGGTCGTTCTACCACTATTAGTTAGAATTTTTGCACTACGTACCTGCCCACCCTTTGCTAACCTCGTTTTGTGCACCTTACCTCGTGGCTAGACATTACTAGGGCACGAAAAATTAAGCACAAGAACTAAGTCACCGGTACACAATAGAATTACCTTCTCATGCCATTTTGTCCTACACTTACAAAACGTATATGCAAGCTGTTGGGATTAGAGCCAACTACTTTTCAACACATCTGCGCTGTCATCCAAGAGCGTTATGGTTTCATGCCGCATGACTTCCCAGCGAAAAGTTAGTTTGTTGTGATCGCCTCAGCATTGCTGTCAGCGAGAGGAACGTACGTTGAAGGCAGCGAATTTCTCAAAAGCCCTTCAGTTGGCGAGTGAGTAGGTGTTATTTTGTAGAAAACAATTTTTATGGAGCTTACTAAGCGTTCCTATATGTGGTGCAAGAGGCGGATTAAATTCCATTTAGTATGCGAAGATGTCAAAAGTCCAATTACGAATGGAAAAGCAGCTTAACTATGTAGAAATCAGCTTGTTATTTTGACTGGCATCAAAGGGATCTATGCAGTCATAGACTTACTGATTACGCTTAAGAGATCCAGCTGCCTGTGGAAATTCGTTTTCGAGCTCTGACGCGTTAAGATTTTTAACAAATTGCGAAATATTCATTATTGACGAAAATTCATTACGTAAATTTCTGGATCTATGTCAGCCTTGCATCCTCGTCATGAAAAACATTGGACGAGTTGATCTTCAGATCTAATCAAAATCTAATGAAACATTTCGGCAATGTCACCACACACCCCGACAGAATTTTATCTTTTTAGCAACAACGTGTTAAGTGTCCCCTAATATTCTAGTTTTACCAGGCTTGTTTTTCTTGAAAACAGCCTAAATTGGCAAATACCATACTTTCTTATTAAATTCTTCTTGTCTCTACATTTAGTTTTTTCTCCAGACACAAAAGTATTTTCTTTGCCACATCATAGATATTTGGAATTTGAAAGCAAGTGAAGAATAACCTACTTTAAAAAAAAAATTTCTTTGTCGCTAACGCCCATATAAGGCATGGCTCAAGGTCAAAATTCGAATTTACTCAATAAATTCGCAATTTTCCTTACATTATGGGTATAAAAAACCTTTTCTGTGCGAAATAATACTTATAACCCATTTTAAATATTGTAAAAGTAATGATCAAAATAAAAAATTCGACGTCAAGCCTCTAAAGGTTAATATTTTGCGCCTGGTCGAAGTCCGACTATCAATAGACTTTTATCTAAAACTACTGATGGTAGCGAAAATAATTTGAAAACATACAAGTAATTCTATCGAAAGCCATCCATATTGAAAAAATTTCATGAAGAATCAACTTAAAAATACATAACAAATTTTTTAAAAATATGTTTAATACGCCATTGGAATGGAAATAGTATGGCCTAGAATATGGTTCTACATTTTTTATAGGTCAATATTGATTATTTTGGAAAAATATCGATTTCTGGAAAAAAAAATGTTGTCAATTTTTTTATTTTGATCATAACTTTTAAGATATTCAAAATAGGCTATAAATATTATATAAACTGAAAACATATTAAAAATATTGAGAATATATTGAGTAATTTCTATCGCAAATTTCAACGTTGACCTTGAGCCATGCCTTGCATGGGCGTTAGCGACAAAAAATTTTAGTTTTTTATATTCACGAAAAACATTTTCTTTGAAGTAAAACTTCTTAGGCGGCGGTGTCGCAAATGGAGTGTGAAATTTTTAAAGCATATATCGTTACATGAGTAGGAAGGAATATAAGCATAGAGAGAGGGAGAATGAAAAAGAAATCAACGTATGCACATCGATACAAAGCAATAGATCGTGATTCAATGGTTCATGGCAATAGATAGTGTGTGTGTGTGTGAGTTTGAAAGGGAGAGAGAGCAACCAGTGAATAATATACGAATAATAACTATAACGCGAGAGTAAATTATTAGGCAAACAATACAATACGTATGCACAACGATATAAAAGCGATAGAGTGTATATGCGCACATCCAAACAGCAGTCACACATGCCTCAAAGTCAGACACATACTGAAAATGTTATTGTTTAAGTGATATTACGCACTCGCATCTACTTGGGAGACACATTCAATACCGTGTTAAAAGACTTCAGAAATAAAAAAGCTAGATCGTCCAAATAAAAACGCTAAATAAGCTAAATTGTTAAAAAAAAAGGGTTAAGGACAACCTTTTCAACATCTCATAAACAGTTTATATTTCATTTATAACACGTATGCATTTAGTTCAACATTCGAAGCATACATTAGATACAAATATATGAGAAAATACTTTCATAAAACTATTAATTAATATATATTAATGGTCTGGTGGTGTTTTCGCAAGGTAACGTGTCTAACTGCCTCTACCGGGTGGGGCTAGCGCAATCCTTTTTGAACTCATCGCAAGTCAACTCACTGGCTGTCATGTAGTTTGATCTGAGCGCTATGTGATGATACCTTTATTTGTTAATGAGGGGTAGTCATATAGCTAGCTTACTATGTGATGGCGCTATCATTATTATTAATGGGGACGGCAATGTGGCGACCACCGGGCAACGTCTTCCTGGCACCCGCTAGGAGGCGGCTGAAGTGAGTGGCGAAAATCTCCTCGGTTAGAGGTTGTGCGTTGGGTTTGGGACCCGCCACATAAAAACCCCCCAATGAAAAAAACAGATATGCCTCGGATAAGGACTATCGCTTTTGTTGATGACCCCCGCAAACGAAAAAAGGACAATGATTTACGGATATGCACCTGGAATGTCCGGTCCCTTTATAGGGAGGGTGCCTCTATCCAGCTGGTTGATGTCCTCGAAAAACACAGAGCTGACATCACCGCTCTCCAGGAAATGCGATGGACGGGACAGGGCTGCTCCAAAGAAGCGTCCTGTGACATTTACTACAGTTGCCGTGCTGAAAGGCAGGAATTGGGATGTGGATTTTTCGTCAGCAAGAGACTACGACATCTTGTCTCACAGTTCACGCCTGTGAACGAACGACTGGCCACAATCCGCATCAAGGCAAAATTTTTCAACATCAACCTTATATGTGTCCACGCTCCGACGGATGAGAAAGACAATGTGACCAAGGAGAACTTCTTTCAGCGCCTTGAAGAAGCTTATGACCGCTGCCCCCGCCACGATATCAAAATTGTGCTTGGCGACTTTAATGCCAGGGTGGGCAAGGTACCTTTGGTCCAACTGTCGGAAAATTCAGCCTCCACCAGAACACCTCCGATAACGGAATGAGGCTGATCGACTTCGCCGCAGCACGAAACATGGTAATTGGTGGTACCAGATTCCAGCATCTCGACATCCACAAAGCGACATGGCTGTCTCCAGATCAACGTACAAGAAACCAAATTAATCATGTGGTGATTGACGGAAGGCATGCTTTCAGTGTGGTGGACGTGAAATCGATCCGTGGTGCCAACATCGACTCGGAGCACTATCTTGTTGCAGCTAAGGTGCGCACACGTTTATGTGTCGCAAATAACAAGAGAAGTCCCACACAGAGAAAGCTCGCCGACAGTAAGCTGCGATCACCAGAGACAGCAGATCCATTTTCCTCTCGACTATCCGATCTGCTTATGCAGAACACTCCCCCACTTGATGATACATGCGCACGGTGGACACATATATCCCACTCCATGACTACTGCTGCCGAGGAGGTAATCGGTTATTACCGGCCTCTGAGGAATGAGTGGTATGATCAGGAGTGTCGCGATGCTACCACAGAGAAAGACGCCGCCTACAGAAAAACCCTGCGTGCAGGCGCAACGCGAGCTGTTAAGGAGCGGTATTGAGAGTGGGTGCCGTAGCTCAGTGGTTAGTGTGTTCGCCTTCTGATCTGTAGGTCGTGGTTCAATACCCGGCTGATGCATAACAAATTTTATATCGAAAAGATTTTTCTTTCGAATGGTACCCACCTGTCGGCAAGCAATTGGCAATTCTTCCGACAGTAACAACTTGCCATGAAAAAGCTTCTAAAAAGAACTCTGTGACAAAGCTCAGAAAAAGCGATGTCAGAAGTGTTCTGCCTTTCGGAACCGGCTAAAATAAGTAGGTCCATTCTAATACTGTCCAAAATTTAAGACGCACAACAGTAATAGAAGAGAAGCTCGGCCAATGAGCCCTTTGGGGCTTTAAGTGCCACATATTTATTTTCTTTATTTTTTTTATAGAGAGAAAAGGAGTGCAGAGAGACGTCTTTTCAGGCGCAAGAAGAGAGAACAAGAAAGACGCGAGTGTGAGGAGATAGAGATGTGTACCGACAAGAATGAGACTCGAAAATTCTTTGAAAAGATCAAGCGCCTGAGTGGAGGTTTAAATCCCGTAGCCTCTTCTTGTCTTGATGGAAATGGGAATCAGGTTACAGATGTCCAGAGTGTACTGAGCCTATGGAGGGAACAATTCTCCACGTTACTGAATGGCGATGCTACGAACAATTCCGCCAGTGGAGGAGATTGCTCGATAACCCCAATTACAGATGATGGTGTTGATGTTCCACCACCCGACTATGACGAGGTTGAAACGGCCATTTTAAGGCTGAAGAACAACAAAGCTGCAGGTGCTGATGGCCTGCCTGCCGAGTTGTTTAAGACCGGAGGCGATGAGCTGCTCGCCTGCATGTATCAGCTCATAAGCAGAATATGGTCGGATGAAAGCATGCCTGATGATTGGAGGCTCAGTGTTCTCTGTCCTGTACACAAAAAAGGAGACCCCACAATTTGCGCCAACTACCGTGGAATAAGTCTCCTGAGCATCGCATACAAGGTTCTATCGAGCGTACTGTGTGAAAGGTTGAAGCCTATGCTCAGCAACCTGATTGGACCTTATCAGTGTGGCTTCAGACATGGTAAATCCACCATCGACCAGATTTTCACACTGCGCCAAATCCTGGAGAAGACCCAAGAAAAACAGATCGACACACACCGTCTATTTGTTGATTATAAACCCGCTTTCGACAGTCCGGTATGGGATTACCTCTACGCAACAATGTCTGAGTTCGGTATTCCTGCAAAGCTCATTCGACTTTGTAGAATGACAACTCCCGTTGTGCAGTGAAATTTGGGAAGGACCTCTCCGCTCCGTTTAATACCGAACGGGGTTTCAAACAAGGTAATTCGTTATCGTGCGACTTCTTCAATCTTATTATGGAGAAAATAATACGAGCCGCTGATCTACGACATAATGGCACTATCTTCAACAAAAGTGTCATGCTGTTAGCGTATGCCGACGATATTGACATAATCGGCATGAACACGTGAGCAGTCAGTGCAGCATTCTCAGAGTTGGAAAGAGAGTCGCGTCGGATGGGTCTCACGGTGAACGAGGGCAAGACGAAGTATCTAGTGTCAATAAACAAAGAGTCCCGGCGTCTTGGACAGCAAGTCACTGTTGACAACTACGCTTTTGAAGTAGTAAGGGACTTTGTCTATCTCGGAACCAGCATTAACAGCAGTAATGACGTCAGCTTGGAGATCATGCGTAGGATAACTCTTGCTAACAGGTGTTACTTTGGGCTGAGTAAGCAATTGGAAGTCGAGCCCTCTCTCGAAGAACGAAAACTACACTCTACAAGTCTCTCATCATGCCTGTCCTAACATATGGCGCTGAAGCCTGGACAATTTCCACCTCGGATGAGCGAATACTTGGAGTTTTCGAGAGAAAAGTAATACGCAGGATTTGGTCCTATTTGCGTTGGTGGCGAGTACCGAATAAGGTACAACCATGAGCTGTACGAGCTGTATGCCGATATTGACATAGTAAAGCGCATCAAAATCCAGCGGCTGCGCTGGCTATGTCATATCCAGCGAATCGAAGAACACGCTCCAGCTAAGAAGGTGTTATATTCGGAACCCGCTGGAGGACGACGCAAAAGAGGAACACCAAACCTCCGGTGGAAAGACCAAGTACTGGAGAACCTGACGGCGCTTGGAATTTCTAACTGGCGCCAGCTCTCGAAGAACAGAGATGGCTGGCGAAGCATGTTATTTTCGGCCTAAATCGATATTCGGTTGTTATGGCCACATAAGTAAGTAAGTAATGTATATTATTACAAACATTATATCAGGCCCTTTCTTTTTAACAACTAAATAACATGTGAATTTAGAAGAGGTAAACTCTTTCAACATTCTACAATAACATCCTATTGCTTAAAAATTCAAAATTATATTATTCCATAGTGGACTACATCTCACACTGTTTCCACTTCATAAGATGAATTGGATGAACTACTGTTTATATATATATATATATATATATATATATTACGAGAGTCCAACATCCTTATGTGCTGGGCTGCAATTCAAAAGTACTATAACCGTGTCGAATGCGCAATAAGGTTAAAGCTTTTGTCGCAATTTGCAATCTCGAATCTTATATGTATATACTCTAAGTTTTTGCTTGTATATCCTTTAATAGAAGCAAATATTCTACGCAACACAGCTGACTATTTGACATAAGAGAATTATAATGGCGTGTAGAGACGCTTGTAGCGAATGGTGACTGTTGCTCTTCTTATTTCTTTCCAGTATATTTTAATAGTACATTAATATCATAAACCACAATGACGGTAGGAACACATCCTATACTCTATGCATTTCGTCTGAGCTCATCTAGCGGCATAAACTGGAAATAATACAGTAATATTCTTGATCACCAAAGCCAATTGAGGTTTCTTTTAAGAAAACCTTGTGGAGGTAGACAGTCGGTGAGTAACGTGAACGAGAACAGACGTGTACGTCGTGGACATAAGAACGTGAAAAATGGTAGAAAGTACCTAACAAGTAACAAGATAGAGTATTAAGTATAGTGATTTAAAACTTATTTAGTGGGAAAAGAAAAAAAAAAACAGCAACTTGATCAACGTTTGTAAAAACCGCTACGTATCAGTTTTTTTTTTTTTTTGCAAAATTGCAACAAGGTTAAGTCATGAAGGACCTTTAATTTGTGAACCGAATTAAAAAGCAAATAACAATCGAAATTCAGACCTGTAAAAAAATAATTGAAAAGTGTATGTAAATTTATACGTTTAAAGACTGGAACATCAATAAAAATTAATTAATAATAAAAACTTTCCGACATCCTCAAAAATATGCAACAAGGAGAGCAAACAATATATATAACTTAAACTCTAGTTCGGTACGTGCACATATTTATGGACATATGCACGTTCCCGTGCTTCCGTCTCTTGAACTTTATAATTGAGCGATAATTTGTATCCTTACACTTATGATCTTGCTTATAATTTTGAGTGAATACACGTGTTCTACACATTTTTTTTTTGTGTCGCCTCCACAACGAATACGAGGTTATCCGACGTACAGCAAGTGAATTGGCCAACTTTTCTCATTTTGCAGCAACGTTAATTCATATATAAAATCAGTCTTGTATTTTTTGTTTGTTTTTGTTACCAATAAATTTCTCATTTTCTAAGTTCTATTTTGGTTATGTGCGTATTAAAGTGGAAGAAAAATTGTCATTAAAATTTTTTTTATGTTATAGTATGTAAATTCATGTTTCAGTGATGCACGTGAAAGTACTTTCATCGTTGGATCTGCGATATGTTAGTAATTGCAATTGAATTTGTAATTAATTTGTTTTTCTCTCCAATTATACACGTGTATACACAATTATATACTTATCTAAATTTATTTTTTTTCTGTTGTATAAGTTCGTTTATGATACAATAGGTACTTCTACTTTTTAATTAAGCCAAAAATAAACAAGAAAGTCTTAACTTGATGCAATATTTTTAAATTCTATAGCAGCTTAAGAAAATATATTTTTTTTTTGTTAGCTTATTTTTTTTTATTGAATCTTTCTTAAATACAAGAAACTAACAATAAGTATTCAAATCTTACTAACTAAATAAAATTATGTGATATCCCCTACGTTCCATCACAATTTGGTGAGTCGCGAGATGTAGCAATTTTACAGCATATTCAGTGTGTCTTTTCTTTTTAATCGACGATGCCCCTTGCTCAGCAACAATTGCCTAGCAAGGGGATTCGGATGATTGTGTAATTTTTGAATGTAGCTTCTGCAGGACATTGCAACTTCCTCAGAAATTGTGGATACATTTAAATCTCGATGGATGTTAACGTTCCTCATATACCAAGGCGCGTTTACAATAATTCGCAGACACTTGGATTGTATTCGCTGCAATTTTAGAGGGAGATGCGGTGCCCCAAAACTGAATACCATAAGTCCAGATTGGTTTCAGGATTGCTTTATATAGTAGCACTTTGTATTCAAGATTCAACTTTAATCTTTTGTGTAACAGCCACCATAACTGATTCATTTTAAGCTTGATCTGAGTCTTCTTTGCCTCTATGTGATTTTTCCATGTCAGCCTTCTGTCGAGGTGAATACCCAAGTACTTTGTTGAGGAACATTGTGGAACTGATTGGCCATTAATTTTAAGTGGGGGACATGTATCTAGCCTTAGCGTGAAGGTTACATGTACGCTCTTTGATTCATTGACTTTTATACGCCATTTTGCTAGCCAGATTTCGAGAGAATCGACATGAGTCTGCAGGAGTTTAGTAGCTTCTATGGGGTTAGAGCGAGAGCACAATATTGCCGTATCATCAGCAAAGGTCGATATGAATGTATAGTTATTGTTGGGCATATCTGTAGTGTATAAGAGATACAGTAAGGGACCCAAAACGCTTCCTTGAGGAACGCCAGCGTGAATATCCAATGGATTTGTTGTGTAATCCTTGTGATGTACGAGAAATTGTCTTTTAGTGAGGTAGCTACTGAGCAATGAGGAGATATTTGCAGGCAGTAATAGTTTGAGTTTGTAAATAAGGCCATCATGCCATACTTTATCGAAAGCTTGAGTGATATCAAGAAAGACAGCTGAGCAATACTTTTTTTCTTCAAAAGTGTTCCTTATCAGAGTTACAATGCGGTGGACTTGTTCTATTGTGCCGTGCTGTTTTCTAAATCCAAACTGATGTTGAGGAATGAGTTGGTTGAGATTAATAAATGGAGTTATATTCATGACAAGCAGCTTTTCGAATACTTTAGAGAGTAGAGGCAGGAGGCTGATAGGTCTGTACGATGCAACTTTTGTAGGGTCTTTTCCTGGTTTTGCTATCATAATAATTTTTGAAGTTTTTCAGCATTTGGGATAGTGTTTAATACGAAGGATAGCATTGAAAATGTGCATGAGATGAATTACTGAAGCCGGAGGTAGCTCTTTTATCATTTTACCAGTAATTTTATCTGGACCAGGTGATTTTTTTGGATTTAAATCTTTATAAATTGCTTTGAATATGTCCTTTTTTTTAATTTTCAGCGTTATTGAGCAAGGTTGAGAAGTTAATTTTGGTAATGAGGACTGTGAAGAGGTTGGATTGGGTGTAAACACACTTTTTAGGTGGTCTGCAAAAGCCAAACCCTTCTCACAGTTGCTTCTAGCCCAATTTCCGTCACTCAAACGGATGGGGGAATCAGTGAGAATTGGCCGATTTGAAAAAGATTTAAGAAAATATGCAATGATTTGTTACACTCCTACTTCATTTTTTTTTTGTAATAATAAACCAGATTCCATGAATCTCTAAACGATAATGGTTTTTGATTTCCGTGCGGCCGTGGAGATTGGGGTGTAGAGATGTCGGAGGAATTCACGAAATAGATACTTTTGTACGGGGACGTAAGGATCACGGAAGGGAGGGCACATAAGTTGCAACACCATCTTGCAACCACGACATCCCACACACTATTGCTGACTTTGTCAACCCTTTAAGTTGCCAACGTTGCAATTATTTTCAACTTTCTATCTCTCCCTGTCTCTCTCTAGCTCCATATCTCTTCTTCTCTATTTCTAATCTTCTTCTTGTCCCTACACAAGATTTTTTTTTATACTATGTTTGATACATTGACAAGGTGAAAGGAAGAAAAGTTCCCAGCCCACTTGCGGCGAGCCAGAGCTGGAATGCAAACGCGTAATAATGTACCAACAACATCGATAGCAGCGTTATATGCTACAGGCGTCAAATATGTTGGACCAAATGTGATGCTGCTAGATGATAATTCTCATAATATAATTCTCTCGCTTTGTAACATAGCGTTGCATTTATCCTTAAAAAAGTTAACTTGAAAATAGAAAGGGCTAGAAAAAAGCCACGAAACTAAATCATAAATTTCGAAGCTAAATGGCAAAAGAAAAAGATAGATCTATCCTCAAAAATGCTAAACTGGCAACACTGATAAAAACGAATAATGCGCGTATTATATGAAAGCATACGGACCGTAGAATATTAAGGTAGCACCCATATTTACCACTAATCGGTTTTCAGTGAATTTGACAGAATGTAACGTCGCACTATTTCCAAGAACTGAATTATTCATTCATTATTCGCATTGTTTATATAATTAATAATTATTTTATATATTATAGAATATTTAACAAAGTAAGGCATTCCGAGAGAGGAATTTTGATGATTTCATTTTGAAATAAATGTATAGAAGAAAAGACAGCATTGTGAAATCAATCAAAGTGAAAAAATCGAAAATATTTTTTTTACAATAACCCTCTGGTTGTAAAGGATTATCCATTTCGCGGTTTCAAAAGTATAGGGCTAGAATTCGACATCTGTCAAACTGAGTTGTTAAAACAACTTCTTTCTTTTTCAGTTCAAAGTCTGAAATTTGCGAAAATGGATCGCTTAACTATCGCACAACGCATTAAAATTGTAAAAACCTACTACAAAAATGGTGATTCTGCCACAGCCACATATCGTGCTTTAAGAGGAGATTATGGTTTACATAATCGTCCAACTACGCAAGCAATTGGCAAAATTGTGAAGAAATATGAAGAGACTGGATCGGTTACAGATATTGTAAGGCCTGTGCATCATCGTTTCGCTCGTACCACCGAAAATATCGCTGCTGTAAGTGAAAGTGTTGCCGAAGACCCGAATGTGTCGATTACTCGTCGTTCTCAGGAATTAGGACTGTCTTACGGCACATTATGGCGTATTTTGCATTTGGATCTACACCTACATCCATATAAAATCCAGCTCACACAACAACTGAAGCCAGCTGACCATTCACAACGTCGTAGATACGTCGAATGGGTGCTTGAACAACAGGCGGTGGATGGCGATTTTTCGAACAAAATTTTCTTCAGCGACGAAGCACATTTCTCACTCGGTGGGTATGTTAACAAACAAAATTGTCGTATTTGGGGTTCTGAGAATCCTCAAGTAATTGAAGAGAGGCCACTACATCCACAAAAAGTCACTGCTTGGTGCGCTCTTTGGTCCGGAGATGTGATTGGACCTTACTTCTTCGAAAACGACGATGGAACGACTGTCACCGTCAATTCGGAGCGTTATGGTCATATGATAACCTACTTTTTTTTGCCTGCTATTGAAGAATACGACTTAGAGAATATGTGGTTTCAACAAGACGGTGCCACATGCCACACAACTCGAGCGAATATGGTTTTATTGCAAGAGAAATTTTCTGGCCGCGTAATTTCTCGTCGTGGCGATATCAAGTGGCCACCAAGGTCATGCGATTTGACACCGCTTGACTTTTTTTTGTGGGGCTACGCGAAAGACCGTGTTTATGCAGATAAACCTTTAACTCTTGAGCACCTAAAAACCAACATTCGTCACGTTATGGCTGAGATACCGCCCAATATGTGTCAAAAAGTGGTCGAAAATTACGACAAAAGAATCGATGCTTGCAACAATTCGCGTGGTGGTCATTTAAATGATGTAGTATTTCACACATGATGTCAACGTTCAAACTTTATAATAAAAAAGAAATATCATGATAAAAAATATTTTATATGTGTTTTATTTACATTTACTTTTGAAACCGCAAAATGGATAACCCTTTATATAAGGTTGTATTAAAAGAATCTAAGATTTTGTCAAAACCCATTGTTTTTCTTTAAAAATTAAACAAAACAAAACTCATCAATTTGTATTCAACCAGAGGGTTAATAATTTAGACACTATCTGTACAGATTTTGTCATTTTCTCATTGATATTTTGACACATAGTAATGTTGACACTACCTAAACATGCTTTGGCATATACTGTGAATGACATGAGAACAAATTTTATGATTGCCTTACTTGGTTAATTATACTATGTATTTTTCTTTTCAATTTGTTCGCCATTTTGTCATCTTCTCTCGCAACTGAACTATTGTGGCGTCACATCTAGAAATACACAAAAGCAAAAACATATCAGTTGCTGGCAGACATAGTTGCTGTTTGATTATGCGGAGCATTATAAAGGGTTTTCGATTAGGAACATAACAATTTTATCTATTAATAAAACACAGAAATATTTGAGATATTGAGTTCAAATTTATTGTAGATATATTCCAAGCATTACATTTTATGAGTGAAATTCGATTTCGGTCATATAACCACCACGAGCCCGTTTACAGCGGTCGATTCTTTGGACCCAATTTTCCACCGCTCTAGCACACATTTCGACCGGAACGTTAGCAATTTCGCGTTGGATATTGTCTTTGAGCTCGTCTAAATTTGTTGGATTGTTGGCATAGACCAGTTACTTAATAAATCCCCATAAAAAGAAATCCAATGGTTTTAGATCGCATGAACGAGGCGGCCATTCGACCGGATCATTTCTCGAGATAACACGTTCACCAAATTTGCCTTGCAATAAATCGATTGTGACGTGTGCTGTGTGGCTAGTGGCATCGTCTTGTTGAAACCACATATCGCTGATGTCAAGTTCATCCAATTCTGGCCACAAATAATCTTGCAACATAGCACGATAGCGCTCTCCATTGACGGTAACATGACGGTCGTTTTCATCCACGAAAAAATACGGCCCAATCACACCTCCGGCATGAACACCGCACCAAACTGTAACTTTTTGCGGGTGCGACGGTGTCTCAGGAAGCACTTGTGGGTTTGTTGCTGACCAATAACGCATATTTTGTTTATTGACTAAGCCATTGAGCCAAAAATGAGCTTCATCGCTGAAGATGATTTTTCGCTCTTAAAGTTGCGACCACCGACTCAGAATTTCGGTAGTAATTTTTAATAATTTAAAAACGTTGCTGATTCGTGAACTTTACCATGATGAAAATGTTGACTTTAACTAACGTTTTGACAATGACAGTTGATTAAAAAAGTTTAAGGGCGCGTTCATATAAAAATACGAAATTGTTATGTCCCTAATGGAAAACCCTTTAGTGTTTTTGCATTTGGCTTAGTCCGCATTTAGACACACAAACATTTGCACGAAAAACATTTTCAATTCACGAAACATCGTTCGCATTTACACGGGCAAAAAAAAAAAAAATATATATATATATATATATATATATATATATATATATATATATATGTGTGTGTGTGTGTGTGTGTGTGTATATGTGTGGCAATCATAAGCCCCAAAGGGCTCTTTGGCCGAGCTTCTTTTCCATTACTGTTGCGCATGTTAAATTTATGACAGTATTAGAAGGGACCTACTTATTTTAGCCGGTTCCGAACGGCTGAACTCTTACGACATCACTATTTCTGAGCTTCGTCGCAGACTGCTTTTAGAAGCTTTACATTTATTGCGTTTATTACTAATGTATAAAGAAAAATATTAATTTTACGTTTCATTGTTACACATATTAAAACATTTAAAAAATCGCTTATCAAAATTAAATCACAAATGTATATACTTATGTACATTAAAAGAAACGTATTTGTGTACCTACATAGTTAACTTAAAATATAAATTTATAGCAGCATGTAAAAGAGAGATCAATCTTTCATATAAAAATTAAATCACACACTTATATGTAGTAATCTATATATTGCAAGTTAAAGTTATGGGAACAAAAGGCCAGTCAATCATTTTAAAATTCTTTTGGTAGCTCAAATATGTTACTACTTTCACATATATGTTTTATTAAAATGCGATTAGCACATTCATAATAGATCATGCAATTCAAAAAGAAAATTTATATAAAATGGCCAACAATGATAAAATATGGTTAGTTTCAAGCTTACTGTTGTAGTTGCGGTAGAAATTAGAAAAAGGTGGTAGATTTGAAATATTTGTAGGATAGTCCGAACACTGATTTCTGATGTTAAGGACAAAGCGTGTCTCAAAAAAAAAAAAAAAAAAAACCCCTCTCTCCTCCCCGTGTGTCCCTCGCTCACAAACAAAATGTATTTCATGCAAACGTTTTTGTGTATAAAATAGGACCAATATATGATATATTAAATTGAAGAGCATGATCTGAAACTTTACACAAATTCTTCAGATTTGGGCATCCTTAAACCACTGACAAAATATTTCATAGGTGTAAGCAAGATGGTGTTAATAGCTGATTTGGGTTTTTTAAGAAATTTTAGTTCTATCGCACTGTTACACGCTCAAATTTTTTGTCCTTTAAGTGGGCTATTCTGCACTTATGCCAGAATTTGAAATTTATCATACCGTTACAAAAGCGTGGTTTCTAAGTGACCATCAGAACGCTTTCTGGCCTTTAATTGAGACGACAAATGATCGCCTATATTTTCAAGCGAATAAAATGTTTTTACCATATTTTCCAGATTCTTATCACCGTCAGACCCCGTCAGCACACTCGCAAACGTGCAAACGTGCAGTAGGTTTTCCTTCCTGAATTTTATGTGGAATTCATGATTTCCAATTATCTAGTCCTTAAGTGTTCTTAAGTGTTAAAATTGCTTACATATGTATTGTTGTGCTGCAACAATTAATGTTTGTGTTGGCAGCATCAAGTTACTCACTGTGAGCACGTTTACTATTATTTTCTTCGCTTGATTTGTTAAAATTTCAACATTTAGTTTCCTTGAAATTTCTTTTTCGTTATACACTGGTACACACTGGTTTCAAAATTTGTTTATATATTATAATTTTATTGTATATGGAGAGTTTAGATCTTCGTCCAACGAACCAGTCCATTTTGTTGCGTTTATTTTTATGTGCTCTTTCCGACGTAGCTCAGCATAGAGAGTTATACCAAGGTATTATGCAGTGTTTGCATATGGGATTGGAGCACCCAGTGGCATTATTGGGCAATAGCTTACTTTTTTTTTGGTGAAATTCATTTGAATTTATTTGCTGTTGTTTAATTTTATTCGCCAAGTTTATGTCTATTCTTCTACTATGTCCATAGCGATTTGTAGTTTAGCTGCCGCTGCTTCTGCAGTTTTCTCTGTTGCAAGGATGGCTGTGTCATCAGTGAAAGTGGCGATCATGCTGCTTGGAGGAAGTGGTAATTATTTTGTGTACAAGAGATACAGGTTAGGCCTTCATGCCATAACTTGTGCTACCTCCAATAAGAATGCTGAGCAACCATTTTCTTCCTCAAATGATTTATCTATTTCTGCTGTGATTTGGTGTACCTAGTCTATAGTAGAGTAATAGCAGCAAAATCCAAATTGATGTGAAGGTATAAGGTTACGAAACTCAATGATTGGATTCAGGCGATTGAGAATTAGTTTTTCAAACAGTTTTGAGATTTGTGGCAGAAGTAATATCGGGCGGTATGAGGAGACAATGTGTGGGTCTTTCCCCGGCTTAGTGATAATGATCATCTCTGCAACTTTCCACAGGCTTGGGACATATTGGAGTTGGAGTGATGTGTTAAAGAGTTTTGCTAGTTTAATTAAACTTTTATTGAGTAGTTAGTAGTTTGCACTTCCGCTGTGATTAAATCAAACCCAGGTGATTTTTTGTCTTTAAGATGTTATATTTCTTTTTTTAATTTATTTATAGTTATATGTGTTATATATAATTCATATATACCTTATCTTGCTCTGAAATGGTGTACAAGTTATCACACTGATTTTCATTAGGTTGAAAGGTGTTAGACAGGTGCTTTGCGAACGAAATTGCTTTATCCTTACCACTTCTCGCCCAAGCGGTATTAGCATTCCTTACTGGTGGAACGTAACAGTTTGATCGTTTTAAGTCTTTTGTGCATTTCCAAAGAGAGTAGTCAGTTTCGTATCAGCTGTTAACTCTGAGAGATATCTACTCATTGATTCATTTTTGATAATACTTATTTCTCGCGTGTGGGTGTCGTAGCTCAGTGGTTAGTGCTATGGCCATCTGATCTGTAGGTCGTGGGTTCAATCCCCGGCTGAAGCATAACAAATTTAATATCGAAAAGATTTTTCTTTCGAACGGCACCCACTACCGGCAAGAATTGGCAATTTTTCCAGCATTACCAAATGCCAAAAATGCTTCTTAAAAGAGCTCTGTAACTCTCCTCTCAGAGAGAGGGTAGCCACATAACCTAACTTATCCTATTTCTCGCGTAAGTCCCTTAGCTTTGTTAAGGATAGCTTAATCTCTAGGGGATCGTGTTTCTTAAAATTTCCAGCGTAGATGTCTTTTCGTTGTTAAGTGTAGCTTTATTTCTTTGTGCAGATTCGTCCCAATTACTCGACTTTTCAAGATGGGGGCTGTTCCACGCCGCTTCTTAAATTTCTTGAGTAACCTTGTGAACTTCTTCTTCCAGTTGTTATTTTGTTTCTATCGGAGAGTTGTTGCTTATATTACTTTATAGTGTTTCTTTATAGAATTTCCAGTCTGTGTTTTTTTGTTATAAAGAGTTCGATAATTGATTCGCTGATGGTTAAATACAATATATATCGGGATCTAAGCCTTCATTGATTTGAACTTAGTTCTTTGAGACATTTTTGCGTATTTGGTCGGGTGAATAGTACGATAAACGTTGTAATGTTCGAATTCAATACGCGATATTCTGGTAAAGCGTGTCTCAGATATTATACATACATATTTTTTAGGTCTTATAAAACCTGTAGACCGTTTGCATTCCATCCCATAATTCGTAACATGTCAATCATTGGTTTTGTCAGTATTGGTTCTGATTTGTTGTTCAAGATCACTTGGCTGCTTTTGAAGGTTTTTATTGAATTCGTCTTGGTTTGTTTGTCTGTTTTCATAGCTTGCTGTATTATAGGGTTTACTGGTTTTTCCTGTTTCTTTTGTGACTTCAGCGAATGTAACAGTTTTCTGAGTGTCTATATTTTCGGCACGATTGTTTGAAATTTTTTGCTTTGGATTCCTTTTATCGCGGATTTTTTGCAATTCCTTGGCGACAATACATTCGCGATAGTTTGCAGGGTGGTCTTGACAAATGTATTAACTATTTTATCGATTTTTCCTCTCAGCATAACTATGATAATTTTAAAGACAATTTCGCCTCTTTGCGAGGTATGTACATTGCATTTTCGTTTCTCAATATTTTCACCTATTTTCGGTGTTTTCAGTTGTGATAAGTTTGGGTTCTTCTTAAAAACAATGTTGCAATGAAGTAGAGCGTCATGCTTAAGCTGACAAATGTCTACGCCGCATACTTCTGCACATGATATAAAATGTGCATGTGTTGTAGACGTGTTGGAACGTTCTTCGTGTTTCTTCTCCCTTTTCTTAATTATGAAGATGAATAAATCCACTTTTGATGTCATTTTTGCGAACAGCTGTTTTATCACTTGAAACGCGATTAGTTGACACAACAGCACTATCTGATAAACCAACATTTTTTATACAGTTACAAAATTCTGCTAAATTTGGCAGCATATTAATATTTGTAAAACCGAGTTTGTGAGCACCCCAACTAATTTGATAAAAGGGTGGTAGCTTTTCTACAAGCTCTCGTAACAGTGATGTATTATTCAGTTCATCATATAGAGTTTAAGATTTTTTGCTGGTTGGCCTAATAACAACTGAAGTGTAGACATTGCTGAACTAACACAAGAAGGGTGCTGCTTGCGTCGACGTCATAGGCGCGCTCATTAGCGCGGAATTTGATTGCTGCGCTATAGCAGCGTGTTGCGCAGCAACTGTAGCTGTATTCGTTGACTTGTGGGTGCGCAGGTTAATACCGAATTTGCGACGGTTGTGTAAATAGTTTATTAAATAGAGTTGATTAAATAAATTGTTGTTGTATATAGCTGGTGCAAAATAAGTCTTGTAATTGCCAACATATCTTAGAAATAACACGCTACTTGCACAGTAATAATATCGACAACACGCTAATTTCGGAAACACAACTATCGCAAAAAAATTGCATCCGTGTTCATGGATAAAGGTTCTATGATACAAAGTACACTGAAGGAAAAGCTCACGGCGGTCCTGGAGTACTGGATTAAAAACTCATTGCGTCATTATGAACTAGAAAAATATTGTGAAAAGCAGGCAACCTCTATTTGCATCAAATCGGGGCTAAACAAAATAGCTATATCTGCTGTGTTTTGTTTTGATAGCTTAGGACCTAAATTCTTATCATCTGGAGACTTCAACACAAAACACACCTTCTGTGGATCCAGGTTAATTTCTTCCAAAGGTCGTCAATTCTATGCTTCTCTAGGAAAAGCGCTTAATGTCGTTTCGTCTGGACACCCTACATATTGGCCATCTAATCCCCGTAAAATTACACATCTAATAGATTTTGGAATTATCAAAGTCCTGAATGGAAATGATATACAAGAATGAGTTTACACATTGAAAAAAATTTCAAATTTTCAACTTTCTTAGCAAAAAACATTAACTTTTATTTCCACATACACATTTTTTTTATTAGTTATAGATATTTACAGTATTTATAAAAGATTCATGAAAAAAAATTGCAAGTTTTACGCAAAACAAAAGAAAAATGCAACAAAAATAAATTTTACTCAATTTTACAAGTGTCAATAAACTCTTTTCACAAACGATACAAAGTTTTTTTTTATAATATTTATTAGTTAAAATTTGATCAAGTAAAATATTTAGTATTTAGTATAGCCACCTTTAGCATCTATTACGGATTGTAGCCGTTTATTCATGGAATAAACCAACTTTTTTAGGTCATAATTGCTCGATATATTTTCCCACTCTTCCAATATAGCAGTTTTAAGTGCTGTACGGTTTTTAGGTTGCCTTTTAGCCACTCTTTCTTTAAGTAGACCCACAAATTTTCAATAGGGTTAAGGTCTGGACTTTGGGCTGGAGTATCCATAACTTTACCGCAGTTATAAAGAAACCACAGTCGCACCCTACTCGCCTTATTCTTTGGGTCATTATCTTGATAAAAATTGAAATGCAGTTTGCCCTCTCTGATGAACCCAAATTTGTTCGCACTACTGATTAAATGACTCTTCAAAATGCCTAAATAATGTTGTGCGGCCATGGTTGACTCTATAAAAGCCAATTCTCATACTCCTCTGCTTGAGATACATCCCCAAATCATAATGAACATTTTTCCAAATTTAACAGTAGGAATTATGTGTCGATTTTCTACAGCTGTTAATGCCTTGCGCCACACTCTGGCCGGTCCATCGTTGTAATACAACATCATTTTTGTCTCGTCACAGAATATTACGTCGTCCCAATATTCATCAGGTTGTGAAATGAGCCTTGAGGCGAAGGAGAAACGTCTTTCAATATTTTGTACTGATAGCAGCGGCTTCTTACGAGCAACTCTTGATGAGTATTTGTTTCTCAGTATGGCTGTCGTACAGTTTCATGAGAAACCACTATACCACACTCTTCCTTGAGTTTCTCCGCAAGCGTTCTGGTCGAAATTTTTGGTTTTTTGTGCAGTTCCCTCTGCCCGATCAGTAATTTTAAGCTTAGGGCCACCTCCACACTTTAGCTCCAATCTACTCTAATTTTCAGCTCGATTTAAAACATTATAAATGGTTTTACGTGTTACAGAGAACATTTCTGATAACTTCTCCACATTTTCTCCCAATTGGCGATTGTAGTATATAAGCTGAACCACTTCAGCCGATAACTTTTTGCCTGGCATTTTAAAAACACAATATTTAAGGGGTTATATACTTTTTTCTCTAGAGAAATACAGGGTTTTTATTTATTTTTTTTAAGCATGTTACCATTGTTTTATTCAAATACAATACAAATTTTATTAACGTACGTGTTCTTAAGTAAATTCATATAAAATTTCGAGTGAAAATTTTAATAATTGTGGAAGTTATAGTCCTTGCCGCAGAACTCCTTTTTTCAGTAGTGGCTAACGGTGAGCATGAAAACAAGGAAACGGCACAACTGAAAAAAAAAAGAAAAATTACGTTAGTATATAGTGTTACCTAGTTCGTAAACGAAGGATTTTACGAAAAAAAATTTTTACAGTTACAGTGATATTTTTTTTCAAAAAAGTCGATTTTTCGAAGTCGAATAATTTAGTTTTTTGCCCAAAAAAAATAGAAAAATTTTTCGAAAATTCCTTCGTTCACGAACTAGCTATTGTATATACAAACAATCCGCCAAAATGAAATCGATCGATGTAGTGGTTACCGAGATATCGTGCGCACCGCAATGACCTTTTCTCAAAAATGCGATTCCGAGATAATCTCGTTTAAAGTTTTAGGTGGACATTAGGTAGTTATGCTAGTGCCCCGATCTCTATGAAATTTTGCAGAAAAATTGTTAAAAGTATGTACATAAAAAAAAAATCATAACATTTTTTTCGATTTTTTGAGCCAGAAAAAAGTATATAACCCCTTAAACAGATGATGTGGACAAAGCAAAAATTAATCACAAACTAACAAACAAAATCATAGGAACGGGTCACTGCAATGTGTTTACGCAAATAGATAACTGTGAATGTACCGGTAATCGTTGAAGTGTTGCATAAAGGAATTTAAAAAATGGTTGTGAAAACGGTTTCTTGACACTTGTAAAATGGAGTAAAATTTCTTTTTGCTGTTTTTTTATTTTCTTTTGCGTAGAACTTGTAATTTTTTTTCATGAATCTTTTATAAATACTGTAAATATCTGTAACTAATAAAAAAAAAATGTGTATATGGAAATAAAAGTTAATGTTTTTTGCTAAGAAAGTTGAAAATTTGAATTTTTTTTCAATGTGTAAACTCATTCTTGACATACTGTATCTGCAAAACCCTGCAGCGAACTCTCCTTTGAACATTCTCCAGTAATCTTGACGCTTGTAGGGCTTAATGAAAATCCCATAACAAAAGATATCAAACGATACATAGACTGGCCTAGCTATTGTTAAGAAGTACATAATGAAATGCCAGAGATTTCCAAACTTAACTCATATGAAGAAATCATAAAGTTGTTGAATTCCTTAGCACAACTTTAAAGATTGCTGTAAATAAGGCAATTGTAATTCGAAAAGTAGAAAAACCAAAGGTTAGATTCCAATCAACCATTGAAAATCTAGTTGCAGCAAAGCACAAAGCCCTCCATGAATGGCAAAAACATCGAACTCCTACCTCAAAACAAAACTTCAATGTAGCGTCCAAAGCTCTAAAAGAGGCCCTCGTCGAAGAAAAAAACTGTGCGTTACAATCATACCTTGAAAACATAGGTCCATTTAAGGAAAACGACTATTCCTTATGAAGGGCAGTAAAGAAACTTAAAACTCCAACACAACTTAAACCACCAATTCATAAGCACGATGGATCTAGAGACCGCAGCGACGAAGAGAAAGGAACTGTGTTGCACATCATCTAAAAATGTCTTTCAACCAAATCCCCAGGTTATTGACTTTGAACTATATGTATGTTCTTCAACGGATATAATCGACCTGCCTAATATAAGTTTTCCCGACCTGAAAGATGCCATATCCAATGTGAATCCAAAAAAGGCCTCTGGACATGACCAAATCACTGGCAAAATTATAAAAACACTACCTGACAGCGCAATAGTCCTCAGCGTAGGACGTCCTGGCCTTGGCGGTAACAAAGATCTAATCAGGTCGTGTTCTCCTACTAATAATAATAAACATGGAAAAACGAGAGTAGCGTTCAGTAGGAAGTGAATTGTCAAAGCCAGGAAAGCCTGTAAGTGAATCATCATTCTACAAACTAATAGGAGTATATCTGATTTAAATAACATCCAATGTGTTTGGAAAATTGATAATATAATGGCTTCTAACTATAATACGTACATAGAAACAATAAATAAAATACGAAATCCTTCTGATTGAAGACAATGCACAGTATCATTGAACAAGCTCACAAGTCCTAATTTTCTTTCTAAAAATAATCTAAACATGAGTTTATCCGTTGGGGCTGGAAGCAAAGGATATTGCTCTGATACTCTCTTAAAGATCTCTCTATCATTTGCCTAAACTTGCCATTGAGTTCACTATAAAACACCACAAAAGAGGAGAGATCTTCTACCAACATCTGTCACAGTGCATCCTCCGTTTCTCCTTTCAACAGTCACTTTGCTAGCATGAAATGAATCTCTCTCACAATGCTTCACGTTGATCCAATAATTAAAGGTAATATACACGAATAAAAATTCAGGTTTACTCTGAACCTGGATATCATAAGGTAGTGGAGTATCTTGAAAATAAAAATAAAAAAGTTCTACATACATATACCAACTCAAGAGTGAGGAAGGTTTAATTGTGATAATAAAAGGCATTGAACCTGATCTGGAAACAAACGATATTCTCGACGCCCTACGCCAAGAAGTTTTTGAAGTACGATCGGTGTACAATATACGAAACAAGAACAAAACTCCACTGTCCCTCTACAGGGAAAATGTGGCTTTGAAGAAAGGGGAATCTCATTCTATTTATATATATATATATATATATATATATATATATATATATATATATATATATATATATATATATATATATATATACATATATGTGGCACTTAAAGCCCCAAAGGGCTCATTGGCCGAGCTTCTCTCTATTTCTATTCTATTCTATTTATAGTCTACGATATTTGTTACACCGGAAAATCACTGTAGAAGAGTCCCGTAAGCAGTTGAGTCCAGTGCAATGCGGTAATTGCCAAGAATTTAGACACACCAAAAAATATTGTGCACTTGCCATTGTATGTGTTATCTGTGGTGACCTACAAGAGTCTCAATTTTGCACCAAGCCAAAGGAAGACTCCATAGTAAAAAAATGAAGTAACTGCGGTGAAGATCACACACTATAGAGGCTGTTCTGTATACGTCAGCATTAAACAAAACTTTATGCCTCAGTCGAAAATAGCTAAAAGTGTTCCTCCCGTACCTGCTACACGTGATGCTCCTTTTAGCCAACCACAAGTTCAAACAGTCTCATACGCAAATATTTTCAAAGGTACTTCTTCGATAATACCTTCTAGTGGAGACAATAGTTCGCTTGAGAACACAATGCAATTGTTTATGGCAAATATGACATAATTCATGTGTTCAATGCAGAACATGATACAAGACATGATACGAAACCAGAAACTGCTTCCGCAAACCTCCTAACGAAGCCATGAGTGCTTTAAAAATCTGCCACTGGCTTCCAAATGGCGTAAGTCAACATAAAATCGGACTTGAACTGTTTCTCAAAGAACACTCCATATATTTGATGCTAATATCGGAAACTCATCTCACTCAAAAAATTATTTTGAAGCTCCCTGGTGGCTCGTGGTATATTAACCACCGTATTACTTACATTATTTATAAAAAAAACAACAAAAGATAATATTTACTTTTGATCGAAATCATCTAAACAAAATCTAAATAACATTTTAACACTGAAGACGTTGCACAATATAAATTGTTACAATTATTATTTAATTTTAAAATGCAACGTTGAAAACACCACACAACACAACAAAACAGCAAATAAGTTTTAAAAAATCGAGATAAAGTGATTAGATTACTAATCACCAATGCTGAAGGAGTCACGCCTAAAAATCTTTAATTTAAGAAGGTGTACATTAATATTGTATTAGCAGAAAATTTTAAGTGAAATAATTCATCATTTAAAGTGAAAGTGCTCATTCATATAAATTAATATGGCTACATATATGATATTTATACCATAGAAATATGGAGCGGATTAAACACAATCGACATTATTTAACATGTTTATGTCATTTTAAAAATGTCTTTCGAGAGCAAAATTTAAAAATTAAAATATACGTGACGAAAAGGTTTTTCTTTCACACTAAATTTATAGAAAATGATGCAGACAGATCACGTACGCTGACAAAGCCAAGCAAGTCAAATAAAAAGTATTGAACTACAAAACCAAGGAGCAAATACAACCGCAACCGAAATGCATTAAAAATATCTCATTCCATATACTCCATCGCTGACTGATACGTTATGTACGTCTGCTGCTATTGCTACTGCTGCATCAGCAATGGCATCAAAACGCACTGAGTATTTCTAATGAATAGTATATGAATTCAATGGGCAAAATGAAGGAGATCGACTTATTCATCGAAGAAGATAAATTTAAGGAATATGTAAAACATTATGTGCACTGTTAGGTATTACCAAAAGGAAAGTCATATTAGCTTAAACGTTCGAATACTCTCCAAGTAAGAAGAATTAGGCACTATTATTTATATCGTCTTATCTGTTGTCCAAATACTTTATTTGCAAAAATAGGAATAAGAAGTCATTTAATGTTCATCTGGTTTAAAACATTCCAAAAAAGTAATTCGTGTTAATACATGATATAAAACGCCGGTGAGAATGTTAATACATAACATGGGGAGTACGTACATAACTAGAATAGCCATAATTTGTTAATATGCATATAACTGTTTTCTTTTCGTAAATATCAACAACGACGCAATCACGCAATAGTGATTAATTGAAATAGAAGGGATGGCTTACACACCAGTGTAAGCCATCCACATTATCAAAGTCATAACCACTTTCAATCATAGAGGATTTAATTCAGCAACAGGATGCGACAGCTGTCGCAATCAATAAACTCTATGTTACCATAATAAAAAGCACCACCAGACAGTCGAACTTTGGAATTCTATTCGTCTAAAGGCAATGTGTCAACAGCCTTATGGGAAAAATTCAACAAAACTGATAAGCTGTTGCGAAACATTTTCGGAACAGGACTTAATCATCCATATTTTAAAATGGATATGCATCGTGCAATCGGCCTCATATTTGGACGATGCGGATCAAAAGCGTGCGACTCCTGAGGTACCAATAGTCTCAAACCGAACAACAACGACACCATCAGTGACTTCCTCAGCTCAAGAATCAACCTCAGTAGCATAATGTGGGGAATTATGACGGCTGAACACAAAGATGTCAGCATTACAAAGAATCCTGTCGGGATTATACAATGAAGAAGAGTCTTCGCAGTATTACCAATGGAGTCAAATCCAAGACATAATGAACAGATCTGGGAACTATACATAGTTCATACTCGTTATGGATATGATCAAAATCAGTACATTGCATTAGAAACTATAGTATAAAACCAACTGATAGCGCTATCAATTAAGTCAGAGAAGGTTTCTATTTTAGTCAGTGTACAGAGAAACCCTCCCCATAGATCAACGGCCACACTCAATTCAGGACCATGGCATTACAATTACACAAAATTGAGTCCCCAAAATTCAATGGCAACGCTATATCCTTGGATTCATCAAGCCTATCCACAAAGTGATCCCCACATCGGCGTTCGGCTTCTGTGAGATAAGGTTTTTTTAGCTATTTTTATTTATTGAATTGAAATAACAATAAGTAGTAAAATCTTAAATCTATGTTTTACAATGCCCCATAACCATCGCTTGGGGAAATTCTGATTTGTAACAATTAGTTAAAATTATATAATTATTAATTATTTATTATTATATAAATAACAATACATATAATTAAATATTTATATTGCTTCTAATTTTTAAAATTTTAATATATTGTTACGTTTTTATTTTGTGAGCGTTTAATTCTATTTAAATCAAACTTGTTCAATCATTGGATTCTGTTAATAATAACTGCAACACTTATTTTGTACAACAACATTTTATTTAATCAACTCTATTTACAATAACTCTTTTAATGTATTTGCAACTTTTTCCTCTGATACTGTATCGATGTTACCCCAATCACGTTCGGAATTCGATTGATTTGCATTTGTCAACACTGGCTCTATTTATACTCTGTGGCAACACTACATAATCTTCCTTTATCGTAGTCGAGATTCATCTCTTTCTCTCTCGTTGGCGTGTTCTGGTTATCGTATATTTCTTTTTGTTGACGTTCGTTTCGATGCTGCCAATAATCGAGTCATTCACAATAGTGTTATACACAATAGTGATGAGTAACCAAGCACCGATACTCGTTACAATATTATTACTATTATTATTTCAAATTATAAAACTCCAATATCTTTTCGTTTTAAACGTCAGATAACGTGAGTGTGTTAGCAGTATTCCGACAGCCATTTGAATTTGTGGTCAAGTTTCTTACATCATACTCAGTATTCTTTCTTACCCCAAAAACTACCAAAAATAAGGGAATTAATTGATGTTTACATGCAGTTAGAAAGAAACCGGAGAGTGATTACTGAAATTCGTCTACAGTTTCGGATTCAGCAACCAATGTTCTATATGGGTACTAACTGACTATTTTGGTTCGTGATATATTATACTTTTTTATTGTGGGGTTGTATAATTTTAACCAACACATCATTAGACATCATCTTCTTCTTGTTGTCTTTGCTTGAAAGTCAATGAAATGTTGCAACATATTCTTTGCCACTGCTTCTCACTTTATGGAAATTATGAGGCAAGGCTTTTGTCACACGGATATCAGAGAATCTGCTGTAAAGTAATTTTTAGCGCAAATTTACCAAACATATTTTTAGTCTTATAAGTTATTATTTGAATAAATTATGACTTGATTACTTATCCACTAGGTTTTATTAAATTACAGAATAGTATCGGGGTTTCAGACAAGGCGATTCGTTATCGTGGGACTTCTTCAATCTTATTATGGAGAAAATAATACGAGCTGCTGATCTACGACATAATGGCACTATCTTCAACAAAAGTGTTATGCTGTTAACGTACGCCGACGATATTGACATAATCGGCATGAATACGCGAGCAGTCAGTGCAGCATTCTCAGAGTTGGAAAGAGAGTCGCGTCGGATGGGTCTTACGGTGAACGAGGGCAAGACGAAGTATCTTGTCTTGACTCTTTGTTTGTGTCAACAAAAAACGAGTCCCGGCGTCTTGTACAGCACGTCACTGTTGACAACTACGCTTTTGAAGTAGTAAGGGACTTTGTCTATCTTGTAACCAGCATCAACAACTGTAATGACGTCAGCCTGGAGATCATGCGTAGTATAACTCTTGCTAACAGGTGTTACTTTGGGCTGAGTAAGCAATTGAGAAGTCCAGCCCTCTCTCGAAGAACGAAAACTACACTCTACAAGTCGCTCATCATGCCTGTCCTAACATATGGCGCTGAAGCCTAGACAATTTCCACCTCGGATGAGAGAATGCTCGGAGTTTTCGAGAGAAAAGTCTTACGCAAGATCTTTGCGCTGGTGGCGAGTACCAAATAAGGTACAACCATGAGCTGTAGGAGCTGTATGCCGATATTGACATAGTAAAGCGCATCAAAATCCAGCGGCTGCGCTGGCTAGGCCATGTCGAGCGAATGGAAGAACACGCTCCAGCTAAGAAGGTGTTATATTCGGAACCCGCTGGAGGACGACGCAGAAGAGGAAGACCTAACCTCCGGTGGAAAGACCAAGTACTGGAGAACCTGACGGCGCTTGGAATTTCTAACTGGCGCCAGCTAGCGAAGAACAGTGATGGCTGGCGAAGAATGTTATTTTCGGCCTAAATCGATATTCGGACATACCAAAAATATTTTTGATATATTCCTTCTGAGAAACTATTTCTATTTATTCCATATTACTACGACATAATTTGATGGTCATTGTCTGGGTGGTGAACCAATCTAGTCTCAAACGATAATATTTGACATCGGTAACAAAAGCCCTAAACCCTTTCTGCTCTACTACATCATAATTTTTTTAATAGTGATTTAAAGTTTGGCTTTTTCAACCAAAAGTTGAAGGAACAAGTGTAGAATAGCCCACTTAAAAAAAACTTCTTCGTATAGAGCCTATTTCTGTGAATATAAAAATCCAAAAATTCTTTTTCGCTAACGCTCATATCGTGGCTCAAGGTCGCGATCGAAATTACTAAATAAATTTGCAAGTTTTTCTTAAAATGTGGGTGTCAAAAAAGGCTTTTTTAATAACTTTTTAATAATTTTAATAAATAACATTAATAACCTATTTTGAATAATTTAAAAATTATGATCAAAATAAAAATTTTGAAATTTTTTTTTTTAAAAACCAATTTTTTTTCAAAATAATCAATATTGACCTATAGAAAATTTAGAACCATATTCAAGTCCATACAATTACCTCTTTAATGCTATATAAAACATCCTTTTAGAAATTGGTTATATATTTTTAATATTTTTTTAAATTTGATATTGCATTAAAGTTTTTCTATATAGATGGCTTTCGGTAGAAATACCTGTATGTCTTCAAATTTAGTTTCGTGACCATCAGCATTTTCGAATAAAAGTTTTTTTTGATAGCCAACCTTCTGCCGGCCGCAAGGCTTTTTTTGGATAAAAGTATTTTTTGATACCCAACCTTCGGCCAGGAGCAGAAGAAATAACCCTTATAGGCCCAACGCCGGCTTCGCGACCATCAGTATTTTTATATAAAACTCTTTCTTGATAGCCGGCCTTCGAACGGGTGCAAAAACAATAACCCTTATAGATCCAGTTTCGCTAGCATCGGTATTTTTGAATAAAAGTTTTTTTTTTATAGCCAGCCTTCGACAGGGCACAAAAAAAATATCCCTTATAGGCCCGACGCCGGCTTCGCGACCATCAGTATTTTTATCGAATTAGTAGAAAATTATAATTATTACTATAATATATTTCTCCAATTTTCTTTAAATTCTTTTATTTACATTTATCACTATAACATAATCCTCCTTTGTCTCGCTACTTTTTCCGTATACACTTAATTGCGGTCGACAAAGTTTGAAGATAAAAAAAAATTCATAAAAATTTTATTAAAATATGTTTAATGCACCATTGGAAAGGAAATTGTATAGCAATATAGTTCCAAATATTTTATAGGTCAATAGTGATTATTTAAAAAAAAAAAATCAGTTTGTGAAAAAAAAAATTCAAATTTTTTATTTTGATCATAACTTTTAAAATATTCGAAACAGGTTATAAATGATATATATCACTGAAGAGGTATTAAAAAGACATTTTTTTATACCCATAAAAATTGCGAATTTATTGAGCAATTTCGATCGCAAATTTGAACTTTGACCTTGATATGAGCGTTAGCGAGAAAGAATTTCTGGTTTTTTATATTCACAAAAATAGGCTCTATACGAAAATCATTTTTTTTGGGGATTATTTCCTTTAAGTGGGCTATTCTGCACTTATGCCTTAAAATTTTCCGACGATTATTTTCTTGGAATATTTTGACCTTCTAACTACCACGCGTATTTTTTTACTGTCGTTTGAGATTAGTTTAATTAAATTTGTTTAAGAAACTCTATGTATGACTTGAAATAGTCATAAAATTAAATAGCACCAAATTGTTAAAAACTCACTTCTTTATTGAATATATATTGAAACTCTTAAGCCAATCTTTGGTCGCTAGAAAGTTTCTTTATGAACAATTCCATTAATGAATTGTTTAATGTAAACAAATTTTTTTAGTAGCGGAACAGACATCGACATGTCTAGAATGTAAATTATCCGATTAAAAATTGTACCATCTTTCAATTTTTTGTAGCAGATCACATTTGAATGTTTTAATACGGCTTAGTTGACCGCGCGATTCAAGCAGTTCTCTCTAATAAAAATAGATCTAGTTCTGCTATAAATATTAATACAAGATTGTATTAAAAAAATAAACTACTCTTGCATTTAAATAATGTCTGATAGTTAAGCGTGGCAATAGTAAACTACAAAATAAAAATAAGAAATATAAAAAAGTATTAGCCATTTGCTTTAATACAGCGCTGAAAACTGCAAGGCCACTCAACGATCGGTGTACGGATGAGATCCATGGCAAAATGGTCAACAGCTTCTTTCGGTGACCTCTTTTAAAATGGGCTGGCTGACGGTTAATACTCAATACTAACAAACTAAGTTACATGATTTTCAAACCACTGTTGAGATGTTTTGTCTTTATGAGCAGGCGCAGAGTCTTGAGGAAATATCCATGGTTTGCTTCGGAACATTTTTTGGTTCAAATACTACATTCTTTAAAATGTTTCGCGGATGGTTTTTTCGGATTTTTTAAAACTGTTTTTCCCGAAAATATAAGGATTTGATGCTGCCATAGGATACTCGGCACAAAACCATCACTGAAGCGTGATGATGACCTCATTCAATCCTGGGGGCCAGTTCACTGGCTTCCTTGGAAGACCACACATACAGTCAAATATTATATTCCTCCACTGTAAAGATTTTTTCTTCAGTAAACAGTATTTTTTCATTAATGCTCTTTACCGTACAGGAACAACAGGTGACTTTATTAATTTTTCCTTATTTTGTTTTTAATTCAATCTTCGAAAAACGAATCCTAAATTGCCGAACTTTTACGTAATACAATTCTGATTAAATATAATATAGTCTTTTATAAATATAGAAAAAAGTTTTGATGATGGTTTGGAGAAAAAAATTGTGAATAATCTTTGGAACTTCAATCGAATTCCACTGAAATAATTCTTCAGTGTATTAAGTATTTGCAATATTGTTTCTATTCCACCACAAACTGCGCAAGAAATCGAAACTGTCTGTAGCTAAGTAGCTGGTCGTACTCCTTTAGTTAATTTTGAAAAATACTTTTCAATGTTTTGGTCGAACTTTATAAATGTAAAACTGTAAATGTTTTAATCACTATTCCTACCACTTTAAACTCTAATCCATTACAGGCATTTGAAAATGAATTATGCACCAACTTTATGGATTTTAATTTTTAAAAGACATTTTTTCGTCAAATCGGCCGAGCTTATAAAAATATATAAATTATATAAATATATTTTACCCAATTTAGCTCGATTCGTCCTTAATCGACTTACTATCGAAAATCGATTAAGGTCGAATGTATTTTACTTCACCAGACATCTCTGCATTTCGCTGGGTGGATTGAGTATCAAGGAAAAGGATGATCAAAAGACACATACTTCAATCGCAATAATAGGTCGACTTTTTAGAATATTCATTAGCAATAAATAATATATATTTTAGGGATTAGCCGAATCAGACCACTTATATGGGTCCCTTTTCGTCCCTCAAATCGTGTGTTAATTATTTGTTCGGTTGCAGAATTCTTCTACTTCCTTCCTCATAATAACATCACGCGTTATTTCAAGCATCTCTTTGTGGGGTATGTTCCACATTTCGAGTTCATCAATAAATTGGCGATCCAGTGTGGACATCCTCCTGCTTGCCAATGCAGGACACTGGCACACTATGTGGGCCGCTGTCTCTGCCTCTTCCATGCATAATCTGCAAATATCAGAATCCTCCCCATCAACAAGTCCCATATTGCTGAGAAGGTACCTGAAATTGCCATGCCCAGTTATTAATGCAGTCAACCAACTTAGAGTCATTCGTCCTAGACTGAGAGCCCTCCCCGATTCACTGCCCTTTGATAGCCTCAACGAAGCCTTTGCCTGTCTACAAATAGATAAGTTCTCCCATCTCCTGAGATGAAGTTTCTTTATCCACTCTTCGACCTTTGCCTTCACCGTCCCGCTGCTGAGAGCAACTACTGGTTCCGGTCCATAAAATTCAGCTTCAGATCCTTGTCTAGCCAAGGAGTCTGCAGCTTCATTCTGTTCTATACCAATGTGTCCCTTCACCCTCATAAGAGTAATCGCATTACTACGAGCACACCCATTAAGTTTCTGAACACATTCGAGCGCCAACTTAGAAGATACCGTAGGTTGTTGCAGCCGCCTGACCACCGCCTGGTTATCGAGTGCTAGCAAGATTTTCTTACCTTGCACCTTTCCATCCAGTAGATGGTCTAGCGCATGCATTAGACCAAGCATTTCTGCTTGATATACTGGCATGCACAGTCCCAACTCTTAGAGAAGATTCCAGCACCCGCTCTGCCATCCATTAATGAACCATCTGTAAAAATACTGATGTCATTTTCCGCACATACATCATGTGTGAGGCCGTCTTCAATGAGTGTTCTGTGTGACTTTTCAGTCATCTTCAGCCTACCCATTCCCTCCATTGGCATCTGCGCCTCCTTTGCACTGCTATATAGCAGTGACAGGATGCCCCTGTGCCCCCTCTCTGTGCCGAATCCATACCAATTATTGGTTGTCTTCAGACGTAATGCTGTTAATGCCGCTCCGGTAATCCCAATACAAGCCATTCTTTGTACCCTATCTAACTTGCTTTTCGCGGTCTTTTGGGTGACCTTAGGCCACCAGACCACAGCAGCATATGTTATTAAGGGTCTGTCCATCGTTGTGTAGATCCAGTGCGCTGCTCTGGGTGTGATTCCCCACATGAGACCCAACACTCTCTTACACTGATGCAATACCCGCTTGCCCTTCTGAATCTTGTCATCGACGTGACTATTCCAAGTCAGCTTGTTATCCAGGATGACACCTAGATACTTTACTTGGATACGTTGATGTTCGATCCAAAAAGCCTAAGAGGGTCTATTGTTAGTCCAGTCCTCCTCTTAGTAAAGAGTACTGTTTCCGACTTACTAGCATTTACAGAGAGACCTTGTTCCGTGCACCATCCTTCAACCATTTTGAGTGCAACTCTCATGGTATCATAAATAGTGTCCAGGAACTTACCGCTCACCGTTACCGCTATGTCATCTGCATACCCGACGGTGTGTATGCCTTTTGAGTCCAGAAGCTGAAGTAGGGAATCGACCGTGATGTTCCAAAGGATGGGCGATAATACTCCCCCCTGTGGACACCCTTTGACTACCCTACCTCTGAGTCTGTAACTCCCATTTTGAAAGTTTATTGCCCTTTTCCTCAGCATGCTGTCCACCCACCTTATAATGGTTGGGCTGACTTCACGAGTAGCAAGGGCCATCCTTAGCTTATCGAAACCAATCTTATCGAAGGCACCTTCCATAAAAATAGACATAGATATCCCTCCACAAGACAGTTCCCTGTCCGCTACACAAACGAGTTCGTGCAGGGCCGTTTCAGTGGATTTGCCAGCTCTGTACGCGTGCTGACACCTGCTCAGTGGTTTTGTCAGATGCGTTGTCCTTTCCATGTAGTCCGCCAGTACTCCTTCCATACATTTAAGCAGAAAGGAGGTCAAGCTAACCGGCCGGAAAGATTTAGCCTCTGAGTAGTCCCTTTTTCCCGGCTTTGGAAGAAAGACAACCTTAGTCTCTCTCCATTGAGTCGGGATATATCCTGTAGCCAGGCAAGTAATAAATATTCCCAGAAGCCTGTCTACCAGAGCTTCTGCACCCCACTGAAGTAGGGCTGGAAATATCCCGTCTGTACCCGCTGTTTTGAATGGAGAGAAACGCTTAATGGCGTTTATCACTCCATCTCTGGTGACTATCCTTTCAGCTTCCAATCTTTCATTCCTGTTTGCACCCTTGCGGGTGGCTTCCCAAGGATCTTCCGATCTAAAGCTTCCTGGAAAATGCACCTCCATCAGGTATTTCAGTGACTCTCCGATTGTCTCTGTAAAGGATCCATTCGTTTTGCGAATTAATCCCAACTTTGACACCGGGTCCTATGATATAATCCTCTGTAATCTACATACATCGGTCATATCTTGCATATTTGAGCAAAATTCCCTCCACGTTTTCCTTTTAGGGTTGCGTAGAGTCTTCTTCAGCTCCCTTTTCTTTGACTTGTAGTCGTCCCATGCGTTGGGGTCCCCTCTCATGTGACGATTAAAAGCCTTCCTTGTCTCCTTTTTCATGGATTCCAGTTCCCCATTCCACCATGGAGTGGGATCTCCTTCGTCCACTACCGTCAGAGGACATGAAGCTTCAAATGCTTTGATCATAGCTGAGCTGATAGCCCTCACCTGATACTCAACATCTGCGGTTGTTCTAGGTCTCTTAAACCTCCTTGGCAATAATTCCTCAAGAACTTCGCAGTACCTTGTACAATCCGTTCGCTTCGGTATCCTTACCATTCTACAGTCGTTCCTATGTCTTTTATCGGACGTAATCCCAAACTGAATGGCCCTGTGGTCCGACATGGTTAGTCTATCCACAACCCTCCAATCCAAAATCCTATCCAACATTTTGACATTCGTCAGAGTAACATCAACGACGTGCGTCGACAAAGGTCGGTTCTGTTCCCCTATTGGCAACTTGTAGACCAAATCTTTCTATAAATTCGAGTAGACGCTCTCCTCTATAGTTTTCATTGCTGCTGCCCCACACAGAACTGTGCGCATTGGCATCGCACACATTTAGTGGTTCCTGGCGCGGGCCCACCTCCCGCCCTAATGGCTTCTTCCTTGCAGAATCTGCCACTAGCCCCACGCCAGGAGCCGCGTCGCACCCCTCATACTGCATCTTTCTGAAATTTAACGACGGCCTGTTCAAGAGCGCTTCAGCAAAATCTAAAGTGCATATTTATATGTATGAACATGTACATTGTATTATGTATGTATATATTATTGCATTTATTTGCCCATCATCAAACTACAACATCAACAGTTTGAAATTTGTTGTAAATCGGAAAATATGCAAATAAGCGCATCACTCTGACTGTCCGGTTTTAACATTCCACTCCACTCAACTCTACTCCATCAAAGCTTCAACCAACAGCGCGTCCTTTTATCGACAGAGAAATACAAGAGAGGATAATGCAAACTCATACTACGCCATTAGTCATGACTAGATGCTATGGTTATTTCCACATCCCTGTGTCATTTTGGTTAGATTTGTGGACAATTTTCATAGCACGTGACTTGGAAATGTTAATGAAGACCTTACAGAACAATTATTTTTTTTTGTATTCTGTAGTATGTAGAATAAGAAAAGTGTTAATGAAATTGAATTATGCTAGAGAATGAAGTGTAGCCATAACGTTCATTTCTCCGTAATTAACATGTACAACGTATGTTATTTTTACAGTGACAGCTCTTTCTCACTGGAAATCTTGAAAGAAAATCAGTATCATATCTCCGCGGAATTAAATCAATCGCTCTACGTTGCAATGCACACTTATTTCCAAAGCCATTGTTGTGTAGTCGTGTATTGAAAAAAAGTGTCTTTCATCTTTTCTGACGAATTCACAGCTGAAACTGACGCTTCTGGGGATCAGAAAACTCACACGTGACCGTCGTGAATCCAATGCGTCCTCAGAGAGCGACAGTTTGGTCATTTTGAAGCGGTGGTATAAATGCCCTATTTTTCATTGAAAATGCCTTTCGGTCAACGGTGAGCGCTACAGAAGCACAATAGACAGTCTTGGTAAACTGGGTTGACAGGATGGGCTGCTGCGAATAATGAGAATGTGTGCTCTTTTGAATGAATCAATATTATACCGAAAATATTAAGTTTTTTAATTAAAAAAAAATTTTTTTTTCAACAAACATTTGTATATGGTCCACCCTGTATTTGGATCTATGAATTATGCTGTAAGCATAACAGCGGCAAACGGCGAATATTTCAACGCGAATGTTAACTTTCAAAAATAGAACAAACTGACGTAATGAGAAAGCGCACAAGCAACGCGAAAAGCGAACTGCGCCCGACGTCTATTTGCTATGATAGATCTACTTCTATCGTCGTCGCCATTGTGAACTACAAAAGAGAAACCATTGTGACCATGTTTTGCATTTTCTCCGTGTTCTTAATTGAATGTAAAAATTATTCAGCATTGAAGCTTTTCTGAAGCTTTGCTCTTCTTTTTAAATTTTCTATTTCCTATATTTATACCTTTGCGTTTTAAAAGCTGTGCTTTGAAAACATGGCCACCTTGTCATCTAGAATCACATACATACGAATTTGTTGAGGACGCGCACGTAATTGCTATCATCGGTATCCTCAAAGAGTATAAAAACAAAATAAATACTTCGCTGCCGACCTTATTGTGTTTAAGTGTGTTGGTGACCGTACAGAAATTTCCCGAAGGATTTATGAAGTATGGCACTCAGAATATTGGTTATTTTCGATAATTGAAATTTTATTGTGAAAAATTGGGTGTACATTCAATGTTTAAAGAATTGTCCGTAACTAGCCACTACTTTTTCCCATTTTACTGGCAGCATACGGATTCCGCATCAGAAGAAGTCGGCAAGTTTTGAGGCAATCCATGAATCGGCTAAATTTTTGGCTTCTTCGTAAGAATGGAAACGCTGTTCTTTCAGGAAGGAAGCGTCCTTCATCGGAAATAGCAATGTCTGGTCTATATTAAAAGCACTACAATGGATGCAAATTTAACAAATTTTAACTAAATTCTGTCCTATTTCACTACGAAACACAGCACTTTCACTCTTCTTTTTTTTTCAATTGCATATTCAACATAGATGCACTTTAATAAAATCAAAAAAATAAATTGTAAACAATTCACTTACTTGAGCTATTGGCAGTATACAAAATTGACAATTGGATTGCTTAATATAGATGTACTTGCTCTTTTCTGTTAATATAATTAAATTCTATAAAATCTTATAAAATGTTTGCCAACTTACCAATTTGATCGCTTCAATGTAAAATTATTACAAAATTTTTAACAGTTCAACATTTGTTCATTGTCAACATTATTAACCCTCTGATTATATTCAGACAAAAAAGTGTGAGATTGTATTGCAATTTTAAGGGGAAGTGGGTAGTCATATATATATATATATATATATATATATATATATATATATATATATATATATATATATATATATATATATATATAAATAAATAAATATGTGGCACTTAAAGCCCCAAAGGGCTCATTGGCCGAGCTTCTCTTCCATTACTGTTGTGCGTCTTAAATTTGGACAGTATTAGAAGGGACCTACTTATTTTAGCCGGTTCCGAACGGCAGAACACTTGTGACATCACTTTTTCTGAGCTTTGTCACAGAATTCTTTTAGAAGCTTTTTCATGGCAAGTTGTTACTGTCGGAAGAATTGCCAATTGCTTGCCGACAGGTGGGTAACATTCGAAAGAAAAATCTTATCGATATTAAATTTTGTTATGCATCAGCCGGGGATTGAACCACGACCTACAGATCAGAAGGCGAACACACTAACCACTGAGCTACGGCACCCATATATATATATATATATATATATATATATATATATATATATATATATATATATATATATATATATATATATTCATGGCTAGCAGGGTATATATATATATATATATATATATATATATATATATATATATATATATACAGTCAGGGACTAAAGTTTAAATACACCCCACAAATCTTAATTTTAACTCGTATAAAGCATTGCTGCGAAAATCTAAGTAAGCAGTTTTTTTGCAGTCTATCAGTAAGCAAACACAATAACAATAAATTTGTATTTGTCGCATAGATAACTGTAAATTCATCAAAAACTCAAAAAATACGCTGGACAAAAGTTTAAATACAATACAAGAAAAAACGTGTTTTTGCAATTTCTTTGGAAAAGTACCGTTATATTTTTTTTGCTTTCTTCACTTACGCATATTTATTCAGTATTATTAGTGATTTCATCGTTGTCGGTAGACTTGAAAGCAAAATAATGGGCAAAGGAAAACAAATAGAGTCTGGTGTTAAAGATTTAATAATTAAACACTTTAAAGGAAGCAAATCCTACCGTGATATAGGAAAAATTTTGAATTTGTCCTGTGCAAGTGTGCAAAACGTAATAAGAAAATATAAAACTTACAAAACAGTGGAAAATAGGCCCAGAACTGGTCGACCAAAAAAACTTTCTCGCCGAGATGTAAACCTTATCCTAAGAGAAGTGGCCAAAATCCAAAAATAAGTGCGCCAAAGTTAGCCGGTAGTATTGCTGCGGTGTCAGGCAAACATGTTCACCCAAAAACCGTACAAAGAGCTTTACGGTATAACGGCTATCGAAGCAGAGTTCCACGTAAAAAACAGCTTATTTCTGAAAAAAATAGACAACTTCGTCTGGATTTTGCAAACAAGTACAAGGATATGGATGAGGACTTTTGGCGAAGAGTCTTATTCACAGATGAATCTAAATTTAATATTTTTGGCAGCGATGGTCGCGCAAAAATTTGGCGCAAGCCCGGCACAGCACTTCAAACCAAAAATTTAATACCAACCGTTAAACATGGGGGCGGTAGTGTGATGGTTTGGGGAGCAATTGCAGCAGCTGGAGTGGGACACTTGGCTTTTATCGATGGAATAATGGACAAACACGTGTATAAAAGTATATTGGAACAAAATTTGCAGCCTTCTGTGGATAGCTTGGGTCTGGGAAGAAGTTGGATATTTCAACAAGACAACGACCCTAAGCATACCGCGCATTTGGTGAAGGACTGGTTGCTGTATTATGCTCCACGTCAGCTCTGTAGTCCTCCCCAATCACCGGACTTAAACCCAATTGAACACGCTTGGGAATTATTGGACCGAAAAATCAATCGCGCAGCTTTAAAGAACAAAGAATCCCTTAATGAGGCTCTGAAAAAGGCCTGGTCAGAAATCAGCACATCCGAAACAGAAAATTTGGTTCTGTCTATGCCACGTCGTCTGCAGACAGTCATTGAAGCTCAAGACGGACCTACCAAATATTAATTTAAGTTTAACGTTTTCTAATTAAGCTAAAATCAGCTAAAGAAAGAAAATTTTGTATTGTATTTAAACTTTTGTCCCATGTATTTTTTTAGTTTTTGATGAATTTTAAGTTATCTATGAAAAAAAGTGAATTGTTTTGGTTTTCGATATTGGTCATTATTCAACTAAAAATAAACTGCATACTTACATTTGTGTTAAAATGCTTTATTTTTATTTAAAGCGATGTTTTATGGGTGTATTTAAACTTTAGTCCCTGACTGTATATACACGGTCTAGGAAAAAAATTCCATTATTTTTGTATTTAATTCAAAGTTTTATTTAGCATAGATAGGATCATTCTAGGTCAAATATGCACTGTTTTGTTCGGTAACTTCTTGCCATTTTGAAGGTAATTTCATAATTACACTCTCATAGAAACCCTCGTCCTTATTGGCAAAAAACTGGAACAATCGATTTTCACAAGCTTCTATTGAGGCGAATTTTTCACCGGCACTACGGCAAAATCATTCGCCATAGTCAGGAGCAGGTAGTAATCACTTGGTGCCAAGTCTGGACTATAAGGTGGATGCATAAGAACCTCCCAACCAAGCTCCCGGTGCTTCTGGCGAGTCACTATCGATGTGTGTGGCATGGTGTTGTCCAGATGGAACACAATTCCTCTTCTATTGGCCAAAGCTGGCCGCTTCTATGCAATTGCTTTCTTCAGGTGGTCCAACTGTTGATAGTACAGGTCCGAATCAAGAGTTTGGCCGTAGGGGAGCAGCTCATAGTAGATGATTCCCTGCCAATCCCACCAAACACATAGCACAACCTTCCTGACCGTCAATTCTGGCGTCAATTCTTGCGTCGGCTCACCGCGATTCGACCACGGCCGTTTTCGCTTGACGTTGTCGTAAGTGACCCACTTTTAATCACCAGTAACCATCCGCTTCAGAAATGAATCGATTTTCTTGCGATTCAGCAGCGTTTCGCTGATGGAAATTCGATCCATTAAGTTTTTTTGCGTTAACTCGTATGGCACCCATACATCGAGTTTCTTTTTATGTCCATCTTTATTTAAATGGTTCCAAACGGATTTTTGAGCAATGTTTAGCTCCTGGGCAATAGAACTCGACGATTTCCATTATTTTATCGATATTTTCAACGATTGGCCTTCCAGAGCGTGGTGCATATTTGACATCAAAATGACCGGAACGGAAAATTACCGGAAATTTTTGCCCGTGCAAACGCGAACAAAACATCAAAAGTGAATTGAAAATGTTTTTATGCCTAAATGCGGACTAAGTCAAAAGCAAAAATATTATTATTCGCCGCATAATCAAACAGCAATCACGTATGCTTCGTGGTCTGCCACCAACTGATAATATTTTTGCTTTTGTGCTTTTGCCAACAATAATAGAAAAGAAGATTGCGCTCAGCAGAGCAGTTTTTCTAGATGTGACTGCACAATAGCTCAGCTGCGAGAGAAGATGAAGAAAATTCGAACAAATTGAAAAGAAAGATACATAGTATAGTTTTCAAAGTAAGGCAATCGTAAAATTTGTTCTCATGTCATTCGTAGTATATGCAAAGCATGTTTAGGTAGTGTGAAAATTAATATGTGTCAAAATATCAATGACAGAGGAATATGAAAATCCGTACAGACAGTGTTAAAATTATTAACAATTGAGTACAAAATTATGAGTTTTTTTTTTATTTTTTAAAGAAAAACAATGGGCTTTAACAAAATTTTTGATTAATGATCAATGTAATTAAAATAAAATTAGTAATAATCGAAAAGAAAGAATAAACACCGGGGGTTAATGTGAAAAATATTTTCGAACTTTTCACTTGATAGATTTCACAAAGCTGTCTTTTGATTTTCTTCTATACACTTAGTTCAAAATTCCTGTCTCGGATTATCTTACTTTCTTAATTATACTAAAATTATAAAATATAATTATTATATAAAATTATATAAACAATGTGGAATAATGAATGAATAATTCCATTCTTGGAAATACTGTGTCACATTCTGTCAAATTCAATGAGAACAAATTAGAGGTAAAAGATGGGCGTGACATTAATATTCTGTCGTCCGTGTGCTTTCGCATAAAATGCGCATTAATCATTACGTAGTTCATTACCCAACCACTGGTATGAACCATCCATTAATTATTTAATGCAAACTCTCAAAACATTTCAAGAGAAGATAAAAAATAACATAAACCAAATTACAAAAAGGCTGCAATACCTCGAAAACTCGACTAACCCAGAATGTAAAACTCGCCCGAAAAATAAAAAATGAACTCGTCCTTTCGCATACTGGCTTGAAATGCAAAGGGACTCAACCACAGAGCCAATGAACTCGAATTGTTCCTCAATATGAACACAATAGACATAGCATTAAAACTCACTTCTCAAATAAGAATTAAATAAAACTCAAGGGATATACTGCATGCCGGACCACACATCCCAGCAATCGCGCTCGAGGAGGCTCGAGCCGTAATAATCAAAGAAAATATTAAACACACACAAAGAGAAGAACTTACATGTAAGATATAGTCCACTATGGAATAATATAATATAACATTTTTCGGCTATAAGCTGGTTTTGTAGAATATTGAAATAGTCTGCTGTTGTCCTTTTCTAAATTGACGTTTATTTTGTTGTTAAAACGAAAGTGCATGATTTAATCTTTTAATAACATATATTAATTAATACTTTTATGAAAGTATTTTCTCATATATTTGTATCTAATGTATGCTTCGATTATTGAACTTACATGCATACATGTTAAAAATAAAATATGAAATATTGAAAAGGCTGGCAATATTTAATATTTAACCTTATTTGGGTCACTTAGCTTTTTTTAGCGATTCTATTTGGCCGATCTATCTTATTTATTTCTGAAGTCTGGCAACAAGGTATTGAATGTGTCTCCCATGTAGATGCCAGCGCGTAATAACACGAAAACATTAACATTTTCAGTTTGTGTCTGACTGTGAGGTATGTGTGACTGCTGTTTACATGTGCGCATGTACCCTCTATCGCTTTTCTATCGTTGTGCATACGTCATTAATCGTCATTATTCGTATATTATTCGCTGGTTGCTCTCTCTCTCTCTCTCAACACACACACACTATCTATTGCCATGAACCATTGAATCATGATCTATTGCTTTGTATCATTGTGCATTCGTTGCTTTTTTTTTTATTCTCCCTTTCTCTATGCTATATATTCTCATACTCATGTAACGAAATGTGCATTAAAAATTTCAAGAAGTTTTACTATAAAAAAAAGGCGCTCATCAATTACTCACGACAGCTTATCCTGAATATGCTCCAGAGATTAGAGTGTGTCAGAAGTCGTTTGCTCAATTCAATGGTTTGACGTGAAAGAGAAAGAACGGCAAAGGCAGCCAAAAAAAGTTTGAGGACGGAGAATTAGAAACATTACTCAATCAACATTCGTGTCAAACACAAATAGAACTCGCCAAATTGGGAGTAACACAACAAGTCATTTCCAAACTATTGAAAGCACTTTGATTCATCCGAAAGGAATTGGGAACTGTGTGTTGTACAAATTGAACCCGAGAGACATTAAGCGATTTTGCATGTCAGAAACGTTGCTTGTGCGCCATAAAAAAGAGTCATTTTTGCATCGTATGGTTACTGTAATGAAAAATCGATTTATTATGATTATGAGATAACCCGAAACGCAAAAAATCATAGGTGAACCTGGTCAACCATAAAAAAATATCCATGGCGCCAATTCAATATTCTGTACTTGGTGGGACCAGAAGGGAGTGTTGAATTGTGAGCTTCTGCAACCAGATGTAACATAATTTTCCATCAGTAATATTTTTAATAAATTTTAAAATGTGTTCAAAAGAAAGTGAAAATTTAATTGTTTGTGAGAATTCTTCAGCGCAAAGTCAACACATCGTTGAAGAATGAGAAGAACTATCCGATATTTGGTTTGATAGTCCTATTTCAGAAAAGTCTGCATTAGATGTTAAAGCCGTCGCCAGAACTACAGTACGAGCCTCAACGCATATAAAATAGACAAATTTTTTTCTGTAATTGAAAATTTATTTATGTGAATAATAACAGCTGATTGGTTTTGTCATGGTATAATAACACAAGGTAGAGCCATTGGGGAGAGTTATCGTGAATGAAGGAGAAAAAGTAAATAAAACAACAACAAACGCACTAGCTTGACACTTATATTTCCAGTATTTCAAAGTTTAAGAGAATTATAGTATTGAATGAATTCATCATATTTTTAAGCCTAGCAAGAATGAAATTGTTATTTTTTAAGCAAAAGAGTGCAGTCGCGTTGATGCAGCTTTTAAATGAATGAAGGGTGAGTGAATTCCGTAATGATTCAATTCTTTTTACAGTAATCTACGAAGGAAGAACAATTTGGTGTGGTGATGTGCCTTCCTCTTGATTTTGCTCCTTTTTTTATGCGAGCTTGATATATTCAATTTCGTTTTGTACAAAATCATAAAGATTAAAATAAAATATCATATCAATCAATATCCAATACGCATGTGCAATCAATTTTTATTCTATATGTACACATACGTACATACATATATGCATATGTACAAGTAAAATTACAAAACCTTCGCACCCATGTCAACCACGGATTTTTCTATTCGCCTATATAAAAACTATATGTACGTCTGCTCAGCAAAATACTAAATTTTTCAAGATTTTGTCATTTTTGTGCCATCCATCAGCCACCAAAATCAACACACAAATTGTTCTGCCTTCGTCGATTCGACCAGCATTCGTACACACACGCATCTACGCTTGCGTATATGTTGTTGCTTTTGCACTCGTTTCTTCAGGAATAATACTTTTGCATAAATAAATATCGACTTTGCATAAAGAATTATAATATTTTCAAATGAGTAGGTTAATCAACAAAAAAGAGGGAGCACCACAGAAAATGTCGGATTTTGAGTAAACATTTTCAGCGCTAGCTTCATGAATGAGTAGGACGGCTTTTTCATCTTGCTTGAAATTCATGTATGTTTGGTCATGCAGCTTCTTTATTCTTTGGTATTAACTTAAAAGTGCGACTATGAATATGAGTCAATTACTTTAAAATTAATAATATATATTAGAAAAGGATTACTTTCCAATATACAACACAAAAATACCAAATTAGGTCAGTATAAAATTAAAAATGTTTAAATCAAATGAAAAAAATTTGATTACACAGGACTATACACTATGATGGTATGAACAGCACAATATTTAATAAAGTATTTAATAATAATTTCATAAAAATTTCATTATAAAAATTGGTTTGTCTCAATTTTTACTTTTTGCTGACTTTGAAAGGACATACGAGCAGGATAACCCGCTTAAAGTCCAAAAAAATTCTTTTCGTATAGAGCCTATTTTTGTGAATATAAAAAACCAAAAATTGTTTGTCGCTGACGCCCATATAAGGCGTTAGCTTTATGATGAAAATTCAAAAACCGATTTTTTTTCGAAAATAATCACTATTGACCAATAAACATTTCGAACCATATTCAAAGCCATACAATTTCCTTTCCAATGGCGTATTAAACATATTTAAAAATTATTTGTATGTATTTAAAATATTTTTTGTATTCAAAATGCAATTAAGTGTATACGGAAAAATTAGTGAGACAAAGAAGAATTAAAGTGATAAATGTAAATAAATGAATTTATATAAAATTGGTGTTGAGCAAACAACTTTTTACTTACATTTATTACATTTATTATAAATTAAGTTATTTACTCACTTATTTTGCGCTTCACTGTAACATTACAAGATTTAATTATTTTGCTATTCACTGTGACATTCCAATGGAATGCACATGTACATATTTACCTGCAATGTAAACTGTTAATCATTTCTTTATTTTTAATACCTTCTGCCTATATAATATCAATTCGCTCTTACGGTACTTTTACCAGCATTAAACTAAATTAAGTAAGACATCAGACCAACAACGTTGTACCTTCTTCTTTAGCAACTTTCTTTTTGGCAACACTGTTTTTGCCAACTCAGCTGTTTTAGTGTATCATGTTACTGTCAAACATGTTCAGTTTGGTATATAATTTAAACATGAATCGACTTACAAACGAACAAGGCTTGCAGATTATTGAATTTTCTTATCAAAATTCATGCTCGATTAAGAAAGTGCATCGTGCACTTCTTCCATTTTATGGTCAGTTTGGGCGACCTTCTGAGATGGCTATTCGAATCTTGTGACTAAAGTGTTGCTGATTTCCACTAATTGTCGATTCGGCGCCGTTCACAATAATTGGGCGTATTCTACTCCACTACGTGGAAAATTTTACAGAAGAATTTGGGTGTAAAACCTTTCAAGATACAGCTGGTGCAAGAATTGAAGCCACACGACCTATCACAATGGCTAACTTTTGATAACTGGGCCCTTGCAAAGTTGGATGAAGTTCTACTTTTTTATCGGAAAATTGTGTTCAGCGACGAAGCTCATTTCTGGTTGAATGTATACTTGTCCAATCATTGGTTACTGTTGCAACCACTTGGAGATTTGTGTTGTCGTCACACCTACCCCTAATCGTGAGAGCACAAGTCTTTACAACCCCGACGGTTGTTGTGGATAGTCGCAAGTGTCTGACCACCGAACGGTATACGCGAAATGTTGCAAAGAATGGGTCCAACAATGTTCGTACGATATAGAATTACCCGTCATTGAACAGTCTTATCACTGCCGTGGGCAGAAGAGCTACAACTTGCACGATTGCCATGCGTTGGGTTAATGCCCTTGATCGGTGGTAATGAATTGTGGGCAACCATAGCGTGCTATCCATGTAGTAACCAACGCTCTTGCGACAGTCTCTGCTGTCATGTCAGGAATGGGAACAACCTCCGGCCAGCGTGTGTATCGGTCGATTAAGGTTAAACAGTAACGTTGTCCATGGTTGACTGGAAGAGGTCCAATTATGTCGATGTTGACATGATCCAGGCGTCGCGTGGGCGGTGTGTATTATTGTAACTGCGATTTAGTGTGCCTCTTCACCTTCGATTTCTGGCATGGAACGTAACAACGTCCGAAGAGGGCCGCATCTTTTCGTATATATGGCCAAACGAAGCGTTCAGTTACCATTTTAACAGTGGCTTTGGTACCCAGGTGTGACATATCATGAACAATCTTTAATATTTGTGTTCGAAACTGCATGGGTATGAACGGAGGTACCGTCCGTGAAGATACGTCACATCACAATTCGTTCGTGTTACCTGAAATTTTAAGGAGTTTAGATATTAGTGAAGTTGTGTTACCCTTAAGTAATTCCTGCAGCTCAGGGTTAATTTTCTGCGCTTTAGCTATCTCGCTGTAATCGATCTGGTTCATAGTTTCGAAGATTCTAGACAGTAGGTCTGGCAGGTGATTGCTTGAACCGTTGATATGTCGAAAATCTGTTGTAAACTGGCTTATAAAATCAAGCTGTCGTCGTTGGCGTGATGACGCTTTGTCGCTGCTCTGTTGGTATGCGAATATAAGCGGCTTGTGGTCGGTTAGGACATGAAATGAACGGCCTTCCAGCATATACTTAAAATGTTTAACAGCTTTATATATAGCAAGGAGCTCCCTGTCGTAGGTGCTGTACTTCTGTTCTGTAGCCGTCAGTTTTTTCGAGTAATATCCGAGAGGCTGTGGACCTTTTTCTGTGTGCTGTGTTTAGCACGCTTTAGCTCGTCGGTGGCCAAAAACAAAACAGCATTTTGAAGTAGGTATGCCAGTTAGCGGCCTTTTCCAGCTCATGTTTGCATGTTTCAAATGAATTTAGTTGAATTTAGTTTCGTGTAATTAAATGACCAAGAAACTTTATTTCTTCCACAAAAAACTCGCTTTTGGCCGGATTGATTGCTAGGCCATACTTTCTTAAGCGCTCGAAAATTAAACGTAAATGGCTTTGGTATCCTTTATGGTTGTCGGATGCGATGAGTATATCATCGATGTATGCAAATGTGAACTGCAGTCCAAGTAGAGCTTCATGAATTAATCGCTAGAACGACTGGGCAGCGTTTCGTAATCAAAATGGCATAAAGAGGTATTCGTAAAGCCCGAACGGAGTCATTATGGTGGTCTTGTGCACGTCGTCTGGGTGTATCGGTAGCTGGTGATACGCCTTTTGCAGGTCTATTTTGCTGAAAATTTCTTTTCCCTCTAATATAGCTGTACAGTCCTGCAAATATGGTATCGAGTACCTGTCTGGCGTGGTTTGAGAGTATAATTTCCGATAATCCCCGCATGGCCGCCATCCGCCATTGGCCTTTTTTACCATATGTAAGCGGCTGGCGTAATTGCTATTGGACGGACGAATTATACCTTGTAACAAAAACTCGAATTCTTCTCTTGCTATTCGTAACTTCACTGGGTCGAGTCGTCTAGTTCGAGCGAAAATGGACTGCCCGAATGTTTTGATTCTATGCTGTGTTGCAAAAGCATTTTTTCGATCGGATGCCAATCGCGTAATGTCGCGAAACTCTGACAACACGTCGGCACATTTGGAAGCGCTATCGATAGTTCTGAATACGAATGCGTCTATCTTCTGTATGGTGCACGGCACATATATCTTGATCAAGCTGTCGATCAGTTTATTGCTCTTAAGGTCGATAAGCAGTCCATAATGGCGTATGAGATCTGCTCCTATAATTGGCGTTCGCACATCTGCAACGGTAAATATCCAGTCAAAACATCTTCGCAGGCCGAGGTCGAGGCTGAGATGTAGTTGGCCGAATGTTGCGATTGTCGTACCATTTGTGGCGTAGAGCTTCACGGATGATGGTGTCAACGTATGGGAATATTGGCGTGGTAGAACGGAGATGTTGGCGCCCGAGTCGATTAAAAAGGAAATAGTAGATTTCCGGCCGGAGACTTTTCACCAACGACCGCCTCGATTCAATTCAATTCTTCGGGCTGCGATCACCTTTGCCGAGTCTATAGTATTTGCAGGGTGGTCTACAATTCTTGCTGCTGGACCCAAATTTTCGGTAGTACCAGTACTCATCTAAGTTAGCGCTAGAGCCGCCTTTGCGTCGTTCGCGAGACTGTCGACGAAATGTGGGTCTAGGACCCTTCCTCTCACTGTTGCGACCAATATACAGATGGTCGAAACGCATTTATAGCGTTTTGTAGTTCTCTGTACTCAACGTTGGTTTGCGATTTTTCCTCAAACGTGGACATAGGGCGGCAACCTTTTTCGACTGTGCTGCTGTTTACTTGAAGGCTAATAGTGTCAACGATGGCGCCCGCAATTTTTAGATATTCCTCATGTGGGCCTGAACACGCTGCTACAGCTGCTTGAATATAAACTTGCAGACGTTTTTCCTACAGGTTTTTTACCACTGACTCTGTCATTGTATCGCCGACAAGTCGCATCATTTCTGTAAACAATTGACTAGGCTTCTGATCGGCTAGCTGGGTTTCATTAAGCACTTGATATAAGCGTCGTGGCAGGCTTTCGGTGCAGAAGTTTATTAGTCGTTGCTTGACGAAGTCATATCGACCCTGGTCAGACACTTCTCCTAATGTAGCCAAGAAATCTTGCAGCATACGTATTGAATTTCTGAGTATCGCTTTTTATGCTCATCGCAGGAAACCAGTAATGCATCTTTATCTGATTATACGTTTTAGTTATACCTAAATGAGCAATCTTTTCACGTATAGTACGAGCAACATAAAAGTAAAGTTTACACCTCATGTCTTCCTATACATTATACCATCCTTGAGATAGAAAAGTTTTGATGACACCCTTTGCAATTTATCTTGTATCTTAACAATTTCTGGATCCCTATTTTGAGTTGCTTGCAACTGAATCTCAAAATCGTCCTTATTAGGAAATACTATTTTACTCCACCTAAGAGCATCAACATGGCCCATATTACTACCTCCTCTATGTTGAATAGTATATCGTAATTCTGTAGATATGCGAAACGAGGTTTATGGTTGAAAAAGTTAGGTACTTACTCAACAGCTTTTCTCCATTCAAATCGATTAGTTTAAATGGTGATTAAACTAAATAGTAATCCTTTGTTTAGTGGGGATTTAAGAACCATGCACTAGTCTAGTTTATGTACCTCTCAGTTGGAGGCGGATCAATGTGTTCTATATTCCAAACACAGTTCAAATGCACCAACTAAGGGATTCAGATCAAATAGTCTTAAATCGTTCCAATTTGAGACGACGGGACTAGTAATGGAACTACAGCTCAGACCAACATTGGAGCCAATCCCAATTTCCAAATCCCAGAACGCATATTTCAAGGAGAGATCTACGGAAACAGCTTCACACAAGGTTGACTTATAATATTACACGCCTGTTAAAAGCATGTGCAACGACTTTAATAACAACTATTCATATGTTGATTATCACATTTCTTCTTATTCCTTAAAAACCGCTATTTTATCCTATTTGAATTAAACACTTCGTTATTACTTTTAGTTTTTAGGCAGTTCTATTTTAGTTTGAGCTTTTTAGTTACATTTTTGTTAGCAGCTGTAGATTGTATAAATCTGTAGCGGGTGTAGATATATATATATATATATATATATATATATATATATATATATATATATATATATATATATATAGGGTGGGTCAAATTGTAGGGGGCCGAAAAAATGTTAAGGGGCTCATCGAGATTCTTGTTCTACGGGTCATTTTCGAGCCCCCGGATTTTTCAAAATAGGTTTTTTCCCTAAATACTCAAGAATAGATGTAAAAAAAAATGCTATTTTCTCTAGCCAAATGTGTATGTGGGGGTTTTTGGATCGAGGAATCCATTTTTGAGATCTATTTTTATTTTTGAGCACCACCAGAGGGCGCTTTCGTTCATTTTTTAATTTTATCGTTTTTTTTTGGGTAAATTTACGAAATTTTTCGTGTAAATTGACGAATATTTGACTTTCTCATAAGACAACCCAAAACTTTAAATAGCCCAGAGTGTTTAGCGTTAAAAATGATGGGGGAAGGGGGGGCGGTTATTCATTCACGACCTATATCGAATTTAAGACAAAGAGTAAACAAAGCATATTTTACTTTATTTTTTTCTTCTAAAATTCAACATAACAAATAATAAAAGCATATAAAATGTAATTAATAAAAAAAATTAATTGAATTCAGTAATTAAGAAACAAAACGAAGAGTTTTAGGAAATAAAAGGAGTTATTTTTGAAAGTCTTTCTTGCTGTCAAGTCTAGCGAATTTTTCACGACTTTCTAATGTCACCGCCATAACTCCTTCTCGATTATGTTCTAAAACTCTTTTGGATACACTAGCCAGCAATTGAACATGTCTTTCCGTTCCTTGTATGTGTACTGGAATTTTCGGATCAGGCAGCGGTGGATCAATGTCTTCTAAATATTGTTGTAGATATTCATAAGGAATATTTCGAGTGAATGGTGGTTCGAATAAGATTGAATTATCATTCATGTCAATCATGTTCGTAAAATCTGTGCAATTGAAGTTTATGATAGGCTTTTTATAAACTCTCAGTAGCATCGGATCTTCCACATGGTTACGGTAGTGTAAAATTTTTTTTTGAGCTAAGTCGCGTATTTTTTTTTCATCGTCGAACAACATTGCCAATAAAATGTTTTCTGAATGAGCATAATACGAGTTTTCTTTAACAACATTATTTACAATTTGGCTTAAATTCGAATCCAAAAATTGAGTCCAACGTATGAATTTATAAAATAATACACTACCGTGCACGACAGAGTTGTAATATTTAATATTGAAGTACATTGGCGTATATACTTTAATTATATAGTTTGCCAGAATTTTTAAATTTGTAGATGGCTTGTTGGTTGTCACATATAACCGTAATAATCTACTGGCCTTGGTGAGCCAACAAGAATGTGCTATTGGCCCTGGTTTAATGTTGGCCAAATCCGCCAAAACCTCACCAGAAGAAATTGCAAGCGCCATTTTGTACAAGTACATTGCGTCGGTAGTTAATTCAACAGCACTTAAATCAGGTATATTTTCCAGAGTGATAATCTCAAAATCGTTTACCGCCTAAAAATAGAAGAGATTAGATGAATTAAATACAATTTTATCATTTAAATTCGAACACATTACTTGAGAAATACGATTCAAAATAGTAATACAAATTTAAAAAAATTACATACCGGAACATTATCACAAGTTTCTATTTGTTTGCTCAACGTTCCGGTTGTCGTTCGTGGTCCAGTGGTGGATGATTTCTCCAAAGTGTCAAACAAATGCCGTAACGGAAGCTCGTTAAAGTGGAGAAGGCACACAAACCAATGCAGTGGTCTGTTTAACTGCATTTCGAATCGTCGCAAAATTCCATTTCTTATGCCAGTATTTGCTCGCTCACCATCACAGCATATGCCAATCAAAGAATCTAGAGACATTGCTTTGTTGATGAAAAATTCGTTCAATTTGATGACTTTGTGTTCAGAATCTTCATTTTCTACTTTTATGTAGCCTAATAATTGGGAATGTGGTTCCTTTAAAACAACTAGGTGAGGTTCTTTCACCATCCTTGGATGAAATTTGTTATCGATTTTTTCCATCGTTAAAGAATCATTTTTTCTGCCGTCGAATGAAAATGCAATTAAATTGGAAGCATCATACCGATTATGAAGCACTTTTTGTCTACATTTAACTTTTTCTCTACGAACTTTAGACTTGTCCATAATGACAAGATTGCCATGACCATCTTTGACGCCAATGTCTTCCATAAGAGATGTTGCCAATGCTGATGCTATTCTATCTGACACACCAAATCTGTCACACATCATAGCAAACTTGAAAGCATCGTATCTGGGTGTATATGGTCCTCGTTTCGTTTGAGATGCATTTTGTGCTTCTACTAAATGTGTACTATGCTCATAATCACTTTCCTGGTCTTCTTCTGGCACGTATGTTAGACCCTGGCTCTCTTCAATTGTTTCTATTATTGTAGATGTAGGTGCTTGCTCTTCAATTTCTGTCTGGTATTCCGGTATCGTAGATCTTCTGTCATTATGTTGATCCATCATAAACTCTTTCAATTCTTCTGGAATCATTCCACATGAGCATAGAGCAGCTTTCAAGTCACATTTACATTTCCCAATGTAAAATAATTCTTTTATGGATCGTAAGAAAGATGTGAGACTGGAGCCTTTTGCTTTGCATTTATCTGCAGTGTAGTATTTGTCAAGCAAGGTATTCAATTTTCTAACAATATTTCGTTTGCATATAATTTCAATATTTCGTTTGCTCCAAATTCCAATCAATTTGTCTGTCACTTGAGGAGTAAATGTTTTATATGAAAACATTTTACTTTGCATTTTAGCACGTTCGGCCAAGAAAAAATAGCATCTTAAAATATCCTGTTTAGTTGGCAGATTCAGACCAGTCAAATCAGAAGACATACCAAAAGCAGGAACATCGTGAGAAGGCATATGTTTCAAACTACTTTCGGTACTTATTGATGTTGGTGCGGCTTGTGATGTTGACGGCAATAGATTCATGTTTAAAATTAAATATTAATTAATTAATTTATAAATATTAAGATTTTCCAGCTAGATTTTGAGGTTTTCTTCCTTCAAAAGCAGGTAAAAATGTGATTTAGGTCTTAGCTTGAAATCTATCGATTTTATTTTTAGAAAAGCTGGAAAAAGGAATAAAATGTATGGAATATGATTTAACAATTTATAATTCGAGTATGTATTTTGAATATATTCAATACAAAGTCAAAAATTCGTCTATTTCCACAACAGTATCGTATATTTTTCCAAAAAAATGTACGAAAGCGCCCTCTGGCGGCACTCAAAAATAAAAATTAATGTCAAAAATGGATTCCGCGACCCAAAAAACCCCCACATACACATTTGGCTAAAGGAAATAGCATTTTTTTGCCTCTGTTCTCGAATATTTCTAGAAAAAATACCTATTTTGAAAAATCCGGGGGCTCGAAATTCATTTTAGAGCTATGGCAAATTTGCTTAGAATGACCCATAGAATAAGAATCACGATGAGCCTTTGGGTCGAAAAAATTTGACCCACCCTAATATATATATATATATATATATATATATATATATAATATATATATATATATATATATATATATATATATATATATATATATATATATGTGAAAATGTCGACGAGTCCCCGTAATGTCTATTCGCTATCTTTCGCAACAATTGGCCTTTTCCGCGACTTCCATGCATAAAATTCTCCACACATAATCCTATTGTGTAACCTTTCGAACAAAATAATATTTGGAAAATTCCAAACCGTTTGAGTTTTATTCAATATAAAAGTACCACACGTCTTAATGGAACACCCTGTTGTAAATTTAAATATTACCATATTTATAGGCTTTTAGTAAGAAAATTCGTAGACTGTTTTTCAAAATATTGTATCAGTAAATATATAATAATCAAATCAGTTTTATTATTTGTTAAATTTCCACGCTTGCTACCTTTTTAATAGGCTTCAATATCAACGTGTAATTTGTAATATATTGTATTTACTATTTCTCCAGCAAATTAAAAACCTCCTGAATTTGTGTGTGTGTTATTTATTTGCTTAATTTGAGTATTTTAAAATTTGAGTGAATCGCTGACATATTTCTCTTCACAGCGGGCAGAGATGAACAAAAATTCTCTTTTATTAGAGCTCCAATAAAACAGTTGTTATTGCGCCGATGCGATTTCTTGTGTCTAATTCACCATACAATGGCGTTACTCTTTTCAACCCATGCATATCGGTTTTAGTTGTTATTTGCAAAATGTTGTTCTATATTAAAATTATAATAGACTATTATATTATACAAAAATATATTCATATTGTGTACACAAATGAATATAAATATTTGGATAATAATGAATATTTTAGTTTTATTATATTTAAACAGATATAAGCATAAACCAGCAGTGAACTTTAGCAGAACAATGTCGAAGCATACAAATACAAGTTTGTCATTGGTGCAAAATAATGATACCTGCTGGGCCACTGAAAGTCACTCCAATGAATGCAATAGTGCAGTCAGGATTACAGGCGTGTGTCGACGCAATGCATGAGCGGCCGTAGTTTTTGTGTTGATGTCTACCTGACTGAAATATTGTATTATTGTGACGTATGATTCATATTTAACTGATGAATGCGATTATAAGCCCCGAGAATAAAAATCAATACAATAGATAAATAAGGCATGTATGTATTTTGGCAGTAAAGTAATCTTTGAATGCAGCACTTTATCATGTGTGGCAGGGAATTTGTAATATACGACAACTAACTGCCGACATATGGTTAAATAACTTTACTATTTGATTCAAATTTGTTCAAAAGTTTATAGTCACATTATTTTGCTATTTCCATATTATACTCGCACCTGCTATATGGTACGAACATGTACATATAAGTACTGGAGAGTATGGAAAGACATTTACTTTAAATTCTGAAAAGGGGACAAACTTTTCTCTGCCGATGTTTTTTGTTCATTTAGTGAGAAAATTAAATATGAAGAAGTTAGCTCATTTTAGCGTAGAAGTTTCTTTTTTTACTTATGTGGCCATCAGAGCCGATTTAATCCATTTTGGTCGAAAGTAAAATCTTTGCAGTGTGTTTTTAGTGTTTGTTTCTGTTCTTCGTTTGTGTCCACCAAGGGGCCGCGAATATAGCACCTTTTTGGATAAAACATGTTCTTCCATTCGCTTGACATGATCGAGCAAATGGAGTCGCTGGATCGGAATACAGCTCGGACGACTCATCGCTGTATTGTATTAGACACTCGTCACCAACACAAATAGGTCCGAACTTCTTGCGCAAGTCTTTTCTCTCGAAAACACGAAGCAACCCCTCATTCATGGTGGAAAATGTTCAAGTTATCTTCGAACTATCCCAGATAACACACTTAACCATCCATCCCACTAAGGGACGTATTCGACTAACCACCGTCATGGATCGGTGACCGATAAGAGTAACTATCTGGACTGCTATGTAAAAAACGGCTTGGAGCCAGAGGAAAATCTAATATTCGCGTCAGCTAAAAAAAAAATATTTTCATTATTAGCTGAAAAAGATGTTTGTATTAGACAATATGTATACAAAATTAAAATTAATAGGATGAAAAAAGTTTCAAATGTCCATAATTATAACACTTCAAAGGAAAAAATATAAAGAAATTTTAATGGCTTATTATGAACAAAAAACAAAAAAAACTAGAAAGTTAGGGGGTACGATTCGAGTTTGTGATTCCATTAGGATAATGAAACTTCAGACAACGATAGCACCTTAGAACCTAAATATATTACTTATCCAGATCTTTTTAACAATTTTTTGTTTTGTATAGGCAGCAAGCCTATACAAAACAGATTTAAGATTTCTTTGTTACGGGACATTTTTTTGACTCTTAAGAAAATATATTATGCGTATTTTTAATGATTTTTTTTTCGAGTAACGCCACCTAGTCTCTACGTCCTTCACACACCTGCGATATTACCGAAGTTAAATTTACCAATCTTGTGTTTCTCTAAATTCAGATTTTCTTTTGTGAGAGTATTCTAAATTTCAAATTTGAAACTATAATATCGCATTACATCAAATCGTCTTTTTTGGATCACTGCCATGCTTCATAAGTATTCGATTTATTTATGTACACCGTTAACATAATAAGTTGATTCCATTAAATTATATTAAAAGAAAGGCTAAAAATCGTAAATATTAAGTCTCTCAGGTATTACACTGCTGCATAATTCCGAAATGTGACGATCAATTGTCGAATGAATTTCCTGACAAATGTATTTTTAGCTTACATGATATATGTGTCACTTGAGTCTTTTGCCTTTCCCATCCAGAGATAATCGAAAACAGGCGAGAATCTACATTTGACTGCCCCTAACAAAGATCGATGCTGCGAAATGCGCGTTGGCGTCAGGTACGCAACACTAACAATTTTCCACACATATGGGATATACTTTTATATAATTTTATAATAATTATTTCTAAATATCACATTATAATTAAGTGAATTATAACTACTTTTTGGAGGAAGAAGTGTTGGATATGAAAGTGATGTCTATACATTTGCGATTGCAAGTAGAAAATTGTAGATATATGACATAAAATCCTTTTCGGACCACAGTTGAATAGTTTCAATTTGAATTGGAAAAGAAATCAACCAGTGCCCTTTAGAAAGTCAAGAGGTATAAAATGGGAATTTTTTACCAGGGTAGCTAAAGCGAAAATCAATGTAACATACAATAAAATAATAAAAGTCGACTCCGTAAGCGATCTGGATGAGAGAGTAGGAAATCTTGAGATCGCGTTTATTTCCGCTGCCAAGAAATGGGAAATCCTGTCCACCATAGTAGAACGAAGAGTTGCCGGAGATCAGGAAGAAAATACGCAAACTATTTAATATATGGTGAACGGATATGAATTGGCAAATATATAAGGACAGTCTCAAAATTTATGAATCTATCTATAACGCCAAAGGTATTGGCTTGAAAGAATTTTACAAGTCTATTCAGTCACTATCAATATCTGCTAGGCTGAGTAAAGTCTCTCCAAGGAGTATACCACAACCACTTCTACTTCAAAATCGGTGATTGTACGTGGACAAAGACTCTGATGAAAGGCTCAGCTCGCTTGTATCCACACTCTTCCCAGATTGCAAGGACGTTGCAAATGAGGCTCATTCGCTTTCAAAGATACACCGATTTTCATAAATATGCGAAACGAGGTTTATGGTTGAAAAAGTTAGGTACTTACTCAACAGCTTTTCTCCATTCGATTGATTAGTTTAAATGGTAAATAAACTGAACAGTAATCCTTTGTTTAGTGGGGATTTAAGAACCAGGCACTAGTCTAGTTTATGTACCTCTCAGTTGGAGGCGGATCAATGTGTTCTATATTCCAAACACAGTTCAAATGCACCAACTAAAGGATTCAGATCAAATAGTCTTAAATCGTTCCAATTTGAGACGACGGGACTAGTAATGGAACTACAGCTCAGACCAACATTGGAGCCAATCCCAATTTCCAAATCCCAGAACGCATATTTCAAGGAGAGATCTACGGAAACAGCTTCACACAAGGTTGACTTATAATATTACACGCCTGTTAAAAGCATGTGTAACGACTTTAATAACAACTATTCATATGTTGATTATCACATTTCTTCTTATGCCTTAAAAACCGCTATTTTATACTATTTGAATTAAACACTTCGTTATTACTTTTAGTTTTTAGGCAGTTCTATTTTAGTTTGAGCTTTTTAGTTACATTTTTGTTAGCAGCTGTAGATTGTATAAATCTGTAGCGGGTGTAAAATTTTCGATTATACATCGGCGCAGAGAACCACGTCGATTTTCTGTCGTCGTGTTGTCGTCACACCTACCCCTAATCGTGAGAGCACAAGTCTTTGCAACCCCGACGGTTGTTGTGGATAGTCGCAAGTGTCGGACCACCGAACGGTATACGCGAAAGGTTGCAAAGAATGGGTCCAACAATATTCGTACAATATAGAATTGCCCGTCATTAAACAGTCTTATCACTGCCGTGGGCAGAAGAGCTACAACTTGCACGATTACCATGCGTTGGGTTAATGCTGTGTTGCTGTAGGGCTGCAGAACGGAGTTGTTAGAGCAAGACGAGTGAGGTCCACCTCGCCACAAGAACGTATAACGATGAGCTGCATAGCTGAGCTATTAGAGAGGGAGAGAAAGAGAGATAGAGAGATACGAGCTAGGTCTTCTCCGCATGTCATCACAGCCGAGAAAACTGGTAGGACGTGTGGTGGTCATCGTTACAGCGACGACAGCGGTAGCGGTAGTTGCGACAATTTCGCTGTTGGTGAGAGGTGGATAAACAATTCGAGCAGTACCTATAGATCAACACCACAAAAGGCGCTCCTCAACAATATTATCCATGAATTGGCGACTTCCATTATTCTCCACGGCATAGAGGGCAGTGGTTAATGCTTTCTGCACATTTTGAATAAGTATGTGGTCGTTTATTTTGATCTTTCACAATTGATTTCGTAGGAATATGAAGAGTTGGAAGGCTGCGATACGTTACATATTCTTTCATGTTTGCATCGGGTGGGCATCATAAAATTTTCTTCACAGGTTTTATCTGAATTTTCTTGAATTTGTTTTCGTGGAACTTCTTTAAATTGCCTACCACATATGAGTTGTTTTCCTAATGACAGTTTATTAAAACATGAAAGTACTGTGGATGGTCTTTCAAGAGTTGTTCTAATCCAATCCTGTAAAACAGGATTGGATTTGAGTAGCGTGCGAAGTAGAAGAATTCATTTGTTGTGTGGTATTAGGCAGGTGTGATCTTTGCGGTTGAATCTGAGTAGTGTGTGAAGTGAAGAAGGGTGCATTTGTTGTGCCGTATTATGTGTGTGAGCTTAGCGACTAATGAGCATTTGACAGAATTCTTGGTGAATTAGGGTTAAAACGATTTCCAAAGTTATAAGCATGGTTGATGGTTTGGTCTTCACGATATAAGAGCGTATTGTGGCGTTGTTTGCATATAACGCAGCTATGTTGACTCTGACAATCTGCTAAGCCGTGGGATATAGCAAAACAGTTTGCGCATATCTCAAGTTTGCGTACAGTTGACCAGCGATTATTAATGTTCATATATAAGAATCTGGAACATAATCTGATGGGATTTTGTTGCGAATTGCATAGTTTACAAGACGCTTCCGAAATATTTGCATTAAATGACTTCATATTCCCATTGGAGTTATTGATTTGAAAAGTGGCTGGTCTTGCACAATTTTTAGGAGTCGCACCTATTAAATCGGATGTTAAATCGACTTGTTAAAAAATCATCAACATTGCTCTATTTCGAAATTTCAAATTTTTCCACTGGGGTGACACGCTGATTCAAAAAATGTAAATAGCTGTAAACACGAAATGAAGGCCAAGTCAGGTAATCACCACAAAAAACCTCAGTGTCACATGAAGGTAGACTAATATTGTGGCCTGTCATCATGATCTCTGGATTAGGGTTAGCATTTGCTGACGTGGTAACAGGCGAGCGCGATAATTCTTTAATGTAATCAATTATAGCCGAACCGCACCTGATATAGATTTCATAACATTGACCGTATCGTTGCATAAATATTTTAGCGTCGGCAATGCTTTTTTCCGTCGAAGCTTGATCTATGGAATCCAATAATGAATAACCAATATTTTTAAATTTGTTCTATTTTTCCTTCAACTCTTCATTATGCAACTCAAGAGATGAAATTGTATTGGCTGATTTATTGAAATTGCTCTCAAAATTGATAACATAGTCTGCATACCTCAGAAAGCATTTAAATTAGACATCATGAAAATATATCTGAATAAAAATTATTGAATATAATATTATAATGATTTTGTTGGGTTGTTTGAATAATTTTAGCAACGTTATTGTTTGCTGGGTTATTATATTTTATATTATTTTTTCAATGAAATGAGTTTAATAAGATTTGTGGGTTTAAACTTGAACTCTAAAATTGATGTTTTATTAATTATCTGTTAATTTTATTTTTAATGTTTTCCTAATTATTTATTATTTTCGGACGATTTAATATTTGTTTATACTTTAATGGGTGATACGTGAATTTTCTGTTTTGATTAAAAAAAATTAATGTGTTTGTGCAAAAATAGTAGCCTATTTTCAAGTTTGCGCAAATTCATATTAATTATATGTCGGCAGCTTTATCATTTGTTCCCAGTTCCACTTTGTTTCTATGTTCACATATGTAATAAAAGAATATATGTGAAAAGTCAAATTAGCTAATGTAAACTGTGTTTTGCAAACATTTGCAAATTTGATTAATTCGCAAATTTTCGCAATTTTAAATATATTTATGAAATTATGTGGGCAGTGTTTTGGTATTGATTGTTTCTGTCTTTATATTTTGCCGTGGTATATGTGTTTCTTTATAAAGTGTATTCACACAATGTTTGGATTCCAATCGAAATGTGCAGTGTTTACCGTTTGTTTTAATTTTGTGTAGTTGTAGTATATAATTAATCTTTCCGTTCTCTATACTTTAGTTATTTATATTGTTATTTTTTAACACGCTTCTATTTAAATTTATATGTTAAAATCCTATTTTGTATTGTGATGTTTGTTTTGTATATTGTATTTACCGCACATGTATACGGTGATAGATTGATTCGTATGTTTTTGGGTTGAAAGTTCCTTTTTACTCGAAGGACCAATGATTGGGTGTGATAGTGGACTGTGCACTCAACATTCTTATTGAGATAATCCTCTTCGAAAATTGTGAAAAATTATCCAAAAGAAACCTTCTATTGAAATTTCAATTTTTTGGCTAAATTGATTTTCTTAACTCACTGTAAACGAAACAAATAACACTTCTAAATCAAAACGTTTTGAGCGCGTTTCTGCTAAAAATGTCAAACTTTATTATGGTGTTGCCAGATTTTAGCTATTGATATTAATGGTGTCAGATCCTGAATTAAAAATAGTAGCCTTCGTATACAGTTAATATTCGTAAATCGATATCAGTTAGGGCTCTTTTAGGTAGCTTGCTTAAGAGTTTTTTGGATATGGTTTATAATGAAGTCCCAATCCTTTTTTGTACGGTTTAAGATAAAACCTTTCTCTGATTGCTGTCGCCTACATGGCGTTGTTGTGACGTTTTACTTCTTCCAGTTGTTCCTTAGATTTTCGAAATTCTTTAACTGCTTTTGCTATTGCTGAAGTGAATATCTTTGTGAGATTTACTGAAGTTCTTTTCTTCTTCTTCTTAGCTAAATCGCATCCCAGTTCAAGTTTTACTTTAGATTTAATCGCGTTTATTACTAACCAAGCGTTTGAGCGCTCTCCCAAACTACTGTCTTTAGATGGTAAATAGTTTATAAAGTTATTAACTAGTCCACGTCCACAAACTGATTGTTTATAAATAATTCGGTTTGAATATTTAACAACCATTATATTAATTTTGTTATCATATGTATAAAAACGATGACGTTTATTGATTGACTGAAAAATAAAAATTTATCTTTTACAGCTTATATTTATATTCAAATGCTGTCAAACAAGTATTGTCATAACAGTTAAAGTAATTGTTGTGAAAATGCGTTTCGTAAAACAAAAATCAAATTATTGTTATAAAAAATCTTAACTTTAAAGTAACAGGAAATTCTGGAAATCAAATTAGGCATAGTGCATTGCTACCAAACACTATAAGAGCATTAATAGTTGGGCCATCTCATTGTGGAAAGACCAACGTCATGCTGAGTTTAATAGAAAGCGCAAATGGATTAAGATTCAAGAACATATATTTGTATTCAAAGTCACTACATCAACAAAAATTTCAATATTTGAGAAAATTGTTAAGTCCATCGAAGGATTGTCTTTTATACATTCTCTGAAAATTATAATGTGTTACCACCCAAGGAAGCAAAAAGTAATTCAATAATAATATTTGATAATGATAATATAAGATCATATTTCTGTATGGGTCGTCATCACCACATAGATAGTTTTTATTTATGTCAAACATCTACAATAATACCCAAACATTTACTACGTGATAATGCTAACATAATTATTATGTTTAAACAAGATGGTTAAATATGAAGCATATATACAATGACCAAGTAGGTGCACATATGAGCTTTGACAAGTCCAATGTGTGGAGAATGTTGGAAGGATAAATATTGTTTTCTTGTGATGAGCAACGATGATTTTATTAATGGCGGCAAATATCGAAAAGGATTTAACGTTCTTATTCATCTATAAAAGTTCAACTATTTGACAATAAACTTTAGTACATTATATCAGATTGAATTGGCCAGACCTGATCTGATCTAATACTACCACACCTGATCTGATCTGATACTACCAGACCTGATCTGATCTGATTATAAAACATGAATGAACAAGTGAAGAGAAATATTATTATATACAGTATGTCAAGAATGAGTTTACACATTGAAAAAAATTCAAAATTTCAACTTTCTTAGCCAAAAACATTAATTTTTATTTCCATATACACATTTTTTTTTATTAGTTACAGATATTTACAGTATTTATAAAAAATTCATGAAAAAAATTGCAAGTTCTACGCAAAAGAAAATAAAAAAACAACAAAAAGGAATTTTACTCAATTTTACAAGTGTCAAGAAAATCTTTTCACAACTATTTTTTTAATTCCTTTATGCAACACTTCAACGACTAACGGTACAATTACAGTTATCTATTTGCGTAAACGCGTTGCAGTGACCCGTTCCTATGATTTTGTTTGTTAGTTTGTGATTAATTTTTGCTTTGTCCACATCATCTGTTTAAGGGGTTATATACTTTTTCTGGCTCAAAAAATCGAAAAAAATGTTATGATTTTTTTTTTATGTACATACTTTTAACAATTTTTCTGCAAAATTTCATAGAGATCGGGGCACTAGCATAACTACCTAATGTCCACCTAAAACTTTAAACGCGATTATCTCGGAATCGCATTTTTGAGAAAAGGTCATTGCGGTGCGCACGATATCTCGGTAACCACTACATCGATCGATTTCATTTTGGCGGATTGTTTGTATATACAATAGCTAGTTCGTGAACGAAGGAATTTTCGAAAAATTTTTCTATTTTTTTTGGGCAAAAAACTAAATTATTCGACTTCGAAAAATCGACTTTTTTGAAAAAAAATATCACTGTAACTGTAAAAATTTTTTTTCGTAAAATCCTTCGTTTACGAACTAGGTAACACTATATACTAACGTAATTTTTCTTTTTTTTTCAGTTGTGCCGTTTCCTTGTTTTCATGCTCACCGTTAGCCACTACTGAAAAAAGGAGTTCTGAGGCAAGGACTATAACTTCCACAATTATTAAAATTTTCACTCGAAATTTTATATGAATTTACTTAAGGACACGTACGTTAATAAAATTTGTACTGTATTTGAATAAAACAATGGTAACATGCTTAAAAAAAATAAATAAAAACCCTGTATTTCTCTAGAGAAAAAAGTATATAACCCCTTAAATATTGTGTTTTTAAAATGCCAGGCAAAAAATTATCGGCTGAAGTGGTTCAGCTTATATACTACAATCGCCAATTGGGAGAAAATGTGGAGAAGTTATCAGAAATGTTTTCTGTAACACGTAAAACAATTTATAATGTTTTAAATCGAGCTGAAAATTAGAGTAGATTGGAGCCAAAGTGTGGAGGTGGCCCTAAGCTTAAAATTACTGATCGGGCAGAGGGAACTGCACAAAAAACCAAAAATTTCGACCAGAACGCTTGCGGAGAAACTCAAGGAAGAGTGTGGTATAGTGGTTTCTCATGAAACTGTACGACAGCCATACTGAGAAACAAATACTCATCAAGAGTTGCTCGTAAGAAGCCGCTGCTATCAGTACAAAATATTGAAAGACGTTTCTCCTTCGCCTCAAGGCTCATTTCACAACCTGATGAATATTGGGACGACGTAATATTCTGTGACGAGACAAAAATGATGTTGTATTACAACGATGGACCGGCCAGAGTGTGGCGCAAGGCATTAACAGCTGTAGAAAATCGACACATAATTCCTACTGTTAAATTTGGAAAAATGTTCATTATGATTTGGGGATGTATCTCAAGCAGAGGAGTATAAGAATTGGCTTTTATAGAGTCAACCATGGCCGCACAACATTATTTAGGCATTTTGAAGAGTCATTTAATCAGTAGTGCGAACAAATTTGGGTTCATCAGAGAGGGCAAACCGCATTTCAAATTTTATCAAGATAATGACCCAAAGCATAAGTCGAGTAGGGTGCGACTGTGGCTTCTTTATATCTGCGGTAAAGTTATGGATACACCAGCCCAAAGTCCAGACCTTAACCCTATTGAAAATCTGTGAGTCTACTTAAAGAAAGAGTGGCTAAAAGGCAACCTAAAAACCGTACAGCACTTAAAACTGCTATATTGGAAGAGTGGGAAAATATATCGAGCAATTATGACCTAAAAAAGTTGGTTTATTCCATGAATAAACGGCTACAATCCGTAATAGATGCTAAAGGTGGCTATACTAAATACTAAATATTTTACTTGATCAAATTTTAACTAATAAATATTATAAAAAAAAACTTTGTATCGTTTGTGAAAAGAGTTTATTGACACTTGTAAAATTGAGTAAAATTTATTTTTGTTGCATTTTTCTTTTGTTTTGCGTAAAACTTGCAATTTTTTTTCATGAATCTTTTATAAATACTGTAAATATCTATAACTAATAAAAAAAATGTGTATGTGGAAATAAAAGTTAATGTTTTTTGCTAAGAAAGTTGAAAATTTGAAATTTTTTTCAATGTGTAAACTCATTCTTGTATATCATTTCCATTCAGGACTTTGATAATTCCAAAATCTATTAGATGTGTAATTTTACGGGGATTAGATGGCCAATATGTAGGGTGTCCAGACGAAACGACATTAAGCGCTTTTCCTAGAGAAGCATAGAATTGACGACCTTTGGAAGAAATTAACCTGGATCCACAGAAGGTGTGTTTTGTGTTGAAGTCTCCAGATGATAAGAATTTAGGTCCTAAGCTATCAAAACAAAACACAGCAGATATAGCTATTTTGTTTAGCCCCGATTTGATGCAAATAGAGGTTGCCTGCTTTTCACAATATTTTTCTAGTTCATAATGACGCAAAGAGTTTTTAATCCAGTACTCCAGGACCGCCGTGAGCTTTTCCTTCAGTGTACTTTGTATCATAGAACCTTTATCCATGAACACGGATGCAATTTTTTTGCGATAGTTGTGTTTCCGAAATTAGCGTGTTGTCGATATTATTACTGTGCAAGTAGCGTGTTATTTCTAAGATATGTTGGCAATTACAAGACTTATTTTGCACCAGCTATATACAACAACAATTTATTTAATCAACTCTATTTAATAAACTATTTACACAACCGTCGCAAATTCGGTATTAACTTGCGCACCCACAAGTCAACGAATACAGCTACAGTTGCTGCGCAACACGCTGCTATAGCGCAGCAATCAAATTCCGCGCTAATGAGCGCGCCTATGACGTCGACGCAAGCAGCACCCTTCTTGTGTTAGTTCAGCAATGTCTACACTTCAGTTGTTATTAGGCCAACCAGCAAAAAATCTTAAACTCTATATGATGAACTGAATAATACATCACTGTTACGAGAGCTTGTAGAAAAGCTACCACCCTTTTATCAAATTAGTTGGGGTGCTCACAAACTCGGTTTTACAAATATTAATATGCTGCCAAATTTAGCAGAATTTTGTAACTGTATAAAAAATGTTGGTTTATCAGATAGTGCTGTTGTGTCAACTAATCGCGTTTCAAGTGATAAAACAGCTGTTCGCAAAAATGACATCAAAAGTGGATTTATTCATCTTCATAATTAAGAAAAGGGAGAAGAAACACGAAGAACGTTCCAACACGTCTACAACACATGCACATTTTATATCATGTGCAGAAGTATGCGGCGTAGTTCTATAAAAGTTCAACTATTTGACAATAAACTTTAGTACATTATATCAGATTGAATTGGCCAGACCTGATCTGATCTAATACTACCACACCTGATCTGATCTGATACTACCAGACCTGATCTGATCTGATTATAAAACATGAATGAACAAGTGAAGAGAAATATTATTATATACAGTATGTCAAGAATGAGTTTACACATTGAAAAAAAATTCAAATTTTCAACTTTCTTAGCAAAAAACATTAACTTTTATTTCCATATACACATTTTTTTTTATTAGTTACAGATATTTACAGTATTTATAAAAGATTCATGAAAAAAAATTACAAGTTCTACGCAAAAGAAAATAAAAAAACAGTAAAAAGAAATTTTACTCCATTTTACAAGTGTCAAGAAACCGTTTTCACAACCATTTTTTAAATTCCTTTATGCAACACTTCAACGATTACCGGTACATTCACAGTTATCTATTTGCGTAAACACATTGCAGTGACCCGTTCCTATGATTTTGTTTGTTAGTTTGTGATTAATTTTTGCTTTGTCCACATCATCTGTTTAAGGGGTTATATACTTTTTTCTGGCTCAAAAAATCGAAAAAAATGTTATGATTTTTTTTTTATGTACATACTTTTAACAATTTTTCTGCAAAATTTCATAGAGATCGGGGCACTAGCATAACTACCTAATGTCCACCTAAAACTTTAAACGCGATTATCTCGGAATCGCATTTTTGAGAAAAGGTCATTGCGGTGCGCACGATATCTCGGTAACCACTACATCGATCGATTTCATTTTGGCGGATTGTTTGTATATATTGTATATATACAATATATACAATATATACAAACAATCCGCCAAAATATATAGTGTTACCTAGTTCGTGAATGAAGGAATTTTCGAAAAATTTTTCTATTTTTTTTGGGCAAAAAACTAAATTATTCGACTTCGAAAAATCGACTTTTTTGAAAAAAAATATCACTGTAACTGTAAAAATTTTTTTTCGTAAAATCCTTCGTTTACGAACTAGGTAACACTATATACTAACGTAATTTTTCTTTTTTTTTCAGTTGTGCCGTTTCCTTGTTTTCATGCTCACCGTTAGCCACTACTGAAAAAAGGAGTTCTGCGGCAAGGACTATAACTTCCACAATTATTAAAATTTTCACTCGAAATTTTATATGAATTTACTTAAGAACACGTACGTTAATAAAATTTGTATTGTATTTGAATAAAACAATGGTAACATGCTTAAAAAAAATAAATAAAAACCCTGTATTTCTCTAGAGAAAAAAGTATATAACCCCTTAAATATTGTGTTTTTAAAATGCCAGGCAAAAAGTTATCGGCTGAAGTGGTTCAGCTTATATACTACAATCGCCAATTGGGAGAAAATGTGGAGAAGTTATCAGAAATGTTCTCTGTAACACGTAAAACCATTTATAATGTTTTAAATCGAGCTGAAAATTAGAGTAGATTGGAGCCAAAGTGTGGAGGTGGCCCTAAGCTTAAAATTACTGATCGGGCAGAGGGAACTGCACAAAAAACCAAAAATTTCGACCAGAACGCTTGCGGAGAAACTCAAGGAAGAGTGTGGTATAGTGGTTTCTCATGAAACTGTACGACAGCCATACTGAGAAACAAATACTCATCAAGAGTTGCTCGTAAGAAGCCGCTGCTATCAGTACAAAATATTGAAAGACGTTTCTCCTTCGCCTCAAGGCTCATTTCACAACCTGATGAATATTGGGACGACGTAATATTCTGTGACGAGACAAAAATGATGTTGTATTACAACGATGGACCGGCCAGAGTGTGGCGCAAGGCATTAACAGCTGTAGAAAATCGACACATAATTCCTACTGTTAAATTTGGAAAAATGTTCATTATGATTTGGGGATGTATCTCAAGCAGAGGAGTATGAGAATTGGCTTTTATAGAGTCAACCATGGCCGCACAACATTATTTAGGCATTTTGAAGAGTCATTTAATCAGTAGTGCGAACAAATTTGGGTTCATCAGAGAGGGCAAACCGCATTTCAAATTTTATCAAGATAATGACCCAAAGCATAAGTCGAGTAGGGTGCGACTGTGGCTTCTTTATATCTGCGGTAAAGTTATGGATACACCAGCCCAAAGTCCAGACCTTAACCCTATTGAAAATCTGTGAGTCTACTTAAAGAAAAAAGTGGCTAAAAGGCAACCTAAAAACCGTACAGCACTTAAAACTGCTATATTGGAAGAGTGACAAAATATACCGAGCAATTATGACCTAAAAAAGTTGGTTTATTCTATGAATAAACGGCTACAATCCGTGATAGATGCTAAAGGTGGCCATACTAAATATTTTACTTTATCAACATTTAACTAATAAATATTATAAAAAAACTTTGTATCGTTTGTGAAAAGAGTTTCTTGACACTCGTAAAATTAAGTAAAATTTATTTTTGTTGTACTTTTCTTTAATTTTGCGTAAAACTTGCAATTTTTTTTCATGAATCTTTTATAAATACTGTAAATATCTGTAACTAATAAAAAAAAAATTTGTATATGGAAATAAAAGTTAATATTTCTGGCTAAGAAAGTTGAAAATTTGAATTTTTTTTCAATGTGTAAACTCATTCTTGGCATACTGTATATTATTAATGATCTCAAATGAAAATTAACTTCTTTAAAATTAGGGGTATTAAATGCTCTAGATAATCTGGAGAAAACATTTTCACCTAAAACAAAACCATTAAAATAACTAGTTTCGAGTACTCAAAGAAATGAAGTAAATATGAAGAATGAAAACAAAATAGAGAACTCTATTAAAGATAAAGTTGATAAGAAATTTGAAAAAATAGAGTCTAGCACACAAATAATAAAAGGTAAACCAACAACTTCTACAAGCTATACTTATGATGGTGATGATCATGATGATCATGATGATGATAACAATGACACGAGTTGTGATCAATATGATACTGTACATAGTGATCAGTCAACATTGCAATCAGAGGTATCAATTTTAAATCAAGATAAGGATTCAAGAGGAAACTGGAAATTTGCTGAATCAACCTTGGAGTTAAAAAATGATCAAATAAAAATTGGTGATAAGACTTATTATTCCTTAAACATCCAAAAAAATATGCTGAGTCTGAATTAGAGATTTACAAACGAGATTTACAAACACAACGAATGTTCACAAACAAAATTTTGATTCACATCAACAATACAAAGGAACTAGAATGTATACAAGCATATAATCAAAAAACTATTCAGTGATAGTGAGAAATCTGATTCGATACCATCTCCATTGATTATAACGAGATAAACTATTTAACTTTCATCCCCAGCAGCAAATATGGATACTTTGAATTACACAAATAATCCCTCCAATGATATCTTCGTCGTAAAGAGATCCCAATCCCAACTGTGAAATGACAGTGTTAGAGGAGTACCGCTTTTAATCACTTTAAATATTTGTAATTTTGCAGACTACGACATCTTTTTTCACATTTCACGCCTGTGAACGAACAGCTGGCCAAAATTCTTCAACATCAGCCTTATATGTGCCCACGCTCCGACGGATGAGAAGGACAATGTGACCAAGGAGAGCTTCTTTCAGCGCCTCGAAGAAGCTTATAACCGCTGCCCCCGCCACGATATCAAAATCGTGCTTGGCGACTTTAATGCCAATGTGGGCAAGAAGGTACCTTTGGTCCAACTGTCGGAAAATTCAGCCTCCACCAGAACACCTCCGATAACGGAATGAGTCTGATTGACTTCACCGCAGCACGAAACATGGTAATTAGTGGTACCAGATTCCAGCATCTCGACATCCACAAAGCGACATGGCTGTCCCCAGATCAATGTCCCCAGATCAATGTACAAGAAACCAAATTGATCATGTGGTGATTGACGGAAGGCATGCTTCCAGTGTGATGGACGTGAAATAGATCCTTGGTGCCAACATCGACTCGGATCTTGTTGCAGCTAAGGTGTGCACACGTTTATGTGTCGCAAATAACAAGAGAAGTCCCACACAGAGAAAGCTCGACGTCAGTAAGCTGTGATCACCAGAGACAGCATTTTCCACTCGACTATCGTATCTGCTTATGCAGAACACTCCCCCACTTGATGATACATGCGCACGGTGGACACATATATCCCACTCCATGACTACTGCTGCCGAGGAGGTAATCGGTTACTACCGGCCTTTGAGAAATGAGTGGTATGATTAGGAGTGTCGCGACGCTACCGCAGAGAAAGACGCCGCCTACAGAAAAACCCTGCATGCAGGTGCAACGGGAGCTGTTAAGGAGCGCTACAAAGAGAAAATGAGTGCAGAGAGACTTTTTTTCAGGCGCAAGAAAAGAGCACAAGAAAGACGCGAGTGTGAGGAGATAGAGATGTGTACCGACAAGAATGGAACCCGCTGGAGGATGACGCAGAAGAGGAAGACCTAATCTCCGGCGGAAAGACCAAGTACTGGAGAACCTGACGGCGCTTGGAATTTCTAACTGGCGCCAGCTAGCAAAGCTGTTCTTTGTTAATTTGCTCTGTTATTTTCGGCCTAAATCGATATTCGGTTGTTATGGCCTCATAAGTAAGTAAGTAAGGAACTAGAAGAAGTAAAACGTCACAACAACGCCATGGAGGCGATAGCAATCAGAGAAAGATTTCATTTTAAACCGTAGATCTAGAAGTGTTATTTGTTTCGTTTACAGTGAGTTAAGAAAATCAATTTAGCCAAAAAAATTTAAATTTCAATAGAAGGTTTCTTTTGGATAATTTTTGACAATTTTCGACGAGGATTATCTCAAAAAGAATGTTGAGTGCACAGTCCACTATCGCACCCAATCATTGGTCCTTCGAGGAAAAAGGAACTTTCAACCCAAACACATACGAATCAATCTATCACCGTATACATGTGCGGTAAATACAATATACAAAACAAACATCACAATACAAAATAGGATTTTAACATATAAATTTAAATAGAAGCGTGTTAAAAAATAACAATATAAATTTCTAAAGTAAAGAGAACGGAAAGATTAATTATATATTACACAAAATTAAAACAAACGGTAAACACTGCACATTTCGATTGGAATCCAAACATTGTGTGAATACACTTTATAAAGAAACACATATACCACGGCAAAACATAAAGACAAAAACAATTAATACCAAAACACTGCCCACATAATTTCATAAATATATTTAAAATTGCGAAAATTTGCAAATTAATCAAATTTGCAAATGTTTGCAAAACAAAGTTTACATTAGCTAATTTGACTTTTCACATATATTCTTTTATTACATATGTGAACACAGAAAAAAGGTGAAACTGGGAACAAATGATAAAGCTGCCGACATATAATTAATAGGAATTTGCGCAAACTTGAAAATAGTTTTTTTTTTGCACAAACACATTAACTTTTTTTAATCAAAACAGAAAATTCACGTATCACCCATTAAAGTATAAAAGTATATAATTAGAAAAACATTAAAAATAAAATTAACAGATAATTAATAAAACATCCATTTTAGAGTTCAAGTTTAAACCCACAACTCTTATTAACCATTAATCGATCCTTCAAACAAAAATGTTCCATATACATTTTTGGTTAAACTTTATTTCTTTGTTAGTGAATATTAAATTCTACTATTTAACTAATTTGTAACTTCCTCAATACTAATTGGCTTTTTGCATTTTATAACAAAGTTCATTGCAAAGATTCATAACATCATAATTCCATCCTATGGTACAAAAATGTTCCATTGCACATTTCGGTTATAAACGTATCCAGTATGCAAAATCCGAATTCCGGGTGTATGAATTTATTGGAAGATACTACAAATTTACTCCAATGGTTCGAATTCTGCATATTGTTTATTCAAAATCGTTTGGCGTAGCCTAAAACAATAAACATAATATCAGTTCCAGACAGATTCCCATAGAAGCATTTTGTATTTTCTCTCCTCGCCTATAAAGACAGCACTAAGATCTTCCACAATTTTACTTTGCTTGGCGTCACTACTGCCGTTATAACGGTATTTGTTTTATTATTATTTAACTCAGCTTAAAAATGTATTTTGTGCAAGTTTGCAAAGCGATCAAATAGATTTAGTTTTTACTGCATTTCATTCGAAAATAAGCAAAAATGAGTGCGGTTACTGAATATTTGGCTGGAGAAGAAATAGGAAACGTCCTAGAAGAAAGTGAAAATGAGAAATTATCAGGCAGCGATTTCGAACAGGATGAAAGCCCTCTTTTCAAAGTGACTGTGAAACCGAAAGTACTTCAAATGAAAAAAACTGAGGACGCACTCTACGTGTCCAAAGACAATACTGTTTGAAGTTCAATGTCTTTTCCAAGCGGTCGTTTAAGTGCATCCAATGTGATTGAAATGCGTCCTGGTAAAAATAACGGAAAGTTATTTTCTGTCATTTTCTGATCATACACATTTGCATATTTAGGGGTTACTAAATATGCGCTGAATCGAATGACGGATATAAAAGATGTATTTATATCCGTCTATATTTTCCGCCTCAAGTCGAAAAAATTATAATCGAAAATTCAAATAAATACAGGAAGCATTTGGATGGGAAGAACTATGTTCAACTTGATACAGATTTGTTGCACGCATACTTTGGGGTGTTGATATTAGCTGGCGTTTATAAATATGATTTCTTTGATTGCATTATAAGTAAACTGCGTTCGTAAGATATTCCACATTTAGGGTTAGGTCAAAGAATGAAAATATGGAAGATTTATTTGATGCTGACTATGGTCGTCCAATATTTCGTGCCATTATGTCGAGGAAGACCTAACTAACAAAACTATTCATTTCGATGACGTAATAAGTCGACGTCAACAACTCAATGACGACAAATTTCCTATGGGAAACAATTTAATATAATATAAATTTAGACAATTCTAAGCCCCAAAAATATGGTATCAATTTTTGGTTTATTGTTTCTACTGAAACATGCTATATATGGCGAATTCAGCCATATTTAGGAAAAGGATTAAGTGGAATCCCAGAAACAAATCAAGGAGAGCGGGTGGTTTTCGATTTGACATAAGGTCAAAATGGTCATAATGTCAGAATGGATAACTTTTTTTCGTCCCAGAGCCTAGGACAAAAACTCCAGACTGGAAAAATTTCCAGACTGGAAGCCGAAGCAAAAACACACCAAACGAAAATATTTTTTGCATGAGCTAGGTAGTGCATTAGCCCATGGTTATATGAACAAGCAAACCCATGCAAACAAACAGTTCTTCAGAATTGCTTCTTCAATCAATCACAAGGAACCATGACCATATGGTTGAAGATGAGATGCCTAGGCCATCATCAATGAAAAGCAGGAAGTCGCAAAAGGAAGTTGTCAAACGAGGCCGATAACTTATTTTAACTCTGGTGAAGATCTTCTTTTTATATTGCATACAAGAAATCTCGCAAAATTCTTTTGTTTATAAATTCAAACACAGCTGTAAAAATACTTTTGTTTATACAATAAATTGAATCTCAGATCATAAAGCATTTATCTATGATCATGAATGAAAATTGATCCTTATCCATACAAAAAAACAATATATTTCGGATTACTATTCAAAAACTTAACAACAACAACTAAAGACCTGATGTCGAAGCCAACCCTGAATCATTAAGAATAATTGTTATACTTAAATGTATATTATACCCTGTAGTATTAAGAATATTGTATATATATGAAATGTATTGTAATATTTAGTTGGCAACGATGTTCTCTTCGGACCTTTTATATACTTATATGTATAACTAGAATTGCTTTACACTTTAATAAACCTGATCGAGCAGAAGAAAACACCTTTGCGGTAACAATACGAAATTATTGGAACTATTTAAGCATATTTTATAATAAACCCACCCAAAAATTCTATTTATTTTATGATGAGCTACACCTGATACTCAACGGAATAAATACACCCCTACAGTCCACAATCACACGCAATCATTAGTCCTTCGAGGAAAAAGGAACTTCCAACCCAAACACATACGAATTAATCTATCACCGTATACATGTGCGGTAAATACAATATACAAAACAAACATCAACCACAAGTAGTATAGTAAAAACAACGTGGTCCTCACATTACGAATTAAGATTTTAACATTTAAATTTAAAAAGAAGCGTGTTAAAAAATAACAATATAAATAACTAAAGTAAAGAGAACGGAAAGTGTAATTATATACCACACAAAATAAAAACAAACGGAAAACACTGCACATTTCGATTGGAATCCAATCATTGTTAGAATACACTTTATAAACAAACACATATACCACGGCAAAACATAAAGACAGTAACAATCAATACCATAACACTGCCCACATAATTTAATAAATACATATATTTAAAATTGCGAAAATTTGCAAATTAATCATATTTGCAAATGTAAATACAGTTTACATTAGCTAATTTGACATTTCACATATATCCTTTTATTATATATGTGAACATAGAAACAAGGTGGAACTAGGAACAAATGCTAAAGCTGCCGACAAATAATTTAGAGGAATTTGCGCAAACTTGAAAATTGTTTTTTTTTTTTTGCACAAACACATTAATTATTTTTTAATCAAAACAAATTTAATTTTAACAAATATTAAATCGTCCGAAAATAATAAATAATTAGATAAACATTCAAAATAAAATTAACAGATAATTAATTAAACATCAATTTTAAAGTTTAAGTCTAAACCCACAACTCTTATTAAACTTATTTCATTGAAAAAATAAAATAAAATATAATAACCCAGCCAACAATAACGTTGCTAAAATTATTCAAACAACCCAACAAAAGTATTATAAAATTATATTCAATAGCTTTTATTCAAATATATTTTCAAGATGTAAATTCAATTTTACAAGTACAAAGCACTTACAAGGCAAACAATTTAGCAAAATATCATATACAAGTATATCAGTATAATATAAACATACATAAGTATAATATATACATACAGAAAATAAGAGACAAGCAGCAAATGAGAACAATTAAGAGTAGATTTATGGTTTCTTAATCTATGACTCAACCTTCCGGCCCCATTCGAAACACCTTTCAGTATGATAAGTATGAATTTCAGTATCTGGCGAATTCCTTCGAAATATATATTGATACTTGCGATCCTTGGAAGCCATGAGTACCTGTCTATACATTTTTGTAATGCCTTAAGAGCTAAGCGATAGAGACGAAAAAGAAGTATTTTCAAATCACTCTGAAGAGTTGGTCCAACCACTTGAATCTCATTTAGAGATTTTCGTAAAATGGTGCCACAGGAAGCGTCAAAAAGCGGGAATCGAATATCTGAAATTCAAGACCTCACAACCGATTCCCACTGAAGATACGTCACAACGCACAACAATGCAGCCGATATTGTATCAAGAGGCAGCTCTGCTGATGAACTTTGCAAATCTATATGGTACACCGGCCCACAGTTTCTCTACGAAAACATACAAAATTGACCTAAAGATAACTGTAGCGAAATAGACATGGAAGTAGTTAAAAAGGAAAAGCGAAAGACAGCGTTCAAGATAGTCGTAGTAGCAAATTGCGTAATTGATGTTGTTGACAGATGTAGTTCATATTCACACAGCGTTAGACTCATTGCTTGATGTTTCGTTTTAACACGAATTTACGCAAGCCTTCGCAAAATAAACATCAGCTAAAACCTCTTTCCCCTCAGGAGTTGCAACATGCTTTACGATGCATCGTATGGAATATACAACAACACTATTTCGCTGAAGACATTCATCTGCTAAAGAGAGAATTGACGGTGACTGGCACTTTGCGGTACTTATATCCTTTCATTGATGATAGTGGAGATTTTCCGTTGTTAAAAGTCGGCGGGCAACTCGAATTAGCTAACTTACCAGAAAACCGCAAGCATCCAATTCTACTACCTCGCAAGTGCGAATTCGTCAAGCGATACGTTCGGCATTTGCATCTCAAAAATTATCACGAGACATTGCGAGACACGTGGTTAGAAATTGCGTCCACTGCGTGCGATATAAACCTAAATTGCTACAACAAATGATGGGAAATTTACCAGTTGTGCGTTTGACGTCTTCACACCCTTTCGTACGAAGAGGTGTTGATTTTTACGGCCCGCATAGGCTTGCCTTCTGATATATTTTGTGACAACGCAACGAACTTTGTTGGTGCAAGCAACAAACTTATGGATTTAAAAGCTTTTCTCTTTAATAGAGGTTATCAAGATGCAAATGTTAAGTATTGTGCTAATGAATTTATAAACTTTCAATTCATTCCACCTATAGCACCTTACTTTGGCGGCTTTTGGAAGGCTGTGAAGTCAGCTAAGGGTTCCTTGAACTGCAGTTTGCCAAGCACAAGACTAACATATGAGGAAATGACAACAGTCTTGATCGAAATTGAAGCAATTCTCAACTCTCGTCCTGTACTACCAGTTTTCTCGGCTGTGATGACATGCGGAGAGGACCTAGCTCGTATCTCTCTCTCTCTCTCTCTAATAGGTCAGCTATGTAGCTGATCATCGTTATACGTTCTTGTGGCGGAGTGGACATCACTCGTCTTGCTCTAACAACTCCGTTCTGCAGCCCTACACAGAATTAACCCAACGCATGGCAATCGCGCCAGTTGTAGCTCTTCTGCCCACCCGGGTTTGTTCCCAACCACAAATGGCTCAAAACGGACTAAAATTACAGCTACAGATTTATACAATCAACAGCTGCTAACAAAAATGTGACTTAAAAGCTCAAACTAAAATAGAACTGCCTAAAAAATAAAACTAATAACGAAGTATTTAATTCAAATAGGATAAAATAGCAGTTTTTAAGGCATAAGAAGAAATGTGATAATCAACACATGAATAGTTGTTATTAAAGTCGTTGCACATGCTTTTAACAGGCGTGTAATATTATAAGTATTGTATTATGAAGTATGTATTTGCACTCAATATTTTCTATGAATTTTATTATATTTGCATTACTGCAAAGCGGACGGAAATGTTGAAGCCAACCCCGTATCATTAAGAATAATGTTTATATTTAAACATTATTGTTAATGATATATTAAATTTATTTTATACCCTGTAGTAAAGGGTTATCCATTTCGCGGTTTCAAAAGTATAGGGCTAGAATTCGACATCTGTCAAACTGAGTTGTTAAAACAATTTCTTTCTTTTTCAGTTCAAAGTCTGACATTTGCGAAAATGGATCGCTTAACTATCTCACAACGCATTAAAATTGTAAAAACCTACTACAAAAATGGTGATTCTGCCACAGCCACATATCGTGCTTTAAGAGGAGATTATGGTTTACATAATCGTCCAACTACGCAAGCAATTGGCAAAATTGTGAAGAAATATGAAGAGACTGGATCGGTTACAGATATTGTAAGGCCTGTGCATCTTCGTTTCGCTCGTACCACCGAAAATATCGCTGCTGTAAGTGAAAGTGTTGCCGAAGACCCGAATGTGTCGATTCTTCGTCGTTCTCAGGAATTAGGACTGTCTTACGGCACATTATGGCGTTTTTTGCATTTGGATCTACACCTATATCCATATAAAATCCAGCTCACACAACAACTGAAGCCAGCTGACCATTCACAACGTCGTAGATACGTCGAATGGGTGCTTGAACAACAGGCGGTGGAGGGCGATTTTCGAACAAAATTTTCTTCAGCGACGAAGCACTTTTCTCACTCGGTGGGTATGTTAACAAACAAAATTGTCGTATTTGGGGTTCTGAGAATCCTCAAGTAATTGAAGAGAGGCCACTACATCCACAAAAAGTCACTGCTTGGTGCGCTCTTTGGTCCGGAGGTGTGATTGGACCTTACTTCTTCGAAAACGACGATGGAACGACTGTCACCGTCAATTCGGAGCGTTATGGTCATATGATAACCGACTTTTTTTTGCCTGCTATTGAAGAATACGACTTAGAGAATATGTGGTTTCAACAAGACGGTGCCACATGCCACACAACTCGAGCGAATATGGCTTTATTGCAAGAGAAATTTTCTGGCCGCGTAATTTCTCGTCGTGGCGATATCAAGTGGCCACCAAGATCATGCGATTTAACACCGCTTGACTTTTTTTTGTGGGGCTACGCGAAAGACCGTGTTTATGCAAATAAACCTTTAACTCTTGAGCACCTAAAAACCAACATTCGTCACGTTATGGCTGAGATACCGCCCAATATGTGTCAAAAAGTGGTCGAAAATTACCTCAAAAGAATCGATGCTTGCAACAATTCGCGTGGTGGTCATTTAAATGATGTAGTATTTCACACATGATGTCAACGTTCAAACTTTATAATAAAAAAGAAATATCATGATAAAAAATATTTTATATGTGTTTTATATACATTTACTTTTGAAACCGCAAAATGGATAACCCTTTATTAAGAATATTGTATATGTTTGAAATGTATTTTAATATTTAGTTGGTAACGGTGTACTCTTCGGCCTTTTTATATGCTTATATGTACAACTACGTAGAATCGCTTTACACTCTAATAAACCCGATCGAGAAGAAGAAAACACCGAAATTATTATAAATATATAATATAATAAACCCACCCAAAATAAATCTCTTTATTTTGTGTTGAGCTACAACTCCACAACCACAATCAAACACCTGATATGCTGTAAGCTGAATCAACAACAAAAACTATGTTATGCTGTAAGCTATGATCATATTACTTATGCACATATGAATATACACACTAACTTATATCGATCAAACAACAACAACAACCTTTATACTATAAACTCTAATCACCCCAGCCTACATACACCATAGCGCTACTTTCGCTTTCTCACGATATGACGTCATTACAGCATACATCATGAATGATCATGTATGTATGAAAATTGCTCCCCTTAGAAAGAAAAACATCGCTTTATGATTACTATTCAAAAAATAATTTTGGCTTTATTTACATATATATAAAAAAAAACATTTTAACATTTAAGATATAGACATTTGAAAAGTTTTATTTATTTATTTGACGTAATTAGAGTATTAACTATATTAATAGCTGATTGAGAGTATAGCAGCAACAGCAGCAATAGCCTTCAGCTGCTTATGGATGAAAGGAGAGAGTTAAAATAAGACAGTTACTATATTTGATAATACAATCCTGAAGATTTTAAGAACTTTAATATTTTTTCAATATTAGTCGGGGAAGGGTTAAAGTGGAGGTTTAAAGGGTCATCACGGCGAAAAATGTGATATCTCAGGTATTGGAACTCTGGATATTCACCTAGGTAATGTAATAGCAGGTTATTTTGGATTTCGAGAGCGCACTTACATAGGGCATTAGCCTCAATTCTCATCAAATACCCATGGGATATTTTCGTATGGCCTAATCTCAGGCGGATTATTTTGATACTGTCCAATCTGTTTATTGTTTCCGGTAAATAGTCGTGAAGATGTATGCGATCTGCGTTATATCCTTGTACCAACTCGAGGTAGTGTTCCAAATTATCTTATTCAAGTTAGAGTTGTAATGCTTAAGGTGATATTTGATATCAGTGAAGTTGTAATTGGGAGAAGAAATAACAGCGTATTTTGCGCGGGACCCAAATTAGAATGATTCTTGGGAATTTGTCGATTAAGAAATTTCTAATGTAGCATAAAAATCATTATTTTGAATATTAGATATGGCGTTAAGGGAGGAAAGTGAGGAAAGTGAGTCGGAGCATATTGCAAAGTTGCCTTGTCTGTTATTAAAGTACTTAATAGCTACGTAGATAGCGATAACTTCTGCTGAAAATACAGAGCTGTACTCAGGAAGAATTCCCACTTTAATAAATTTGCTTTTGTCTGTAACGCTGTAGCTTGTGATACCGTGTGACTTTGAACCATCTATGTAAATAAAATAATAATTGGATAGCTTATCCCTTATCCCAAAGAATAATGATTGGAAATGAAAAGGAAGTGTAGAGGATTTGCTGAATCTATGCAGCGGATTATTGATTGATGATGCCTTGAGATACCAGGGACGGATTTTAAGTGGAAAAATGGGTATAGTCAACTGAGAGCAGGTCCGTATTGCTCTTGATAATGTTGAAGGGGTTTCTGTATGGTATGGGTTTTTATAATATTTTTTTATGATGTTGAATAATAGCGTGTCGCGTCTGTAGAGGATTGATTTACTTATTTTGCTATGGAGTAATTGTCTTTGATTTTCAAGAGTGAGGAAATTAGTCTCGAAAAACATGTTGTGTATCGGTGTAGAGCGAAATGCACCAAGAGTTGTTCTAATCGCCGAGTTGAGAGTACTTTTAATTTTATTTAGGAATGTTTTACTACTTACTTACTTACTTATGTGTCCATAACAACCGAATATCGATTTAGGCCGAAAATAACATGCTTCGCCAGCCATCTCTGTTCTTCGCTACCTGACGCCAGTTAGAAATTCCAAGCGTCGTCAGGCTCTCCAGTACTTGGTCTTTCCACCTGAGGTTTGGTCTTCCTCTTCTGCGTCGTTCTCAAGCGGGTTCCGAATATAAACCCTTCTTAGCTGGAGCGTGTTCTCCCATTCGCTCGATATGACCTAGCCAGCACAGCCGCTGGGCTTTGATTCGCTTTACTATGTCAATATCGGCATACAGCTCGAACAGCTCATGGTTGTACCTTATTCGGTACTCGCCACCAACGCAAATAGGTCCAAAGATCTTGCGTAGGACTTTTCTCTCGATAACTCCGAGCATTCTCTCATCCGCGTGTTCATGCCGATTATGTCAATATCGTCGGCATACGCTAACATCAAGACACTTTTGTTGAAAATAGTGCCATTATGTCGTAGATCAGCAGCTCGTACTATTTTCTCCATAATAAGATTGAACAAGTCGCAGGATAACGAATCACCTTGTCTGAAACCCCATTCTCCAGTAACGTGGAGAAGTGTTCCGTCCATAGGCTCAGTACACTCTATATATCTGTACCCAGATTCCCATTTCCATCACAGCAAGAAGAGGCTCTGGGATTTAAACGGATGAATTTTCGAATCTCATTCTTGTCGCCGCACATACTCGCGTCTTTCCAGCTCCCTCTTCATGCGCCTGGAAAGATGTCTGCATTCTTTTTTCTCTGTACCGTCGGAGCGTGGGCACATATAAGGCTGATGTTGAAGAATTTTGCCTTGATGAGGATTGCGGCCAGCCGCTCGTTCACAGGCATGAAATGTGAGACAAGATGTCCTAGTCTCTTGCTGACCTAAAATCCACATCCTAATTCGTGCCTTTCAGCATGGCAACTGTAGTAAATGTCACAGGACGCCCTTTTGGAGCAGCCCTGTCCCGTCCATCGCATTTCCTGGAGAGCGGTGATGTCAGCTCAGTATTTTTCCAGGACACCAACCAGTTGGATAGAAGCTGGATTAATGTATAACCCTAGAATTTTCAAGTTATCAACTTCGGGGATGTGGATGTGGATTAGCAATAACGGTGCAGTTACAGTTGTGTTTCCGACAAATGTGTATAAATTTGCATTTCGGAGTAGAAAGGGCAGCACCAGAGTATTCACACCAGTTAGAGATGTTCTGAAATGATATTTTCAAATTTATAGTGGGGTTTTTCTTTTGGTCTAGTGGAACTACAATGTTAAAATCGTAAGCATAACCACAGAAGTCGATTTCTTTTTGGCGTGCCATGACGTGTCTTAATTTGTTGTAGGCTATTAGGAACAGATTACCGAAAGTGTCGACCCTTGAGGGATCCCATTGTGGAGCGGTTTAAGATCGGAGGTGAACTTGCCTATTCGCACTATTATTTTTCTGTTGGTCATGAAACAATTAACATAATTAATCACTTTTGGGAAATTCGATTAGTAGGTCTATAACTGTGTGTATACCTATTTTATCAAAAGCCTTTTCAAAGTCAAGTGATATTATTGCTAAATGTTTCTTTTTAGAGAGGCAGTGCGCAATCAGATAGTCTACATATAGCAGAGTATCAGTTGTCGATTTGCCTCTTTTAAATCCGAACTGCTGACTATGTAGCAGTTTGTTCGTAGTGACAAACCACCATAGTCTGTTAGCGATTATTTTGTCAAAGACCTTTGACATACATGAGTTAAGAGATATCGATCTGTAGGATTTGGATTCAGTTTTGTCACATGTTGGTTTTAAGATAGGTGCTACAAGGGTAACTTTATATTGTTGTGGGAGATAGTTGTTGAAGACGTTGTTGTAGAAGCACAATAATCTGTTGTTCATTACAGATGATGCTTTGCGAATCATAGGGTAAGTTATTCGATCGATACCTGGTGTATTACCTTTCAGTTTGTTTATAGCTGACGATAATTCCAATTGGTTGATTTTTTGCTCAATTACAAGTGCACTTGGGCTTGGGGGTATTCTATCTGATAAATAGTTCTATTTTTCATTTCTTGAAATTTTTCGGGAATTTAGAGACAGAGGATTTGTTAGACCAGTCGGTGCTAAAAATGTTAGAGATACGGGTTTTGTCTGTGGTATATTGCAATGGAGAATTGGGATCAAAAATGCAGTGAATCCCATGTGTGATTTTGTAAATACTAAATCGTCTGATGTTGCTCCAAACTTTTCCGACTGTAGTTGATGGATTTATTTCGGCTGTGAAGGTCATGATGGATTCTCTTTTAGCTATATTTATTTCACGTTTTAATTTTGCTCCAGCTTTCTTGTAGTATAGCATATTGGTTAAGCTCATATTCCGTCTTTTTTGAGATGGTTTAATTGTGGATTCTACCAAAGAACTGCGTCTGGTTTTCTGTTATAAGAGGATTGAGGTATTGATACGGAGGCAGATTGAAGAATTATTTTTTTTATATTGGCAGCTTCCTTATTGATATTGAAGGAAATTTCGTGGATGGAATTATGCTGGATGCAGTTTTGAATAAATAGTGTCCAATCGGAAGAGTCCATCTTGAAACGTGTGCAAGTTACGGAATTTGGATGATTGTTAATTGAAAAAAAAAACAATAATTATTGGAAAGTGGTCGCTGCCTGCAAAATCATTGCTTACTTTCCATTTAGAGCTGATTGCAAGAGAAGGTGAACAGAAAGATAAATCTATATGTGAGAAAGTGCGATGTTTACTGAAGTGAGTTGGGGTACCGTTATTGAGTAAAACCAAATTTGATTGGCTAATAAATTTCGCGAGAATAGTACCTCTTTTGTTTTTTTTTGGAGAGCCCCAGTTAGTATGCCAGCTGTTAAAATCCTCAGTTATTAACGATGAATTGTTAAGAGAATTAAATACGTTTTGGAGATTGGAGATATTGAAGTTAGTCTGTTGAAATTATATTAAATTTTAGTTGACAGGCTTCAACTGCTATTGCATCGAAGTCATTGCTGATAATAATTTGTTTATGTTGAATTGAAGAGTGGATTAATAATGCAACTTCACCATATGGTGAGTTCGCGTAATTAAGGGAATATAGGCTAAAATTGATTGGGATTGGGATGTTGGAAAGGGAGTCGAGGTGGGATTCCTGTATTGAAATAACTTTGGTTTGTAGCGTTTGATTAAGATTAATAACTCAATATAATTATTGGAATATCCATTCATGTTCCATTGAATTATTCGAAGGGCCATTGCTGCTATTGGTACGATATATGCATAATAATACTATATAAATAAATGAACAATGTAAATATAAAGAAATTTATAATTATAAATATAAATATATTGTAATATGTTATATGTATATATATAACAATATATGGTAATCTATAGCTCGTCGTCAGGAAGCATAGAATCATCTGGAATCGATTTTTGGTGAATATCGGACGGTTTCTTTATCTTATTATTGTTGCATGTTGTATTCAGAGCTTTTAATTGAGAAGGATATTAATTTTTGTGGTCTTAGCTTGTGATCTGAAATTATATCCGGCAGAGCTTAATGTTCTTTCTACTTCGTCGCTGACGTCGACGTGACTGTATGAGATCTGAAAGCGGTTAGATATGTCGGGTTGAACAGTGGCAGTTTTATTATGTGACAATATTGGTGTAGGAAATTCGGTGGTGATTGTACGTTTTGGGATTTTTCGTAAATGTATGTGTTTGTTGTTGATAATTGTTTCATTTGAGTTTACACTCTGATGATTGTTTCCATTATGTTTGAGAATGGAAGAGTACGTTGAGTTTTGGTGGCGATCATCGTAGATTGTTTTTGCCGTTCTCATATCGGTTTTATGCAGAGTAATTATTACTTGGATCTCCTTGTTCTTTATGAATATAGGACATGTTTTGGAGAATACTGAATGGTTACTGTCAGAAAAGTTGCTAAAGAGTTCAAATGTTTTTTATTGGCACAGATCATACATAACTTCTCGTTTTTACAGAGGTTAGTAGAGTGCCCAAATCTAAAACAATTTCGGCAGCGCAATGGGAGAGGAATATATGGTCTAATGTTAACTTTTTCGTAGCCTATATTCACATGAGCTGGTACAGTCGGTACTGCAAAAGTTATGATGATTAATCCAGTCTCTTTCAGTTGACCATCTATGATCTTTAGTATTTTCTTAACTTCGGATACATTTTGGTTAAAGAGTTCATTGAGAATTTCTTCTTCGGTAATTCCTATCAGGTCATTAGAGTATATTATTCCCTTAGAGCAGTTAAGAGAGTTATGTTCAGTAGCTTCTATTTTTATTGATGGGGTAAGAGAAACTAATTTTACTAATTTCATGGCTTGAGAGGTATTTTTAGTTTTTATTAGAATGTTTCCACTTTGAATATTTTTACACATTTCAACTTCGCCACCGGTAACGTTGTCTATTACTTTTTTAATCAAAAATGGAGAGACGTTAGTAAGAGTATCGCTACTTTCTCTTCTTGTCATCATTAGATACTTCGGGCCTTCAATCGCATATTTCAAAGTTATAGTGTTGTCTATATCGAAGAGAAGCGGAGATGAGTTTACCGTTTTTCAGCGATCAGGCGGTGTCATCATAGTATAGATTAATTGTAGTTATCACTTTTATTATTAATTTTATTTTTTACTGCAGAGAAAACACATCAGATCTTTTATTGCTTGATTTTGTTTTGCTTTTTATTTATTATTATTATAATTATGATTTTTTTTTTGGCTTATTTGATAATTTTTTGATATCAGTAGAATCCTCTTAATCACTCGGTCGTAAACAATTGTTCGCGGATCGAGGGATAGCACGAGACTTTTAAGATATATTCATTTGAAAAGTTTGACTATAATTTTTAATATTGATGACTTTATAATCTGACATCAATTACATCACCAGTTGTAATTATTTCAAGTTCACCGTACTATCGTACGAGCAACGAATCCTCACTTGAACATAATCTAGCTCAAAATGTCTATAAAATATATTTTTCCTTATTAATTCTTGCCTGAGTGCTTCAATTGCTTCCGTTACTGTATACTGTTTTTATCATCGTATCCAGCTTCATGTTTTTGTGTTGTCATTTTGACCGATTCATCTGATGGAGATGTTAGTGATGTTGATACAAATGTTTTATTTACATCACTATCAGACTTCATTAGTTGGAAAGTTACTGCAATCTCTACTACATCGTCGTTTGGCAGTTTAAGCGAATATTCCAAATTCCCAAATTCATGTACATCGGACAAAGTTATTGGTATAGATTTACCACTTATTACATCAAGCGATAAGATTAACAAAAAGTATATAAATCTGTGCTTGATATTCATTTTATATGTTTATGATCTTTCAATCACGATCGGTAAAGCTCTACTCCAATTAAAGTTTACTGAGTCCACACACCATTATTTCAATCCTCGACATCAACCTCTTATCAACGGTTCTCATAAATTTTTACTCCACCACCAAACCACGACCAGAATTAAAGCTTTAAATCAAACGTGAAGTCGAAAGCTCTCACCCAAGACACCAACCCACAACTCTATAAAATATCCTAGACGCAAACCGATGACGTCATTGCTCCTATGTGCCAGAAACTTCCCATCACAACTTCTGGAGTGTCAACTTGCAGCCATTTGTAGCATCTTTCCATGTACTACAAAACCATTTACTGTTAACGTTGTTGATTAGACATATATTTTGTCAGATATTATGTATCTATTGTGCGTTGATGACCTAAAACTTTACTTCTCTGACCCGTATACGCTAAAGTTTCTTTATACTTACGTGGAGTCTTCTACATCAAAAGCGTAGTTGTGAGTAGTGGCATACTGTCCAAAACGCCAGGACTCTTTGTTAACGAATCACCTGCCTGAAATCTTGCTCAGCTTTATTGTCTTATTGTTAAAATGACTGCTTTGAGCTCATCCTAATTGGGTGCTGGAACGTCTACACCATCATTTGCCATTGTGGTATTCAGGAAATATCCTCCATAGACCGAGTACACTGTGAACATCTATAGCCAGATTCCCATTCTTATCACGACAAGAAGCTGCTACGGAATTTAAACAGCCTTGAAGCTTGGCAATTGACCTTCACAAAGAAATTCGAACTTCATTCCTGTCTTACTCATGTCCATTTCCTCATATTCGCGCCTTTGTAGTTTTTTTTTCTTGCGATCATCATGTGATCAATCTAGTTTCCCGTTCGCTCATCTGGAGACAGCCAAGTCGTGGGTTTAATCTCCGGCTAAAGCATAACAAATTTAATATCGAAAAGATTTTTCTTTCTAACGGTGCCCAGCTGTCGGGAAGTAATTGGTAATTCTTCCGGCAGTAACAACTTGTCATGAAAAAGCTTATAAAAGAACTCTGTGACAAAGCTCAGAAAAAGTGATGTCACAAGGGTTCTGCCGTTCGAAACCGTCTAAAAAAAGTAGGTCCCTTCTAATACATTCCAAAATTTAAGACGCACAACAGTAATGGAAGAGAAGCTCGGCCAATGAGCCCTTCGGGGCTTTAAGTGACATATTATTATTATTATTATTATTTTTATGTATATACGTGTTAAAAGGTTTTAAGCTTTAATTTTAAGTTATGATTACGATTCACCTTAGTGCAAGTTTTCTATAATATAAATTTATCCTTGCGCTTATATTATAATTATTTCGGATTTTAAGGAAAATTTTCAAATGGGCTTTAAAAAGAAATTCGATATGCCTATTTGTTAAAAGGACTTATTTCAATTCAATTTTTGCTTTTCCAGTGTTATAATTTGTTTCTGAACGCTGTTCCAAAAATTTAGTAAAGTTTTTATTATCAATTTTGAGAGGCTTACTTGCAAATAAGACCTTTCTTAAAAATTATTGTTCTTGTTATTGTTGGTAGATGGTCAATTTTTTTATTTTTCAACCCAACCCCTACACCATTTTCCCCTAGTTCCACCTTCAAAACTCTAATTTTTCCACATATGTGTTAATGAGATATTTTGCAAAGCCTAACCTATAGGACGGATTACTGTAGCTAAGTATAGTTAATGTAAATACGAGACGGATATTTTAGGCTATATCTTGTGATATCCGACTTCCCTTATTTTTTGCACAACGTATCTTTATATAGGGAATCGAATTCGATCAAGTTTAAAAATAAGGTGCAGAATATATACATTAAAGTGGACCAATTTTGAAAGGCAAAAAAAGTCATCGCAGAAGACAGGACATTTCATCACTTTTTTCCTTTTGGTATTTGTGATATCAATACCAATTTTCAGTTTTCTTCTGGCGTTCCTCAAGGAAGCGTTTTGGGCCCCTTACTGCATCTCTTATGCACTTCAGATATGCCCAACAATAACTATACATTCATATCGACCTTTGCTGATGATACGGCAATATGGTGCTCTCGCTCTAACCCCATAGAAGCTTCTAAACTCCTGCAGACTCGTGTCTATTCTCTCAAAATCTGGCTAGCAAAAAGGCGTATAAAAGTCAATGAATCAAAGAGCGTACATGTAACCTTCACGCAAAGGCTAGATACACTTAAAATAAATGGCCAATCAGTTCCACAAGGTACCTCAACAAAGTATTTGGGTATTCACCTCGACAGAAGGCTGACCTGGAACAATCACATAGAGGCAAAGAAAACTCAGATCAAGCTAATTTATCAGTTATGGTGGCTGTTACACAAAAGCTCAAAGTTGAATCTCGAATACAAAGTGCTATTATATAAAGCAATCCTGAAGCCATTCTGAACTTATGGTATTCAGTTATGGGACACCGCATCTCCCTCAAATATCGAAAAATTGCAGCGAATACAATCCAAGTGCCTGCGAATTATTGTAAACGCGCCTTGGTATATGAGGAACGTTAACATCTATCGAGACTTAAATGTACCCACAATTTCTGAAGAAGTTGCAAAGCCCTCCAGAAGCTACATTCAAAAATTACACAACCATCCGAATCCCCTTGCTAGGCAATTGTTGCTGAGCACAGGCCATCGACGACTAAAAAGAAATGACACATTGAATACGATGTGTAATTGCTACACCTCGCGACTGAACAAATTGTGATGGAACAACGGGAATATCACATAATTTTAGTTAGTTTGTAAGATTTGATTACTTATTGTGAGTTTCTACGTATATTAGAAAAATTCAATAAATTCTTAGTATTTAAAAAAAAAAAAGTTTTCTACTGTAACCAATACACCCTATATTGGTTACAGTTAATGAGTTTGAAATGTTAAAATATGGAAAATATTTGCTGTATCTATATAGGACTATTTTATAACGTTTGTTTTTGTTTATAGTGAGAGCAGTTGTCAAATCTGATAAACCAAAAATCATTTATAAGGTTTTCAATTTCATCATGGAAAGCTTGGCATCGCAATAACGTTTGGAAATATTGAAATTTAATTACGAAAATCTTTTGTCAATCAATCTGGTTCTATCATTCAAATACAAAAATCGTTGTATCGCAAAAATTTATTCAATGATGAAGCTCATTTTTAGCTCAATGGGTGGTATGTGAACAAGCAAAATTGTCGGATTTTAAAAACTTACTGGTTGGTGCGGTTTATGGGCTGGTGCCATCATTGGCTCATACTTTCTTAAAAACGCGGAAAGCAACAACGTGACCGTCAACGGCGATCGCTACAGAACCATATAACTGACTATTTGATTCCCCAATTACTTGGTATGAGTGTGGAAAAGATATGGTTCCAGCAAGACGGCCTTAATGCTATACATCGAACATAGAAGGAACGCCTCTGGACCATTTTTTGTGTGGATATGTGAAAGGGCTAGTTTAAACCAGCAACTTCGCATGAATTGCAAACCAACATTGAGCGAACTGTTGCCGAGGTTATGCCCAACTGCTTTGAAAAGTAAACGAAAATTGGGTTTCCAGATTACGCCACGTTCGAACCAGCCGCGGTGGCTATATGTCCGAAATCATATTCAAGCACTAATTGTATAAAATTATCCTTCCGATTAAGCCAATTTTTAGTTCAGACTATAACATTTTGTATTTTTTCCCCAAATTTAAAAGTGCTTCAGTCCTTAAAAAAGACACCCTTTTTTATCCATGCCAAAAGTAAAATTTATAATATTTAAACCGAAAGGTAAATTTTCACTGCTTTTAAAACAGAGTGCTTGAAAAATTAAATATTACAAATTATTTCACAAATAAGTTAACTCTTCACTTGCTTGTATGAAACAATTTATTTATTTATTGGAGTAATAAATATGAAAACCTAATACTTGAACTATTTATATTTATTAATTCATAGTATTTATATATATTTGACAATATATACTACGTATGTTTTACTGAAAATCGTGTTTTGATACAGATTTCGAAGCTTGCAATATTATTTCAACTAATTTAAATTTGAAATGTTCTAATTCATTTCTGTTGTTAACATATATACAAAATAATTCTAAAGTACAATAAAATATAATCATTTCATGAGCATCTTCTAAATTTATCTGGACAACCTTGATGTACATATGTATTTACATATGCAAGTAGCTGCAAAACTGTTGTTAGGTATAGTATATCATGAGTAAACAAACTAATGATCGATTTATTCTTCAATTATATAATGTTATACTTAAAATTAAGTAGTACAAAGTTTCTACGAATTGCGCACATGTATGTAGCGTCGCTAGGTCACGTTATTCTCAAGGCGAACGTGACAAAAATGAATATGTGCGACATATCAAGAAGAGAAAAGAAAAAACGATAGAAAGACATCTAACCAAATAATTCTTGCTTAAAGTTTGGTACTTAAATTGAAAAATAATAAATGAATTTCAATATATTCAAAAAATTAAATTTGATACAATTTCGAAGGTAGTTGCGATTGTTGTGGACTTACTGACGTATTCTTTTTTGTTTAAATTTTAAATTCAGTCAGATTAAAAGTTACTTACTTATTAACGCAATTTTTCTCGTCATAAAATATGTACCTAATATGTAGAATCGGATTTCATCGAATGTAGCGTATTCAATATATTATTTTTACTACATTATTTGTAAATATCATTTAAATAATTAGTATATTAACAACTCGCAAATTGTAACAATATAGCGGATATAATTTGGAGTAATTGAATTCCAATATCGTGAAAAGTTATAATGTTATTTTTTGTCTATTTGAGATTGCTCATACTTATACAATTTGGAATAACTACGATTGAAGCGCAAGCACGTTGGTTGGATATAAATGGGATTGAACGCAAAACAAAAAAACAGGAATACGAGATTAGACATGTAGTTGGAAGCATTTTTGAAACTTCACCAGTTTGCCCAAATGGTTTTATTCTCGTAGGCAGAAGATGCCATAAGTCCCTTTGATTAAAAAGAAATTTTGTACATTCTTAATTGTGCTGAAAATAAAAATGCGTTAATTAATAATTTGTTTTAGTATCAATTCAAAAATTAGGGTATATTTGCTTCCATATCATAAGTATACTGTCTATCTACTTACCTATGAATATACGATTATTCGCATACCTACGACAGACAAAATATCATCATCTGTGGGAATATTGTTGAAAAAGAAAATGCGATGAATACACTTTATTAACATTAAAAAAAAGGGGAAATACATAAACTGGAGTTTACGAATGAAAATATTACGACAGATTAACTGCAGCAATCTTGCCACCATGTCACATGATGGTTTACGATGTCAATGAATAAATGAATGATGATTCCAAAATATAGTCTAGAGGCGTTAAATCGCACGATCTAAGCGGCCAATTGACCGGCCCCAAACGTGAATTACTTGTTCACCGAAATAACCTCTCAATTAGGCCATTGTCTCGCGTGCTGTGTGGCATGTGGCACCGTCTTGTTGAAATCACATGTCAGCCAAGTCCAGCTCTTCCATTTTGGGGAAAAAAAGTTTGTAATATTCCACGCTAGCGGTCGCCATTTACAGTCACGTTTCTGCCTTCGTCGTTTTGAAAAAGTACGGTCCAATGATGCCACCGGCTCATAATCCACTCCAAACAGTGCATTTTTCGGGATGCATTGGCAGTTCTTGCAATGCTACTGACTGCTCTACAAGTTTGCCATTGTGGTAGGTCGGGTGGCTTCGATTCTCGCACCAGCTGTATTTTGAAAGGTTTAAACCCAAATCCTTCTGTAAAACATCAACAATCAACAATACTGGCGGATACATATTTTCCTCTGTCCGCACTCTACGTATACTTGTTGATGGTGTAATATCTAATAATGTAAATTTGGTGCGAAATTTAGTTACAAGATTCCGAATGGTCGCCTCAGAAGATCGCCCAAACTGACCATAAATATGAAGAAGTGCCCTTTCTTTACCAAGCATGAATTTTGATAATAAAATGAAATAAAAAAGCATTGTTTGTTTGTAAGTCGATTAATGGTTACATTATAGACTAAACTAAACATGTTTGACAGTAACATGATACACGAAAACAGCTGAGCTGCCAAAAGCATTGTTGCCAAAAAGAAAGTCTAAAAAATCGCCCTGTACATACGTTCTGACCGCACTCGTATTGCGAAAAGAAAGGAAAGTAACAAACATATTTTCGTGGTGACCCAGGGCACACAGATAATATGTATAATATATCATATACACAAAACATAAAATTCAAAAGCAAAGTGAGTAAAACGGAAACAAGTGTTTCACTTCCCACATTTTCGAAGAAATGTATGTCTCAAAACCTATACATTTATATACAATATATTTACGAAATGGTACTATACAAATTTCGGAGAAGCCTCATTATTAGGCTTAGCCGTCTAATTTTCAAGAGCATAAGGAAAATGTCGCGGAAGTTTTTCCTATGTAGGTACACACGTATGTGTATAGAGCCCATGCCACCAATATGACAGATAATGAAATGAGTAGAATATTCACAAAATACGTAAAAGTTCGAGAAGCGGTATTTTCTGCTCTGCTGGTGAGAGCATTGCTGCCACTATACTGTATACTATACTACCATACTATACTAATTTTCGCAATTGCTTCCAATCCCGGGTTCCCGGGTTCTCGAATCTATTGTGATTAATTCACAACATTCTACAATTCCTATTTGCACCCCTTGGGGACAAGCAACGGATCCAACGGTACAGAGAGGATTGATATTGGGCATGATCGGTCAATAGTCACGCCCACACCAAACATTCAAAGCGACTAACCTCGGAATTTTCAAAATCTTTAACTGCCTTTAACTCACTTAATATACCATCTGGGACGACAATGTTTGCACATAGAGTTACATTATACTACTACATAACCTTGCCAAAATGGGAGAGCCAAGCCTACTTTTTATAGTAGCACCCATACAAAGTGTCTGTACTTCTTTTAAATTGAAACAGTTGTAACTTCTGCAATCTTCTGTCTAGAATAACCATAATTGACACTTAGATTAATATGGGAGTTAGAAATAACATGCCAAAAAATCAGCATGCCACGCCCACTTGTTAATGGGAATACCATACTAAATTGCGAAAATTTAACTGCTTTAACTTAAGAACTATTGAACGTAGGACAACCAAATTTAAGGTGTGGATTAATATTGTAAAATTAATTAGATTTACAATGAAACCACGCCCGCTTTTTATATAGCTTCTATACTACTCCTCGGAATTATCTTTAAAACCCCCATAACTTACAAAGTTCTTCGTCTAAGTCAACCATATTTCGGGTGTAAATTAGTATTAAATGCAAAAATTGTTTCTCAAAAAGTGGAAATAAAAGAAAAGATGGATATTCGAGCAAACTTGTTATATATATATATATATATCTACATATGCAGGGTATAATTTGGTCGGCCCTAGCCGACTGTAAGGTGATTTTTAATACTTTAAGCTGCCACAATTTACATACTTTTCCGCCCAGGAGAACCATATTTGCCATGTAGATTAATATTGTAGAGAGATGTAATTTGGAAGAACTGGGCAAGTCGCGTCCAATATTAAATATAGCTCCAATACAAAGGCACTTTTTCAATCACTATAGGTTATACAGCAGAGAATAAAGAAAATTCGCAACTACCAAAAAAAACCTTTTTTGCAAATGCATTTGCATAAGATACATTAATAAACATAGTACACAAAATATAAGGTTATAATGGATTAATGATTATTAAAATCTGGGGTATTATTCGTCACCGAAATGTATTTATTTCCTAGTTGCTAGTTTGTGCTTGTGTTTTCTTCTATGTCTTCAATAGTTTATTCTTCTAATTATTGTAATTGTTTTGACTTAACTAGCTGTTCCTCTAATAAATTTTTGCAAAAGTAGATGCGGCAGTAAACTCTAAAACCTGAGGATGGATACTCCATTTTTTTGTATTTTATTGAATAACTTAATAATAACTCTCTGTATTTGCTAACATTGATTAATAAAGAAAATGAATTACATCATATACTGTAATAAGTACATGAAAAAAAATTGTCCCTACTGTTAAATAGTGACAAAAGTAAAAATATTCCTGAATCTTCTTTCTTTCATTTTATAATGTGGGTAGTTGTTCATTTTTGCAACTACCAATTTGGGTTTTGAGCTACAGATTTTCGGTTCAACTAGCCGTTATGTCAGACTCTGGTATATGTAATACATATATTTTAAATAAGTGTGAGACAGCCATTTTATGAAAATGAATACATATTAATTAACAGAAATTTCACTAAAAATGTATAAATGGCTGTATCACGCTCATTGTTTAGTCTATGCAACTTTACTAATTTTTCCTACAGAATTATGTAGTCAGGGGCAAATCTAATTTGGTGGGGAGCGGTGGTTGTGGGGGTTGGTGTAGTTTGTTGGTTTGGGTTGGTTTAAGAAAGTCATTATTTTTATTATATTTTATTAGTTTTATACATTAATTTTATTTGAAAATGGAATCCACCTTTGTTTTATTGCTAGCTCGTCTAGCACTTGCTGAGGACTAATCTCTAGATTCCGAGTTACTTTCAAGAGCTCCAACCCAATGCTACTATGCAAATAGGTCCTCAACTTTCGAGGGTTGCAAATTACCTCGTAGCAACGGACACTGGCAGCGTTGCACCTATTTTTAAAAAATCAAAGTATATCAAAGTATATAGCAGGTGTACAAGCACACCCAAACACAAAGATAATCGGATAATCGCTCTAATCCAATGTGTCAATTAAAGTCTCTCGCAATTCTTCTTTTCGTATATTAACCAGTACCTGCAAGATAAAATGTATTAAACATAAACTTTTGAAGAAAAAAAAAAAAATATACACTTGCGCCACATAGTAAATTCAGCAATTAAATAATTTTGCGGTGTTTCATAATCATTTGTCAGGTACGATTTAAAATCTTGTACCATTTGACGGAATCATCTAGGGACCAACTTGTTGCGAGCCAAAATATAAAATCTGCACATATGCATATTTCATATTTGCCGCGCAACATATTTCCCGAAATTGTGAAATACATATTTATCCATACACATACCAACATTGCTCAAAGATGTGATATACACAATCCATACTAATATTACTTATAATTGTAGAATGCTAGAACATTGAGCCAACTGAGTTGCAGTTGGGTGTGAAAAAGCTGACAAAGCACTTTCCACACAATTCGTAGTTCTACACTTACGTAAGCATACCAACAATGTTTAGACATTCCATGATAACTAAAATTACGTGGAATATCAAAATGTTCTTTTCTCACATAATGGGTACATACATACACACATGTGGAGTGTATCGGTCGTTTACATACATACACACATGTGGTTTTTTTTTATTCGAAGGTGGAATCTTTCATAGATACCGTCAACTACGGCATTCACGATTCATACTGTCCGCTACAGATACACCTCATTCGGGACCACGCCCAGTCAGTACTATCTTACTACGCTGGACTTGCGAACCAGTACGCCTACGTACTAAACCTTTAACTCCGACCTCTATAGCTTGTTTCTGTCCTGCGGGACCGCCGTTAAGCACTACTTCGCAGGACTAAGCTGAGCTAAGATGCCTCTTCGCACAACCCGTATATGGCGTTCACACAGCTGCAGTTATATTTTTTCGCTATCACTCCTTCTTCCTAAGCTCGTTGAGAGCTATTGCAGCCCATTCTTTCATCTTAAATCACACCAAACTCGATCGCAGCATATGGCTCACGATGTTATCGGGTGTCATCCTTTCATTTATTATCTTCTCTATGGTCATTCTCTGCGCCTCGAATCTTAAGCAGAAGAAAAGACATTCTGTCGCGTCATCATGACCGAATCTGTAGAAGTACTCTCTGAAACAACGATGGCCCGTCAAAAACTGCGTGAGGTAATAGTCTGCCTCTCCGTGTCTTCTATCGACCCAAGCATGTTCAACCCAAGCACGTTCCTGAAAAGCCTGTGCGTCTACCTCCCTTTTCCGACGGAGTCGCATTGACTTTGCATTCGTCTAGGCTCGTCTGTCTCTCCTCTTTCCGTTCGGTTGCCGTTACCCGATACTCAGGCTTTTGGTTCTGTTGTATACTCTGCCCAACTCTTAGGACATTATGTCCGGCGGCAAAATGCCAGATATAATACCGGCACCTTCTTGTGGCACTGTCCTACATGCACATGCAACTCTAATAGCGCTTACCCTGAAAACTGTTTTCGTCTTCTTCACGTATATTTTTTGACGCAGGGCAGTCCCCCATAAAGGCGCCGCGTACATCAGTATTGATTGACTAACTTTAGCTAGGAGCGCTCTCCTACTCTGGCTGGGGCCACCAGTGTTGGCCATGATTCTCGTCAACAGTGAGTTGCCGCCTTACCCATGAATCATTACACCTAGATACCTCAGCAAAGGTTACGTTGTAATGTTGTAGCCGTCAATGTTTAGGGTGATTGTTTCTAGATGATTTTCTTTCTAGATGTTGCTCCAGACGCATGCATATCAACCTCTCCAGTATTTTGGCCATCGTATCGATGATGCAAAGTGGACGATACGCGTTTGGCTCACCAGCCGGATTATTCGGTTTCTGAAGTAGGACCAGCCGCTGTAGTTTCGGGAAAACATCTTCGTTTAAACATCTCGTAAAAAGCTCGGCAGAAGGCTTCGTGTTGTGATTAATGGCGATCTTCAGCGCCTTATTCGGGATGCCATAAAGTCCATGCACCTTTGCGTTACCGAATCTCTCCCCCGCTAAGATAATCTTCGACTCGTCGATTGTCACTGTTTCTCCTATTGTAGGTATCACCATATCCGGTTGCAAGTCTTGCGCCGGAAAGAGCGTTTTAACTACCTTTCCTAAGAGGATAGGGCAGGTTGATGCTTTACCTCTACCACATCTGACCTTCGACATCACTATCTTATATGCTTCGCTCCACAGGTTCTCGTCCACCCTTTCACAAAGTTCTTTGAAGCATGAGGACATGCTGCTCTTGATCGTCTTTTTAAAATCCTTCCGTTTCTTTTTGAAGCATTCGCTTAGTATTATATGCTAAGGCGTACCTTAGCTTCTTTGGGGAGACGTCTTGCTCTATGACATTCACTGCTTAGTGTATTAATCTCATAATTCCACCAGTACGTGGGCTTTCTAAACATATTCTGTCTTTTCCTGCACATGGCGGCGTCGCAAGCTTTACTTACTTACTTTGACTTTGTCGGCCTGTCGGTCCACGTCGTTTAAATTGTCCGGGTTCATATCTAGCATGAGTTTGAAGATTTCTTCATTGAGCGTTTCCACCTTCCACCATCTGGTCTGTGTTTTTTGTAGGCCCCCTCGAATCTGCTTATGATTTCCGATTTCCATCATAATAGCAAGGTGGTCGTTATGTGTGTAGAAGTCGCACACCTGCCAGCTTGTCGATCGAACGAGCGCGCGGCTTGTATAACTGCTGCCCCATTCCTCGGCCCATGCATTGAAGTCACCTGCTATTACGTTTATCGTCTCGTATGAGTTCGTGTAGAAACCTTTCATAGTCGACTTGCGTCACACTCGGCGGAACATAGCAGCTGTAAAAATTCATTCCACAGATCTTCGCCCGCGTATAGTAGGAATTCCCAAGGAGCGGCTTGTCTTGGATGGAGTTGTTTCCACAGGCCCATATAGCTGCTTTGTTTAATTGATGAGAGGTCCAGTTTCCTGCGCTTATGTTTTTGTACTGCTCGCAAACTATCACCACTTCTATCTTCTCCTCGTATACTGTCTGCATGAGCAGCTTCACAATGATTTAAGTTTATCTATACAACTCGTATTTGATCCTTTTGCATGCTGCTTGATATAGGGGACACTTCCTACTACCGATTTGGTGACCCGCATTCATCCCGTTGTTTTTGCATGCTCCACAGAATGGTATTTTATCGCATACCTTTGCGAAGTGACCCTTTTCCCCACATTTGATGCAACTTTGACTCCTATTCTCTGTGCTGGTGCACGCTTTCGCCACATGCCCATATTCTAAGCACCTGAAACACTTCTTTAGGTTTGGTTTTTCTCTTATTCGGCAGACCACCCATCCAATCTTGATCTTCCGAGCATCAAGATGTCGTCTAGCGTTCAACTCCGGAAGGCTTACCACCGCAGTCTGCTTATCTTCATACACCTCCCTGATGTCTTTAATCGCTCGTTCGCCGAAGAAGCTTAACTCCTTTATTTGCGACCGGATCGCCTGGAGTATATCCTCCTTGGTGGTAATTGCATCTAAATCGCGGATCTCCACCGATACCTCATGGGTTAGATGTATTTCTGAAATTTATTTATTCGGAACTTTTACAGTACACCAGCATAACAGTGGTGTGTATTATTTTTCCACAACAACACGTTACCTACTTCCCTAAGTGTTGCGAATATTCTCGGACTTTCAACACTGATCATCTGAAAAGTAGAGTTGAATTGGTGGAGTATACTTACCGCCTATATTGTCCTCTTCAATAAAAGCGCTTAGTTGTTCCAGCTTCCTTTGGTTTTATTTTCACTTATATAACTGTTAATCTTAAACACTAATACTGGAGGGCCTCGTAAGGATCGGAGTATTTACACACTTCACTTATCACTGTAAACTCACAACTTAAAATTCGTCTGCCTTCAGTAAGCTGGCAGCTTATATATTGTTTTTTCTAACTCTATCCACGTATGTATTCACACCACATGTGTACATACCTACACACCATTGTGTGAGAAAGTAGCTTTTTGATATTCACACACATGAGTAGTCCTCGTGATTTTAGTTATCATGTCATGTCTAAACATTTTTGGCATGCTTACCTAAGTGCAGAACTACGAGAGAGAAAGTACTTTGTCAGCTTTTTCACACCCATCTACAACTCCATTGGCTCAATGTTCTGGCATTCCATTATATAAGAAATATTGATATGGATTGTGTATTTCATATACACATACCAATGTTGGTGAGTGTATGGATAAATATGTATTTCACAACTATTACCAATGTTGGTATGTGTATGGATAAATATATATTTCACAATTTCGGTAAATATGTCGCGTGGCAAAATATATATATATATTTCATATTTGGATCGCAACAACAGGATAGCATTTGAGCCGTATGGCCTAATATTGTGGGTCATAAATCGAAAAAGGACCATAATTAAAAAATTTAGTTTCGACGGAATATGATGCCACGAAAGTTTAGGTGCAGATCGACGCAGCAAGATGTCGCAAAAACAGAACTACTAAAAGCACTCCCCAAAAGAAGAAATGATATATAGCAAAAGTATTTAGATGTCAGAAAATGTACTACCTGGAAACATCCTTCGAAAGAATATTGTATGGTATTTTCTTTCGACAGCAAATCAATATTAGGTTTTGCTGTTAAGATTTGCCTGATTTCCTCTTCAATGAAGCCAACTTCGCTCTCACTGCTTAAGTAACTATCATCCACATCAACCTCATTTTCACTTGGTACAAAGTCACTACCTTCATCTTCAGTTCATAATTTATAATATTTTCTGTAAAATCACTAAAAAACTAAATATGTGCCCTAATTGACACATGAGCGATTCTCTCGCACTGTTTTTAGTTTCCAAGCCCCATAATACTCTACTTAATAAATTTTGAAATAGTATATAATAAAGTTGTAGTATTTAATGTAAAAATACAGTAATGTGTATACTTTTATTATATAGATGGCTAAGTCCTTAAATTATTAGCTGAACTGTTTACGGTACCGTGTAATCGTAGAATGCTTATTGCTTTTATGCGCCGTGTGATGAATGATACCTAATGGTATATTAGCTAAGTCTACAGGTTTTGATTCCACCAAAATTGTTGAGTCATATTGCATATCTCAAATTTTCGAGCCATCCACCCCATAGCTGCATGTAGTTCTTTTGCAGTATTACCTTTTATATTATCGTATAATCGTCGCTACCTATCTTTTTAAAATATTTTTCTGAAACCTTCTTATAATACCTGTAGATATTTCGGTATAAAGTGTAAAGTTGACAGAGTGTGTAAGTTAGTGTCGTGTCAATAGTGCAGATAGGATCTAGTTTAGAAAATTAATGTTATAAATGAAATTAAACGGGGCAAGTAGAGTTGGTTGCAACTGATTTGTTTCCCAATGTTCCCACTATTTTGCCTATGACCAATCAGCTTATGGTATTTCTGTGGTCATTATTATTGCATTAGTTTGCTTACCAATCCAGGAATAGGGTTCCTGCGGTCATTATTATGCTTGTTTGTTTATATTTGAAGCACTGTAACAATTGCAAAAAAAATTTGCCAAAAAAGCTTATTAAGAGAGTTTTGTGACAAAACTAAGTTAAAGTAGTGTCACAAGGGTTCTGCCGTTCGGAACCGGCTAATATAAGTAAGTCCCTTCTAATGCTGTCCAAATTTAACACACACAACAGTATTGGAAGACAAGCTCGGTGGTACACGATGGGCATTTCTGGCCTAACATTAATTTTTGTTATTTGTTAATTTTTGTTATTATCTCATATGGTCCTCCCTAATGAGTCTGTAGCTTAGGGGACAGGCCTATCTGCCGTTGTGGATTATTAAGTATTACAAGCCCTCCTTCAAAAAATCCTTTGGAATTTGTTCTCAAATTATAATTGGCCTTCATCATATCACTTATCAATTGCTATCGCAATTGATGTTGAATTGATGCTGATGTACTGTTTCATTGAACTGCTTTCACTTCTCGCTAGTTGAATAACCTCGGTTGTTCTCGTTGGGGTTGTGACTCCAAATTTTAAATTAGCTGACAGTATTAATTCGATTTAAAAATGACCATGGTGGTGTAGTGGCCGTGGAATCATATTGTGCTCATCGATATGCCATAAGAAACATTGGTATATGTACATCCCAGTCTTTTTGGTATATATCTATGCTATACATCGACGAATACATCTGCAATAATCCATTTACTGAAGTAATCTGTAACCACCAGTACATACTTGTTCTTTTCGTTGCCTTTAGGAAATGGTCCAGCTATAATCAAGCAATTCGATCAAATGGAGTGCCCACGGAGTAATGATGTATTTTTCCTCCATTTTTTTTCGTTCGAAGTCCCACGGCACACTTTCCCGCCCAACTGACCGAGGGGCACATCCGTATAACGTACGAACCGGTGACCGATCAGTAACAGCCCAGCCGTTCTGAGCACGCGTAGAAGATTAGCAAGTGACTACAAACGAAATTAAAAATACAGCTACGGACCTAATTAATCCAACAGCTGTTTATAAAACAACATAATTACTAAAACAACATTACAAATCATAATTAGTTTAAAGACGAGAGAATTGAATAACTGTTATTTTAATCTTTACACATGCTTCTCACAGGACTAAATGATCCAAAGTTACTTTAACACATTGACAACTTTATTGCATTATAATTTCTCGACGGACGGATTGGCACAAATAAATCTAGCTCAAAAAGCAAAAACGGAGATTCGTTTTCACCTTTAAGTAATTTTGTAACGAAACAAGCATTCTTCAACTTTTAAGTGTTCGCAATGCTAAAAGTTTGAGACGGTGTTCATATGGTGGAAGGATAACTGAAGGATCCCAGTTAAAAGGGCGCAAGGCAAATAACAGGAACTGCTTCTGAACAGATTCTAAATTATCAACATAGCACCTGTATTGAATATTCCAGACAATGGAAGTATACTGCAGAATTGGACGGTCAAGTGCAATGTAAAGAGTTTTAGTTACGTGGGACCATCTCTTAATAAAGCCTAGCACTGCTTTGGCCTTATTAACACAAGAATTTATATGCAAATTGAAACGAAGTTTCAATTCTTAATGGGACCTTTGGCTATTGCATGTTGTTTACACTTCCGAATCCAATCAAGGACATAATCAAGGCATCTAACCAAATAAAAACGTTTCTTTATTTTCTAGGCGGTTTTGGTAATGCCTAAATACTATTTACTGGAACCACTGAGAGCCTCTACTATCTCGTCGTTTATTTTTGACTTGAAGATCAATGGTTATTTTTTCAATCTTCACTTGCATGCTCGGAATAGTCATCCATTTCGAAAGTGGAGGTTTTGGCATTGGGACCAGTAAGCATTTGCTATTGGACCTTCATTACAAATTTCGTGCCAATCCGGACGTACGGCTTGCTCCTTGTATTCCATAATCTTGACGAGATCTGGGTAGTTCCGTTGATCTTGTTGTACGCTTTCAGTGGCCCAAGATACCTCTGGCAGGACATTTGTATGTCGTGTGTCGGTAATGTGCTTCTATATCTAATAACTAATACGGGGGCAAACAGAGCAGCTGTTTGAATGTTTTCTGTTGTTCCTCGCCCCACACAAGTAGTTGGGTCTTTCTTGTTAACTCATGCACACTGGTGGCGATGTTTGCAAACTCAGGAACAAATCGTCTATAGTAGGTACACAAGCCTAGGAAGCTTCTTAACTCATGAAGATTCGCCGTAATTGGATATTCTTGTACTGCTGTTACTTTCTCATCATCGGTATGTACGCCTTCAGTGGTTACTTTATGTTCACGACACTAATCTTCTCGCCTGAAAATGGAACCTTTTTTGGAATTCAATTTGATCACTGCTGATTGTAACGCTCAAATATTTCTTTTCAAATATAACTTTTCAAGGTGGTCGTAAAAACCTTTTCCCATCACTATAATGTCATAAAGATACCATTAAACATTCGAAAGTAGCCGACGTTCTACTTGCCAGTAGGCACTTTTCAGATCAAAATCAATTATGCGCTCATTTCTCTGTAGTGACCAATTCAATGATAATTGATAATTATAACGTATTAACGTTTCATTAACGTTTCATAAGCACACCCATTGGGGTTCACGCATTACAACAACAAAGGGAAGATAGTTGTATAAAGCCGCAGTAGAAACAGGCTTCGAATTTATATCAACAGGAAAACCCACATCTTGTCCAACCGACTCGACATAGTTACCGGATCTTATAGACTTCTTTCTAACTAAAAAAATATCGTCAAATTATATGCAAATTGAAGAAGGCTAAGATTTGAACTCTGACCACTCACTAATATATTTAACTGTCAGTAAAACAATTATAAATAAGAAACAGGGGCCAATGCTAACTAATAAACTAACAGATTGGAGCTATTTTAAAGCAAAGCTTCAAGAAGCTTTTTTTTAACCTCCTTTCACCCCTGGAAAATTATAAAGATCTTGAAAATGATTACGAAGAGTTCATTTAACAAATCCCACATGCAGCTTGGAACAGTTCATGAATCTAATAAATGCTAAAAGAAAACTGAGGAGAAGATGGCAGACGAAGCAGAAGAACAGACTCGATCACCTATAGATAAAAAGCGACTTAATGAGGCTACCAAATATTTGAAAGCCGAGATTCGTCTGATATAAAATGATTCTGTTAAAAAATAAAAAACCTGAAGCCTTTGCAAATCACCTAGCCAACATATTTCAACCTAATGTGATGAACTATTAAGTGTCATAGAACGTAGAAATCAATTGATATCTCCAATACGAAACGGGAATTAAATGCGGAAATAAAATACCTCAAAGATAAAGAAACGCCTGGCTTCGACCTTATTACATCAGAAATTTTAAAGCAGTTACCAGATATAGCTATTAGTGAATTACTACAGCAATGCATCAATCAACTTGAAATATATTCCTAGCCTATGCAAAAGTAATAATGATTAATAAACCAGGCAAGTCAATAGAAGACATATCATCATATAGACCAATTTCTCTTTTACCACTCATCTCGAAAGTTTTTGAAAATCTATTACACAAGAGACATGGCTATAATTGCATCGGAGCAGTTAATACCAAAACACCAATTTGGATTTCGAAGTAGACACTCTACTATCGACCAAGTACACCGAATTGTTGCAGAAATGGAAAAGGGAATCGAAAGTAAGAAGTATGCTCTACAATCTTCTTACACGTAGTGTAGGCCTGTGATTCTCGCAGTTGGCGATTCAGCTGAAGAATCAACAGCCAAGTTTCAATCAGCTACCGATCGAATAGTATCCTGGGCAAAAAGATGGCGCAAGACTACGCAAAATGGAGTGGCTAATAGACCGTAAGTCTGCACTAACTGTGCAAAGCAAGATATTGCTATACAACCAAATTTTGAACGGCGTTGAACTGTGGGGATGTGCTAGTCGTACTAACATTGAAATCATTCAGCGTTTTCAAAATAATGTACTCCGGAATATCTTAAATGCACCATGGTACGTTAGAAACAGGGATATTCGCAGCCAATTTGTAAATTTGTTCGTAAATTTTCCTTAATTCCATTTTATCTAGAATTTTCCACGTTGTAAGTTGAGAATATAGGCACAAAAATGCCATTGGCAGAACTAGAAAATCACGTCAGCTCATATGCCCCGCATACGTTAATTAAAAATACTGCAAAGTAAATGATCTCCAGGCTGAATTCGTTACAGTTGTTGATGCTGGTTCCAAGATAGACGAAGACCTTCACCACCTCGAAAGTGTAATTGTCAACGGTGACGCGTTGTTAAAGACGCCGGGACTCTTTGTTTGTAGACAAACAAAACGGTGCCCTCGTTCACCATAAGACCCATTCGATGTGACTCGTTCCAATTCAGGGATGCTGCACTGACTTCTCGCGTGTTCATACCGATTATGTCAATATGGTCGGCATACGCCAACAGCATAACACTTATCTTGAAGATAGTGCCATTATGTCGTAGATCAGCAGCTCGTATTATCTTCTCCATCATAAGATTGAAGAAGTCACACGAATCAACTTGTCTGAAACCTGGTTCGGCATTAAACGGAAGTTAGAGGTCTTAATTTTCACTGCACAACGAGAGTTAAGCAGCGTCATTCTGGAAAGTCGAATGAGTTTTGCAGGTTTACCAAATTCAGACATAGTTATCAGCCTTGTACTTCTCGAGGACATCAACCAGCTGGATAGAGGCACCTTTCCGTAAATCGTGAACCTTTTTTCTTTTGCGGGGGTCATCATCAAAAGCGGTAGTCCTTATCAGAGGCACTGTTGTGTTCTTCAATGGAGAAGGGTTTTTGTGTGGTGGGTCCCAAGCCCAACACACAACCTCGAATTGAGGGAAGTTTTCGCAACTCATTTCAGCCGCCGCCCAGCGGAAGACCAACCATTTAAAAGAGGATAGAATTTTATCTGTCCCAAATTATTTGATTGACAATCATGTACCGTGGTTTTTCAATCCGATTTAACTTATACACATTGATGTCCGCTTACTGTATGATTTATTTGTTTATTTATTATTTCGTTTCAGTTACAAACTCGCTTAATTCTAGGGTTAAAAGTCATTTGTAGCCATCGACAAATAAAATGGCCGTTCGACGTCATTAGCAAGCAGTCAATTATGCACATAATTCTCGACGTACTTAGAAAACTTTTCTCTATTTCATCCAGCTGGCCTCGCTTACGTCCCAAAAACTAGGATTTGGCATACTGTCAACGATTTCTCTGGTTGACGCAGGTTTGGAAAAACAACTATCGGTTCAAACAGTTTTCCGTCCGCTAAAAAAACTATAAACACCATTTATGTCTCCTTTTCATTTCAGACTGCAATTTGATAAATATTTTTATAAACCTTGGTAGCTATAACTTTTCCAGTTTTTGGATAGACCAAAGCTAGTTTCGTCAGATTTCCAGGGAAATAGTTTTTAAGTACTTCTCAAGTTCTTTGAACCATTTAAAAAATTCTCTTGCGTCATCCATGTTTCCCCCGTCAATTATTTTTGAATGGTGTTTTTCTTTTCGTGTCATTTATAGGTTATTTAAAGTGTTCAATTAATCATAGAGTTTTAGCGGAAACCCACATGTCTACGCCAGAATAAGTTTCCTCGCACTGCCCTGTGTATCTTTATTCTGGATTGGGAGAATGGATTGAGTATTAATATGGCATCACCGATTTTCGCCAACTCTCCCCATTCCGCTCAATAACAATAGGCCTATATCGACATACACACCGACATATATATATATGTACATATATATATATATATATATATATATATATATATATATATATATATATATATATATGAAATAGCAAACAATTATAGTTGCGGTAGAAATTAAAAATTTGCCACAATTGTAGGATAGTTCGAATACTGATAACTAATGACAAGGACAAAGTGCATTGCATATGCCTAAATCCCGGTGTGTCCCTCGCTCACAAACAAAATTTATTTCATGCAAATATTTTTGTGTCTAAAACAGAACCAATATATTGTAACGTTTTTATTTTTTGAGCGCGTAATTTTACTCGGATCAACCCTGTTCGATTCTGTCAATAATAATTACGACACTTATTTTGTACTAACTATTTCTAACAACAACTTATTTAATCAACTCTCGTAACGCGTGCCTTTGTTTTCCAGCTGGGGTAACGCTCAGCCAGCCAGGGTAAACAAGAGGGCAGCGAAAAACTCTTGTTGTAGGAAGAAAACCGAATTACACACTTACTGTCAAATTGACAGTAATATTACCGACACTAGAGTGTTCGGTTCGGATGATATACCTCTCGCGGTACAATTCCTACTTTTATTATTCTTTTCGTTTATTTGGCTTTACAAGAAATAAGTATTTACAAAAAGAAAAGAGGATTAAAATTATAGAAGAATTGGCAAATTGGATTAACAAATTAATGAAAAATATGCTACAATTGAATTATTCCACTAAGGCTACAAATTTATGAAACTATCCTACTCTATTCGTATCCTACGCAAGTAAGAGGGAGACAAGGAGTGGAATGAAGGAGGAACCAGCGCTCGAGCTGGTTGCTCCTGGATTTGAAGTGGTCAAAGTGACTACTTTGGCAGAGCAGAAGGCTCGCAGTTGACTACCTGAAGCTCCCGTATATGGGATCACTTTAGGGCAAGAACTCGTATTGTCGCGCACCGTATATGGTTCTGCTTCAATAGAGCACTCGTTGGTAATATTTCGCCCAACGGGTCGTTGTTGCAAAATAATTGGCAACTGAAGAAAGACACTTCGATATTGATCCCAACTGGTCAAGCACATGTACATATGTCGCTTGTCCGATCATGTACGGAAGTCGCTTTTCTCGATTTTAGTTGGTTAAGCATGATCTTTATCTATGACATGTATGCTAAACCAAACGAGAATTCTCATATCTGCTCTTTGTGTTTGCCTATATTTTTACTTGTGTTTTTGTCTTTATTCAATTAACATATATTACATACATACGTACATGCATTACATGTAAATTCAAATTCCTTTATATTAATTAATTTATATAAACTGAATTAAGCACAAGCACATATACAAACTCATTTATCTGTAATGTGTCGTAATGTGTCTTGGTGCAAGTGTTCCGTGGGTTCGTCCCACCACCTGACCTTGCCCACATGTATGGGTTCGATACTGAATCGCGACATGAGTCTATTTTTATTAAATTATTTTTTTTATTATTTTTTTTATTTTTTATTTTATTTTATTATTATTTATTTTATTATTATTTATTTTCTAATTATTTATTTATTTTTTTCTATATAAATATGGATGCCGAATATATTAATATTCGGCATTTGTAACACGGATACTCGTGTTACACTCTATTTAATCAACTATTTACAATAACTCTTTAATTAAACTTGCTATCGTGTGATGTTGCCTCTATTACTTTCGGAATTGAATTGAATCATTTGTGAGCATTTGTCCCTATTTATTCTCTGTAGCAACACTCCAGATCTTCCTTTATCGTACTCGAGTTTCTTCTCTTTCCTTTTCGTTGGCTTGTTCTGGTTATCGCATATTTATTTTTTTTGGCATTCGTTTCGAGGCGATCATTATTCTTGCCATTCACAATTAATGATGAATAACCAACCATCGACACTCGTTACAATATATTAAATTTAAGTGCGTGATCTGAAACTTTACCCAAACTTTTCAGATTTGAGTATTCTTAAACCACTTACCAAATATTTGCTAGGTGAATTCATACAAGGTGATGTTAATAGTTTGGGTTTTGGGGTGTTTTGGGTTTTTTAAGAAGATTTACTTCTATCATGAGTACGCTTCTGCACGCGCAAATTTTTTAAAAATAAAATTGAAATTTTATTTTTTATAAATTTTTAAAATGATCTCATGCATAAATTGCTAAGTGAACTCATGTACATTTTTTCTCAATAAAACTCAACATTGCCGAATTTTGTTAAAAGAAATGCATAATTTAATTTCTTACAAGCCAAAAAATTAAATAAATAAAATTAACGATTTCTTTAAATTTATTCTTTTTTTTCATTAAAGTTTGAAAACAAACTTCGTCGAGTCGACGAACATTACCATTAGAAGATAAAAAATATCGTTATCCTCCCAGGGTTAAAAACTTAAAATTTTTCAACACATTTCTTTATGGAGAGATTATAGAATGTTTAACACATATATTTATTTTATTAAAAAGTATCTTTTCAATGTATAATGATGATAACTTTACCTACGGCGGTTATAAAGAAACGTTTAAAAAGCCTTTCAGAAATCAAAAGCATAATTTCATAGATGTTTAAAAAAAAAACTAAAAAAGAATTGAGTTGTTGTTGTCTTGTCTTTATTAGTATACAAAAGTACGTTTTATATCCAATTAAAATGTAAACGTTATGTGACATATACAATTAAAAAAAACGAATTTAACAATTTCGCTTCCAGGGCATCACCGGTGATCACAACAAAAGTCGTTCCTTCTATGCCAATGTATAACCGGATTATCTCCAGGTGCTAATGCATTAAGGGTGAAACACATGTAGATCCTTAAAATGTCGGTTCTTTCCCCTTTCCCTAATGGAAAGAGTGTTTATTATTATTATCGTTGTGGGGATGTTGCACCGCGACCTATAAGATCTATTGTGCCCCCTTCGCAGAGCTAGAGTATGTCTCTCAGCCCAGTTCCCTCGATGAATTTTAGTATTGGTCCCAATTCACAGAGTCTAATTTCATCCTCGGGTATGATGAAATCTCCCAGGTATTTCCTTCTCTTGTGCATCAGTGCAGGACAAGTTCCTATCACGTGTTGTGCGGTCTCGTCCTCTTCCCTGCAGAACCTACAGAGAGCATCAGAGAAAATTCCCAGTTTTGTTAGGTGATAATTCAGCCTACAGTGCCCTGTTAATAATCCCGTAATGATTCGCATGTTGTTCTTCGTTAGACTCATACATTCCTCGTAGCGTTTCAGGTTGTATGTCCCTAGCGCTAGTTTGGAGTGTGTTAGCCCCGGTAAGTTTTCCCAGTATAAGCTTCTTTGTCTATTCTCTTCTTCCCAGATGATACGGGAGATGTTACCCGATCCTAATCCACAGAATGGTTCAGGCCCTACAAATGGGGTTGATGCTCCCTTCCTGGCAAGCTTATCTGCCATTTCATTTCCATCGATCCCTACGTGCCCCGGAACCCATAGAATCCATACCTGATTGAGTTGGCCCAGGATGTTCAGTTTTTCAATGCATTCCATCACCAGATATGATGTAACCTGGTGGGATTTGAGTGCTTTGATGGCCGCCTGGCTGTCACTCAGTATTGCTATTCTGCGATTCCGGTAATTCCGTTCGAGATTAAAGTGCGCACATCTATCTATCGCGTAGATTTCCGCTTGAAAGATAGAGGTGTTCTTACCTAATGGTTCAGAGTATCTTTTCCCTGGTCCGAATACACCTGCCCCGGCTCCGTCATCGGTGAGGGAACCGTCGGTGTACCATGTTATCATGTACTGGTTTATCTTGTATGTTTTCGATATACCTTCCCAATGTTTTTTGTTACTAAGCTCAGTTTTAAAATGTTTCTTAAAGCTGAACCTTGGGAGTATCACGTCCCTTGGCATCGAGATTTCAGGAAGTTGCTCAGCCAGAAGTTCTATCTTCCTTCGGCTGGGGTAACTGCCTGTGCTGACGTTGTTCCCAGCTACCCTCAAAATCGCCCTCCTCGCTTGGGACTGGATGTAAATATGGAGGGGAGTAAAGTCCAAGAGTATCTCCAGTGATGCCGTTGGACATGTTCGCATGGCTCCCGTGATACATACACATGCAAGTCTTTGTAGCTTGCTAAGAGTGTTGATTACTGTCTGCTGCTTTGTGCACTTTTCCCAGACTATTGCCCCGTAGGCTATCATTGGCCTGACAATTGCTGTGTATATCCATCGCAGAATTTTTGGGGTACAACCCCAGCTTTTACCCGCAATAGTTCTACAGGTCATGAAAGTTTTGATAGCTTTCTGTCTTGTCTCCTCAATGTGGGTTTTCCACAATAATTTCTGGTCCAAGTGGGTACCCAAGAATTTCACTACTTTCTGGAGTTCTATCTCTACACCGTCTAAACGGATAGGTTTAAGATTCGTAAGTTTATACTTCCGTGTGAATGGTACAATCGTTGTTTTTGCTGGATTGATGTTCAGCCCAACCGTGGCGCACCATCCCTTCGTTAGTTTGAGTCCTAGCTGTATTCTGTCACATAGAGTGTCTTCAAATTTACCTCTACAGATAATGACTATGTCATCTGCATAGCCTTGAAATGACAGACCACTGGTTTCCAATTTTTCCAATAGCTCGTCTACTACTATACTCCACAGAGAGTGGAGTGTTTAGAAACTTACAAATTTATATTAAAATAAAAATTATTTTATTCTATAGAAAGCAAGACAATAAGTCCGTAGTGCTTCATTCAAAATTAACGTTTAGTTATGCAGCCATCGTCAACAGCGAACCAGATCCAAGCAGCGCAGTCAACGTAGGCAGCGTGGCTGACGCGCCAAATATCATTAATACACATACATTGTACCTTATATTATTTACATTTATACTTCCGTCATACCTTTGAGCATCAGCATCTCTCATTTTGTGTAAATAGCAATTGTATTCATTCGCCGTTTGATCGTTCATTAGACCACACAATTAACAAAACATAATTCAATTTTGTAAAACAAAACATGTATACGACTAACGTTTTTGTGTCTTCGCACACAATTTTTCAGTTCATAAAATAAAAGGTTTGATAACTTCTTAAGTTAAGTTTATTGAATTATTAATATCAACCATGCGGGTTGATATGAATCTTAAGACGAATTAACTTAACTAAGCTACTTCATTCCCCTATTCAAAAAGAAGAAATTTGATTTATCAGCAAAAACGGTAAGTGCATAAAAATAGAAAAAGAAAAGGTGCAAAGTGGAAACACAAATTGTGTGGAAAAATATATTTGGCGTTTTTATTGAAAATAAACGGAAAAGGGGTTTCATGTTACGTCTGGAAAGTAACTTGCGTGTTAATGTATTTCTTGAAAATGCGCGAGATATAAATATGGAGCTTAAGGACATTTTGAGCAAGGAGGAGTTTGTAGTTTTAATATCAGCATAGCACTTTTCGCAACATTGTTTCTTCCTCCTTCCTTAAATATAAATGCATTTATAACCGCCGTATTTAAAAGAACATAAAAGGCAACTTTGTGAAAACAAAGAATATTTTTGCGGAGAGGACTAAATTGACTTGCCATCTGATCAGCTATGTCTATACCTAAGTTTAGAGAAGAATTAAAACTCTTTAAATACACAAAAATTGTAAAGTGTTAACAAACCTTGTTTGCATTTATTGAACTCTCATATTATACGCGGTTTGACGATATCTTGACCATCTTGTGTATTCTTTACGCTGAGGGCACAAATGCTCCAATATTTGCTGCGACAGAAAGCGAACTTCCCTTTTATCTTTCCAGAATCCGACTACAATTTCAGATTTTTCGAAAGTAACATATTCCCCTTTTTTGAGCTTTCTATTTAAATTAGGGACGCCTTTCCTGTTCTTTCTTAATATTCCCTGTAGATGCGTGTTTCTATTTGGGCAAGCATTAGCCAATTCAGTAGAGGTATAATAATTGGATATGTGGGGAGTGTGATTGCCACGAGGTTCTGTGGTCTTACTTTAGTTGTTGAGACTGATTTACGCTGCTGTTGATGTTTTTAGTTTTTAATGTTGTTAATGCTGCATGCTGTGGTTGATGCTGGTGCATTTACACACATATCTAGATGATGTTGTAGTTGATGTTCTCGGGGATGTTGGTTGATGGCAATACAGCGGATTGGCACCGATCGTATTGCAAATAAAAACAGCGCACATATATAACCCCCATTTAGCACGAGAACAGAAAGAGTTACAACAACGTTGGAGGCCTTCAATCGCTGTGTTGCTGAATATACCGTGAGTAACTAATTAAAATATTTTTAAATGTAGATCAAATCGCTCTCCCAAACAATATATATATATATATATATATATATATATATATATATATATATATATATATATATATACATATATATATATATATATATATATATATATATATATATATATATATATATATATATATATATATATATATATTACAGACCTTATAAATATTTCTATACACCCTATATATATCTTATAGCCTAGACAGACGGCAGCCTAATTCCGGATTACCGGCGCACTAAATCCGAATAAAATAATGAAAGATAATTTTTCACATGCCACTGCTGCTGGAGAGGCAAAAAAGAAAGAGTTTTTTGCATCGTATTGTGACTGGCTATGAAAACAATAATCCCAAGCGCAAAAAATCATGGGGTAAACCCGGTCAAGCATAAGCATATATTTCAAAGCCCAATATTCATGTTTCGCAGGTAATGTTGTGTATCTGGTAGGATCAATTGTGTGTGGTGTAGTATGAGCTGCTTCAACTGAACGAAACCACAATTGATTTTGTAGTATGAGAACGCTCGACCTCATGTTGCAAGGCAAGTCAATACATACTTAGAAACGCTGAAATGGTAGGTTACACCTGACGCGCTTTATTGTCCACACATTGCACCATCCGATTGCCGCTTGTTCCTATGAATGGCCCATGGTCTGACTGAGCCAGAAAAAATGAGAAAAAGTAGTAACTATAAATAACATGTAAATAACATGTAAATTCATATTGTTATTAAAATAAATGCTTCAAAACAACTTGAAACAGAAAGTTGAACGAAAAGTCCCTACTGGAAACCCGTTATATATATATATATATTGTATTTATATATTTATTGGAGAGAATATTTGATTTTTCTTCATGGATAAATTTTAGAACTTATTTTCTGTCATTTTTTCTTCAGAAAAATTTTAAAGTAGTATTTTTGTTTAACTGCCGTAATTTTCTCTTTCGTTTGATATTCATATCATTATACTGCGTGAAGTATTATATAAACATTTTTTCAATTTCTTGTGGTGCATAATGTTGGGATCGATTTCTCAAAAATTTGACGTTATACAGGTCTCTAGTGGGTACTGATTAACTCAGAAGGCTTGCCTGTAACCGATAGAATTATGTTGATAATTTTTCGACTACAATAGTGTTATCATCATTTTTTGTCAAATGGTGTTTGTTTACATCAAAAAACTTGTAACAAGAGAGAAGATGAGAGCGGTAAATGACAGTTAACTGTGAGAGAATTCACAAGATTTTACTGGATAAATTTAAAATTATAAGAAGATAACAAATTATCAATGGACGAAGTAAGTAAATAACAAATGAATTAGATTTTAGATTAGATAGGCTTGGGATGACGTTTTTTGATTCTGTTTCGTGACAGCTGTTTCTGTTAACTTGCAAAATTTTTTGGATATTCTTCTGAGGGAGTGCTACTTTATACCCTGAAATTTCGTTGCTGGGTAATTCTTCATGGAAAAGAAATCAATCACACCTATTACCTTACGTTGTGTGCCACTACCAGTCAAATTCATAAAGGTATATTTTGACAATTTATCACTTGTGTGCATAATTCTGGAGTATGCTTCCATTGTCTGGAAGCCTCAATACAGGTGCTATATTGATAACTCTGTTCAGAAGCAGTTCCTGTTATTTGCCTTGCACTCTTTTAATGGGGATCTTTCAGTTAACCTTCCTCCATATGAACACCGTCTCAAACTTTTGGCATTGCCAACACTTAAAAGTAGAAGAACAATGTTAAATGCTTGTTTCATCACAAAATTCCTTAAAGGTGAAAACGAATCTCCGTTTTTGCTTTTTGAGCTAGATTTATTTGTGCCAATCCATCTATCGAGAAATTAAATGCATTATAATTATATTATAAGGTTTTCAATGTATAAAAGTAAATTTGGATTATTTAGTCCTGTGAGAAGCATGTGTAATGACTATAATACAGTTATTCATTTATTGATTACCACATTCCTTCGCATGCTATAAAATCATCAATTCTCTCGTCTTTAAACTAATTATGATTTGTAATGTTGTCTTGGTAATTACGTTGTGTTATAAATAGCTGTTGGATTAATTAGGTCCGTAGCTGTATTTTTAATTTCGTTTGTAGTCACTTGCTACTGCTTCTTCGCTCGGAATAGCTGGGCTCTTACTGATCGGTCACCGGTTCATACGTTATACGGACGCGCCCCTCTGTCTGTTGAGCAGGTAACGAAACGAAAAAAATTATAATAATAAATAGAAATGGATAATGAGAAGCGGATTTCCGTCGCCGTTGTCCGCTGCAATTGTATTAATCGAACAGATCTCACAGCGACAACCGTTACCGCCAAATAAAGAAGACCGGTATATCTGGTGTCCTAGTTTTATACTGTATTATATTTTAAAAATTGACCTCAGTATACTTTGGGTGCCGTAGCTCAGTGGTTAGTGTGTTCGCCTTCTGATCTGTAGGTCGTGGTTCAATCCCCGGCTGATGCATAACAAATTTAATATCGATAAGATTTTTCTTTCGAACGGTACCCACCTGTCAGCAAGCAATTGGCAATTCTTCCGACAGTAACAACTTGCCATGAAAAAGTTTCTTAAAGAACTCTGTGACAAAGCTCAGAAAAAGTGATGTCACAAGATTTCTGCCGTTCGGAACCGGCTAAAATAAGTAGGTCCCTTCTAATATTGTCCAAAAATTTAAGACACACAACAGTAATGGAAGAGAAGCTCGGCCAATGAGCCCTTTAAGGCTTTATGTGCCACATATTTATTTTTATTTTTTTTTTTTATAATATTTACAGTCCAGTAATACCACTTATTTACTAGCTTATGTGGTCATTACAACCGTCTACCTCTTCTGCGTCGTCCACCAGCGGGTTCCGAATATAATACCTTCTTTACCGGAGCGTGTCCATTCGCTCAACATAATCTAGCCAGCGCAGCCGCTGAATTTTAATGCGATAATACGCAAAAAGATACCGTCAGCCATAGACGGTGTGTACGATTCATACTGCCCGCTAAGGATACACCTCACTCGGGACCAGGCCCAGTCAGTATTATCTTACGATGCTGGACTTGCGAACCAGTACGCCTACGTACTAAACCCTTAACTCCGACTTCTATATGTATATCTTGGCTCTTCACACACGCCCCACAGGGTTATTCATCCGTTGCATGTATATTTCTACTTCTACGCTGCCTTACTTTCGTCCTGAGCTCCTGGAGCGCTCTTGCGGACCATTCTTTCATCTTAGCCCACACCAATCTCGATTGCAGCATGTGGCTCAAAATGTTACCGGGTGTCATCCTTTCGTTTATTAACCTCTCTATATCCGTTCTCTGTGCTACATATCTCAAACAAATGAAAAAGATATGCTCTGCGTTTTCACCAACACTGCTGCAGAAGGAGTATTCTGTCGCGTCATCGTGCCTAAATCTGAGGAGGTACTCCCTGAAACAGCCATGTCTCTCCATGTCTTCTATCGACCCAGGCTTGCACGTTCCTGACGAGCCTGTGCGTCCACATTCCTTTTTCTGCGGCATCCCACTGTGTTTGCCACTCGTCGAAGCTCATCTGTCTTTCCTCTTTACGTTCATCTGCCGTTAGTCGCCTATTCATACTTTTTGCTCTGTTGTAGACACTGCTCAGCTCCGAAGCCATTATGTCCGGCGGCATAATGCCAGATATAATACCGACCACTTCGTGCGACACAGTTCTAAAAGCGCAGGCAACTCTAATGGCGCGTAGCCTAAAACCTGCTTTCACCTTCTTGAGATATGTTTTTTGACGCAGGACTCTTCCCCATATTGGTGCCGCATACATCAAAACCGACTGGCTTACTTTAGCCAGGAGTGCTCTCCTACTCTGGCTAGGGCCGCCAATGATTCTTGTCAGAGCCGTTGTCACTGCAGCGGCCTTCCTACATGCTTCTTCAATATGAGCCTTGAAATTGAGTCTCGCATCATACCAAGGTACTTCAGTGACGATTGCGTTGGGTCATTATAGCCGTCAATGTTCAGGGTGATTGTTTCCATTTTTTTCCTGATCGAAATAAGGACCGCCTCTGTTTTCTGTCCTGCAAACTGAAGCTTTGTCATCGTGAGCCACTCCCTAATCTTCGACGTTGTCTCATTGCAGATGGTCTGAATCTGGTAAACTTCCTTCGCAACGATCGTCACTGCAATATCGTCCGCATACCCAATTATCTGAGCTTCCTTTGGCAGCGAGTGGTGTAACACCCCATCGTACAACACATTCCATAGCAACGGGCCCAATAAGGAGCCATGCGGTACTCCGCCCGTTACAACATAGCTTTTGGGACCTTCGTCGGTATCATATAATAACAGTCTGTTAGACAGATAGCTGTTTATTATCCACAGCAGATACACAGGTGTTTTCTTCGTCTCCAGCGCCTTCATGATATGCGGCCAATATGCCGAGTTGAAAGCATTTTGCAAATGAAATGTGACAACTACGCAATATTTTTGTCGCCATGCATCCATCTGACGCCTTCTATCGCCTTGCCCGCAATGCCCGTCAATTTTCCAACTGCGTCTATGGTGGATCGATGTCTCCTAAAGCAAATTTATTTGCAGACAAGCCAGGCGACTCACCTTCTAGATGATGCTCCAGACGTGTACAGATCAGCCTCTCCAGTATTTTTGCCATCGTGTCGATCATGCATAGTGGTCGTTCTTCCGCGTCGTTCGAGTTGTCCGGGTTCTCATCTAGCATGAATCTAAAGGCTTTCTCATCTAGCGTTTCCACCTTCCACCCTTTGGTCTGTGTTTCTTGCAGCCTCCCTCGAATCTATGCATGCTTGTCGAGTTCTATCATAATAGCAAGATGATCACTATGTGTGTAAAAATCGCACACCTGCCAACTTGCCGTTCGCACCAGTGCACGGCTGACGTACGTAATGTCAATTATTGATCCGCGACCGTTCTTCCGTATTTTTTCCGCCGGTATTGAGCAACACCGCGTCTAGCACGGAGAACGCCTTAAGCAGAGCATCACGCCGTCTGTTTGTATAACGGCTGTCCCATTCCTCGCCCAAGCGTTGAAGTCGCCTGCTATCACGTTTGGCGCAGATTATCGCAACGTCTATCTTCTTCTCATATATTGTCTGCATTAGTAGCTGCTGCGCAACTTTACAGTGATTTAAGTTGATTTTTGTACAACTCTCACTTGAGCCTTTTGCACGATGCTTGATATAGGGGACACTTCCTATTGCCGATTTGGAGACCCGTATCCTCCTTCCCGTTGCTTTTGCATGCTCCACAGAATGGTTTTTTATCGCATATCTTTGCGAAGTGACCCTTCTCGCCACATTTCATGCAACTTTTACTCCTATTGCCCACGTTGTGCACGCCTTTGCCCCATGTCCGTATTCCAAGCACTTGAAACACTTCTTCACGTTAAGCTTTTCCCTTATTGGGCAGACCACCCATCTAATCTTGATCTTCTGAGCGGCAAGCAGTCGCCTTGCATCCAAAGCTGGAAGGCTTACCACCGCAGTCTGCGTGCCTTCATCCGTCTCCCTGATATGTTTGATCGCTCTCTCGTCAAATTAGCTTAACTCCTTTAATTGCGATCGGATAGCCTCCACTATATCCTGCTTGGTGGAAATTTCGTCTAGGTCGCGGATCTCCACCGATATCTCGTGTGTTATCGCTCTAATATGCGCTTGGACACATAGCACCTTGCTTATCACCTTCACATAGACTCCCGTGTTCATCATCTGCGTCTTTTTTAATTCAAGTAGAAACTCTCCTTTCGCCGTCTTCCTGATCCGCGAAACGTTCCCACCGAGTTCCTGCAGAGCATCATCTTTTTTAACAGCCCTAAGTATGTCGCTGTGTGACATGTTTCCAGCACATGCAATGACTACCGCATCCGGTCTCGGGGGCGGCATATAGGTTGCCGTCTTCTTAGCGGTTTGTGTTTTGCGCTTGACCTGCGTCCAGCCATTCTCCTTCTCCGCTTTTTCTTTACCTTTTGCAGGATTATTACTTCCATCCTTCCTGCTCGCACTCGCCATTCTCTTGAGCTCTTCTTCGTGGTCGGGTTTATTCTTCTTGGGTGGTGGCTTTCGAGCCAACTGTGCATCTTCACGGGGTCTTTTCGGTGTTGAGTCTATCGATGTCAGCCTTTGGGGGACATTTCGTCTGACTTCTTTTATTCTATTGTACTCGTTTTGAGAGGATGTGTGAAGTCTCGTTACTGAGCTGAGTAGATCTCTGATTTGGTTATTTATCGATCGTTGCGGCAGAAGCATTGCTTGCGTCAACTTCCTGATTGTCTCGCCTAATTGCGACATGATATCGCCACCCGAATGTGTCGCTTCAGCCAGAGGCGTGCTATTCTGCAGCACAGAGCGATAACACACGAGATATCGGTGGAGATCCGCGACCTAGACGAAATTTCCACCAAGCAGGATATAGTGGAGGCTATCCGATCGCAATTAAAGGAGTTAAGCTAATTTGACGAGAGAGCGATCAAACATATCAGGGAGACGGATGAAGGCACGCAGACTGCGGTGGTAAGCCTTCCAGCTTTGGATGCAAGGCGACTGCTTGCCGCTCAGAAGATCAAGATTAGATGGGTGGTCTGCCCAATAAGGGAAAAGCTTAACGTGAAGAAGTGTTTCAGGTGCTTGGAATACGGACATGGGGCAAAGGCGTGCACAACGTGGGCAATAGGAGTAAAAGTTGCATGAAATGTGGCGAGAAGGGTCACTTCGCAAAGATATGCGATAAAAAACCATTCTGTGGATCATGCAAAAGCAACGGGAAGGAGGATACGGGTCACCAAATCGGCAATAGGAAGTGTCCCCTATATCAAGCATCGTGCAAAAGGCTCAAGTGAGAGTTGTACAAAAATCAACTTAAATCACTGTAAAGTTGCGCAGCAGCTACTAATGCAGACAATATATGAGGAGAAGATAGACGTTGCGATAATCTGCGCCAAACGTGATAGCAGGCGACTTCAACGCTTGGGCGAGGAATGGGACAGCCGTTATACAAACAGACGGCGTGATGCTCTGCTTAAGGCGTTCTCCGTGCTAGACGCGGTGTTGCTCAATACCGGCGGAAAAAATACGGAAGAACGGTCGCGGATCAATAATTGACATTATGTACGTCAGCCGTGCACTGGTGCGAACGGCAAGTTGGCAGGTGTGCGATTTTTACACACATAGTGATCATCTTGCTATTATGATAGAACTCGGCAAGCATGCATAGATTCGAGGGAGGCTGCAAGAAACACAGACCAAAGGGTGGAAGTTGGAAACGCTAGATGAGAAAGCCTTTAGATTCATGCTAGATGAGAACCCGGACAACTCGAACGAGGCGGAAGAACAATCCGACATGTTGGTGAAGTATGTTAGCAAAGCCTGCGATGCTGTTATGTGCAGGACAGGACAGAATATATCTAGAAAGCCTGCATATTGGTGGAACGATGATATTAACACGTTAAGAAGCGAATGTCATAGAACGGGACGACTCTCCCAAAGAAGCATAGGTACGGCGGAGTATACAAGACTGCGTGAATGCTTCAAGAAAAACGTAAGGAATTTAAGAAGGCGATAAAAAGAAGAAAGTCCTCGTGCTTCAAAGAACTTTGTGAAAAAGTGGACAACAACCCGTGGGGCGACGCGTACAAAATAGTCTTGATGCGGCGGAGAGGTTCGGTAACACAAAGGCGCCTGGACTTGATGGTATCCCTATCAGGGCGCTTAAGATCGCCGTTAAACATGATTCGAAGGTTTTCGCTGAGCTTTATATGCGTTGCTTGAATGAAGGGGTTTTTCCGAAAGTGTGGAAGAAGCAGCGTCTAGTCCTACTTCGGAAACCGAATAATTCGGCAGGTGAGCCGAGTGCGTATCGACCACTATGCATGATCGACACGATGGCAAAAATACTGGAGAGGCTGATCTGCACACGTCTGGAGCATCATCTAGAAGGTGAGTCGCCTGGCTTGTCTGCAAATAAATTTGCTTTAGGAGACATCGATCCACCATAGACGCAGTTGGAAAATTGACGGGCATTGCGGGCAAGGCGATAGAATGAATGCTAGAATGAATGAATGAATGATAGATGAATGCATGGCGACAAAAATATTGCGCAGTTGTCACATTTCATTTGCAAAATGCTTTCATCTCGGCATATTGGCATATCATGAAGGCGCTGGAGACGAAGAAAACACCTGTGTATCTGCTGTGGATAAGAAACAGCTATCTGTCTAACAGACTGTTATTATGTGATACCGACGAAGGTACCAAAAGCTATGTTGTAACGGGCGGAGTACCGCATGGCTCCTTATTGGGCCCGTTGCTATGGAATGTGTTGTACGATGGGGTGTTACACCTCTCGCTGCCAAAGGAAGCTCAGATAATTGGGTATGCGGACGATATTGCAGTGACGATCGTTGCGAAGGAAGTTTACCAGATTCAGACCATCTGCAATGAGACAGCGTCGAAGATTAGGGAGTGGCTCACGATGACAAAGCTTCAGTTTGCAGGACAGAAAACAGAGGTGGTCCTTATTTCGATCAGGAAAAAAATGGAAACAATCACCGTGTACATTGACGGCTATAATGACCCAACGCAATCGTCACTGAAGTACCTTGGTATGATGCGAGACTCAATTTCAAGGCTCATATTGAAGAAGCATGTAGTAAGCCCGCTGCAGTGACAACGGCTCTGACAAGAATCATTGGCGGCCCTAGCCAGAGTAGGAGAGCACACCTGGCTAAAGTAAGCCAGTCGGTTTTGATGTATGCGGCACCAATATGGGGAAGAGTCCTGCGTCAAAAAACATATCTCAAGAAAGTGAAAGCAGGTTTTAGGCTACGCGCCATTAGAGTTGCCTGCGCTTTTAGAACTGTGTCGCACGAAGTAGTCGGTATTATATCTGGCATTATGCCGCCGGACATAATGGCTTCGGAGCTGAGCAGAGTCTACAACAGAGCAAAAAGTATGAATAGGCGACTAACGGCAGATGAACGTAAAGAGGAAAGATAGATGAGCTTCGACGAGTGGCAAACACAGTGGGATGCCGCAGAAAAAGGAATGTGGACGCACAGGCTCGTCAGGAACGTGCAAGCCTGGGTCGATAGAAGACATGGAGAGACATGGCTGTTTCAGGGAGTACCTCCTCAGATTTAGGCACGATGACGCGACAGAATACTCCTTCTGCAGCAGTGTTGGTGAAAACGCAGAGCATATCTTTTTCATTTGTTTGAGATATGTAGCACAGAGAACGGATATAGAGAGGTTAATAAACGAAAGGATGACACCCGGTAACATTTTGAGCCACATGCTGCAATCGAGATTGGTGTGGGCTAAGATGAAGGAATGGTTCGCAAGAGCGCTCCAGGAGCTCAGGACGAAAGTAAGGCAGCGTAGAAGTAGAAATATACATGCAACGGATGAATAACCCTGTGGGGCGTGTGTGAAGAGCCAAGATATACTTATAGAAGTCGGAGTTAAGGGTTTAGTACGTAGGCGTACTGGTTCGCAAGTCCAGCATAGTAAGATAATACTGACTGGGCGTGGTCCCGAATGAGGTGTATCCTTAGCGGGCAGTATGAATCGTACACACCGCCTATGGCTGACGGTATCTTTTTGCGTATTATCGCATTAAAATTCAGCGGCTGCGCTGGCTAGATCATGTTGAGCGAATGGACACGCTCCGGTAAAGAAGGTATTATATTCGGAACCCGCTGGTGGACGACGCAGAAGAGGTAGACGGTTGTAATGACCACATAAGCTAGTAAATAAGTGGTATTACTGGACTGTAAATATTATAAAAAAAAATAAAAATAAATATGTGGCACATAAAGCCCTAAAGGGCTCATTGGCCGAGCTTCTCTTCCATTACTGTTGTGTGTCTTAATTTTTTGGACAATATTAGAAGGGACCTACTTATTTTAGCCGGTTCCGAACGGCAGAACCCTTGTGACATCACTTTTTCTGAGCTTTGTCACAGAGTTCTTTAAGAAGCTTTTTCATGGCAAGTTGTTACTGTCGGAAGAATTGCCAATTGCTTGCCGACAGGTGGGTACCGTTCGAAAGAAAAATCTTATCGATATTAAATTTGTTATGCATCAGCCGGGGATTGAACCACGACCTACAGATCAGAAGGCGAACACACTAACCACTGAGCTACGGCACCCACTGTAAATATTACGAAACATTAAAATAGTTGTAAAAAATGTCCCATTTTTTTTTTTTGCCTTATTGCTTAAATTTTAGATTTTTAAGACTTTCATCAGTGTAGTCGGTAATTGCAAACAAATTTCATTACTACTGTTTTAACACCGTTGTCGCACTCTCAATTTAAATATGGCAAAAATCCACATTTCCTCGCGATAACTTGTGACTTGAGTTTTTTTGAAACAGAAATTTTCGTGTGGAAAAGAGGACAAGCAATCAATACTAAACGAGTTTACTCGTTTTTACTCGTATGATACTGATGATAACTGATAAGACGATGCCAATTATTGCCGATTAGTTACAATAGCGATCAAATAAAATTTCTTTAGCAAAAATTTAAAAAAATCTACAAAACTACTACTAAAAAACTACCATTTTTAAAAATCAACAGTAATAAATTATGTACACGTTTAGGTACGTACATATGTATTTATATCATATAATATAATACAAATTACAATTCAGACTGTAAGTTCACATTTTAGTACATAAAAATATCGCCTTATATGGAAGTATCATATTTTAAAAGAACCACAGATACTACTTAAAACTTTTTAATTAACTATACTCTCATAGTACAAATGAACACATTTTCTTTTAATAAGATAAAAAAAAAACAACGGATAATTTCTAATATGCTATTCTTCCAGCATTCGGGCGATATGTTCCTTAAAGCTAAGTATAAAATAAATAAAAATAAATATGTGGCACTTAAAGCCCCAAATGGCTCATTGGCCGAGCTTCTCTTCCATTACTGTTGTGCGTCTTAAATTTGGACAGTATTAGAAGGGACCTACTTATTTTAACCGGTTCCGAACGGCAGAACACTTGTGACATCACTTTTTCTGAGCTTTGTCATAGAGTCAATTTTTAAAATATAATACAGTATAAAACTAGGACACCAGATATACCGGTCTTCTTTATTTGGCGGTAACGGTTGTCGCTGTGAGATCTGTTCGATTAACACAATTGCAGCGGACAACGGCGACAGAAATCCGCTTCTCATTATCCATTTCTATTTATTATTATAATTTTTTTTTTTCGTTTCGTTACCCGCTCAACCGACCGAGGGGCGCGTCCGTATAACGTATGAACCGGTGACCGATCAGTAAGAGCCCAGCTGTTCCGAGCGAAGAAGCAGTAGCAAGTGACTACAAACGAAATTAAAAATACAGCTACGGACCTAATTAATCCAACAGCTATTTATAACACAATGTAATTACCAAGACAACATTACAAATCATAATTAGTTTAAAGACGAGAGAATTGATGATTTTATAGCATGCAAAGGAATGTGGTAATCAATAAATGAATAACTGTATTATAGTCATTACACATGCTTCTCACAGGACTAAATAATCCAAATTTACTTTTATACATTGAAAACCTTATAATATAATTATAATGCATTTAATTTCTCGATAGATGGATTGGCACAAATAAATCTAGCTCAAAAAGCAAAAACGGAGATTCGTTTTCACCTTTAAGGAATTTTGTGATGAAACAAGCATTTAACATTGTTCTTCTACTTTTAAATGTTGGCAATGCCAAAAGTTTGAGACGGTGTTCATATGGAGGATGGTTAACTGAAAGATCCCAATTAAAAGAGTGCAAGGCAAATAACAGGAACTGCTTCTGAACAGAATTATCAATATAGCACCTGTATTGAGGCTTCCAGACAATGGAAGCATACTCCAGAATTGGACGGACAAATGAAATGTAAAGGGTTTTAGTTACATGGGGGTCATTAAACTTTGACCATCTCTTAATTAAGCCCAGCAATCCATTGGCACTATTAACACAAAAATTTAAGTTCAAATTAAAACGAAGTTTGGGATCCATGGCAATACTAAGATCAATAATACTAAAAACACGCTTTAACTGCTGGTCATCAAGCGAAAACTGATGTACTAAAGGGTTTTTCCGTGGAAAACTCATGAATTTGCATTTATCTAAATTTAATACCATTAGGTTAGTTGAGCACCATTCAGAAAGAGAGTTTATATCTGATTGCAAACATGTTTGAGAAGCCGATGAATAATGTGTCATGAAAAGCTTGACATCATCTGTAAACATAAAAATTGTTGAGTGCATAATAGATGATGCAAGATCATTTATGAAGAGTAAGAAGAGGACTGCCCCAGGTGTCTGCCCTGGAAAATTGCACTTTAGCACTTTTTGAGAGAGGTTAGTTAAATAGGATCTAATCCAGCTTACGAATATGTTAGAAAGGCCAATTTTAGCAATAAGACATGGTTAATTTTATCGAAAGCCTTGCTAAAATCTGTGTAAACTACATCAGTTTGGAGAGCACGAGTAAAGCCTTTAATTACTCTGGTAGAAAATTCAAGCAAATTAGTCACACTGGATTTGCCTTTCGAAAAACCATGTTGATTTAAAGATATTGTAGACTTCATATTGAAAACAAATTGCGTGGTTAAGATTGCCTCAAATAATTTAGGTATAACACTTAGCTTTGCTGTACCTCGATAATTTTAAATTTCGGACTTTGAACCGCTCTTGAAAAGCAGATTGATAAGTGAATCCTTCCAACTAACGGGGAAATGCCCCAGCCGGAGTGAAGCATTAAAAATGTCAGTTAACGGCAACAAAAGCAAATCTGCGCATGCACCTGTCGGGTCCAGGGAACGACAGTTTCAAAGTTTTGATATGTCGCAAAAGTTCTTCGAGAGTTGTAGAAGGCATGCAACTTGAATTTATTTGTTTGATTGGAAAGGGTAAGACGAACTGCAGTCATATATTGCTGTTGAATAAGTAGAACTAAAAAAGTCTGCGAAAAGGTCAGAGATATTCTGATCGTCAGCAGACATACAATCCTTTCCTTCATTGAAGAAGGGAACAGAGATCTTTTACGTTTTACATTAACAAAGCCGTAAAACGCTTTCGACGTTGTCTGGAAATCCATTTTGAGTTTGCTAATGTCTTTCTTATAACATTTTGAATTTGGTGATATGAATTTACTTCTCAAAAAAGAATATTTAAGATAATCGACTGAGCTACCAGATCTTTTGAATGAACTGAAGACGCGATTTCTCTGATTTATTAAACTTTGTAATTCGATAGTAGACCAAGCAGGACCTCCTAAATTACAAGAGTGGTTGAGTTTGGAATACATTTTTCGATGTTATTAAAATCCAAATTTGAATTGGACGTAGGTCAGTTTACTGCGGAAAGCATTTTGCATAATTTAACATAGTTGGTCTTTTTAAAGCAGAATTGTTCAAATTCAAAAGATACGCAGATAGTAGGATGATGGCTGTCTTTAGGGACAGCAAATGGATCACAAAGAGATAGAGATACATCAAGAGCATCATCTACATATACTATATTTAACATTTTTTTATTTTTGTTATAAAAAGAATTTACTTGTTTTAAGCGAAGCTCAGAGAATGAATCCAGAAATACATTAAAGTTTTCACGAGTAGTGCATGGACTTAATTTATTATTTTCATCTTAATTCCAACAAACATGCAGGTTGAAATCACCGAAAGTTAACAAAGAATCATTTTGATTTAGCATATTAAAAACATTCTCAACAAGAGAAGCATGTTCAAGACATACACTGATATCCGAGTTTGAGGGAATGTAAGAGCATGTAATATACAAATATTTAGCTCCCAACCGAACACGAGCACATACAAATTCAAAATCTTTAAGTTCTGGAAACGAAATTAAATCAGATGGAAATGAAGACTTTATTGCTATAAGGACACCGCCACCAATTTTGAACTGACGGTCCTTTCTAAAAATTTAGAAAGCATTACATAAAATTTCTGCATTGTTAATTGTCGGCTTGAGCCAACTAGCTATCAAAACTTTTCAGAAATAAGTTACACAACTTCGTGTTTAAGCCCCTAACATTCTGACACAAAACGTATGCTGGGGAAGTCGTTAGTTTTTTGTAGCATCGGAAGGACGTGTAAAGGTTACAGCATTTCGTGAGTTCGTATTCACTTTCTGCTTAAACACGAATTCACGTACTATAACACCAGCAGGTCAAAAACTTTTACAAACTATGTTGTCAAATTTGTCAGCTGGTACAAAAATTTTAATTTTCCGATCATAAGCACAATTAAGTTTATAAACAGAAATGTCATTCGCTTTCATTTTAGAATTTACATGATACTTTATATCATCTATAGTTTTCTCAGAAGATAATCTAGAAAGAAATATTGTTTTCCTAGGTGATGCTACAATCAACTTCCTAGACAATGCCGAAACACATGGATCATCAATTACATTAGAACTGGTAGGAGGAGTCGCATTTGTCACGACTATCACCGGAGGGGACTTCAGAACAGGCGTAGACACCCGTATTTCATTTTGGTCCCCATCACCACTGTTTTCAGTGGTAAGGTTAGTGCTAGGTTTTTTAGGAGTGGGCCTAGTAGTAGGCTTTTTCCTTTTAGAAACGGGCAGAGGTTCATCTAAGCATTTATAATCATTGAAACATTTCTCAAACTGATGAAACCTTTCCATGACCGACGCTAAGTCCTTACCAATCTCCACAAAGGCAGACCTTGTTTGCCTAAACATTGTCACAAATTCAACATCTGTGGATCTACAATTTAAGCACGTCCAGCGAAGGCCCTTACCCTCATTGAAGTTGTCTAGAACCCTCCCGGAGATACCAGCACACTATGAATATGCCAAACCATTGCACATCCAACATGACAAAACATTTTCAGTTTCACTTCTAATGCTACACTTATATAAACATTCCATTTTGAAAGTATAATGACAAACAAAACAAAACAAAAAACAAGACAGAAGAGCAAAATTTGAAATCAACAACAATGTGTATACGTAGAAACGTTACTTACAAGTTATTAAAAACAAATATGGTTTGAAAGGCACTGTAGTGCAAGAAAAACACAAACAATTTATAAAAACAAAAAAAAACAGTACTTGGACTGTTAAATATAGACAAATTTCAATTTACACAAGAAACAAGAATAAATTTTTAAGAAAAACACATCAAAGGATCAATTCTTAATTAAAAAATTAATTAATTAAAAAAGAACAAAAGCTATGCTATATTAATCAATTAAATACTTAGCTTCTCTTATTTACTGAACATTATATAAACTTTTATCAAATATAACAATTAATTAAATGAATTCACTAATATTTCTATTTTATATTTCTACACCGTTTGATAGCAACTTGATACTTTTTTAATACAATTTATTCCTGCAACTTTATTCCAGTTGACTCTTTCGCTTACGCTTTTCTATTTTCCTCTCCATTCGCTTGTCATATAGGACTCTCTTGCAATAACGTTAGTTTGAATTGTGCGACATGAGCTTAACGTAAGAGCTTTTTTTGCAGCATACGAAAACAAACTTCGTCGAAGTGACTAAATTTACTTTGTGAGTACTTTTAACCATACAACCGTTGTTTTGAAGATTGGATTCGATAAGGTTTCAATAATCTCGCCTCGAAAATCTGTAATTGTAATAGACGATCATCCTATTCTATTGTTTTTATGGGTCTACCAGAGCGTGTTTTGTCATCAAACGAGTTCGTTTCAGCAAACGTGTCAAAGTTGTGCGAACTCCTTTCAATGAAACATTCACAATTTGTGCAATTTTTCACTTTGAATTACAGAATTTTTGCAATTAAAAATTTGAGCTCGAATGGCCCAAATTTCTTTTGATATCTGCTTGGTTTTTACCATTTTGGTGGATTACGTTTTTATACCAGTAATTAGTTGTAAACGTGTTGAACTGAACTGAACTGAACATTATGCACACAAGTGATAAATTGTCAAAATATACCTTTATGAATTTGACTGGTAGTGGCACACAACGTAAGGTGATAGGTGTGATTGATTTCTTTTCCATGAAGAATTACCCAGCAACGAAATTTCAGGGTATAAAGTAGCATTCCCTCAGAAGAATATCCAAAAAAGTTTTGCAAGTTAACAGAAACAGCTGTCACGAAACAGAATCAAAAAAGGTCATCCCAAGCCTATCTAATCTAAAATCTAATTCATTTGTTATTTACTTACTAGGTCCATTGATAATTTGTTATCTTCTTATAATTTTAAATTTATCCAGTAAAATCTTGTGAATTCTCTCACAGTTAACTGTCATTTACCGCTCTCATCTTCTCTCTTGTTACAAGTTTTTTGATGTAAACAAACACCATTTGACAAAAAATGATGATAACACTATTGTAGTCGAAAAATTATCAACATAATTCTATCGGTTACAGGCAAGCCTTCTGAGTTGATCAGTACCCACTAGAGACCTGTATAACGTCAAATTTTTGAGAAATCGATCCCAACATTATGCACCACAAGAAATTGAAAAAATGTTTATATAATACTTCACGCAGTATAATGATATGAATATCAAACGAAAGAGAAAATTATGGCAGTTAAACAAAAATACTACTTTAACATTTTTCTGAAGAAAAAATGACAGAAAATAAGTTCTAAAATTTATCCATGAAGAAAAACCAAATATTCTCTCCAATAAATATATAAATACAATATATATATAACGGGTTTCCAGTAGGGACTTTTCGTTCAACTTTCTGTTTCAAGTTGTTTTGAAGCATTTATTTTAATAACAATATGAATTTATATGTTATTGAAATTATTATCCGTCGTTAGTTACTACTTTTTCTCATTTTTTCTGGTAATTTTCGGATACCATCTTGAAGAAATGGGAGTACTGCTCAGTCAGACCATGGGCCATTCATCGGAACAAGCGGCAATCGGATGGTGCAGTGTGTGGACAATAAAGCGCGTCAGGTGTAACCTACCATTTCAGCGTTTCTAAGTATGTATTGACTTGCCTTGCAACATGAGGTCGAGCGTTCTCATACTACAAAATCACTTGTGGTTTCGTTCAGTTGAAGCAGCTCATACTACACCACACACAATTGATCCTACCAGATACACAACATTACCTGCGAAACATGAATATTGGGCTTTGAAGTATATGTTTATGCTTGACCGGGTTTACCCCATGATTTTTTGCGCTTGGGATTATTGTTTTCATAGCCAGTCACAATACGATGCAAAAAACTCTTTCTTTTTTGCCTCTCCAGCAGCAGTGGCATGTGAAAAATTATCTTTCAATGTCTCTTGGTTTCAATTCATATAGCACCCAATGTCTTTGGTTTTGAATCATTCTCAAGGTTTTCAGGCATTTTGAAGTGGCTTGTTGACTGACTCCCAACGATTTAGCAAGTTCTTCTTGCGTTTGACACTAGTCTTCACTCAGTAAATCCTACAATTCTTCATCTTCAAACTTTTTTGATTGACCAGGTCGAGGTTTGTCGTTAACAGTAAAATCAAAACCTTTGAAGCGTCGAACCACTATCTGCATGATTTGTCTGTTGGAGCAGGTTCACCATAAACTTCCACAAGCATTCGATGTGCTTAAGTTACACTTTTTTCCAATTAAAACAGAAAATTAAAACTTCCCGCAAATGTTCTTTATTTAACACAAATTCGGATATTTTCGATGCAATAAAAAATAATAAGTTGTTTAAAACTAATATAATACAAACTAAGTATGGTTGCCGAATGACACAGCTTTCCAACAAAGAAAAATTAAACTGTTTATGTCAACTATATATGACAGCCACAGCTATCTTTTGAAATCGGACCGAATTAAGTTGTAATTTATATATAAAGAGTTTCCCATTAAGAATGATAGGATTTGAAATTAAAATAAAACACACAAAATTTAGCCAAATTTGGTAAGTTTTAAATTTTACTTTTATTAGATGGTATATTTTATGCCATTTATGATTTAAACAAAATATCGTCCAAATGTTCACCACGGCTTTTCTTCCATTGTGAAGGGATGCACAAATATGTCCTGCTGTAAATATGGAGTTGGTGCCTCTGATGTGGGATTAACAGTGTGATTCGATTGCACTGATTGCACAGGTGGACAATATACACACTTTTTCGTTTTAATTCATAACATAATTTTATTGTACATTTTATTTAATAATTATCTTATATCTATATAATTTAATTTACTTTAATTAATATATTAAATATATATATTTAATATATTAAGCAGAGCAAAAACGAGAAGTCAGGATTAATTAATAAGAAGGGTGACGAGATACTTAATAAAGAAAAAAGAATGTATAAAATAAAAAAGAGAGAGTAAGAAAAGAAATAAGGAGACGAATAATGGGCGCAATGAAGAGATGTGGAAAAACCGGTGATGCCAGATAACCACTACCCATTCCCTAAATTTAGAGGGGCACAGAAATACTGTAATGTAAATGCATAATCTACACCAGAGCGAAAGAAGGGGAGAGAGTGAGAGCGATAAGGGGTGCGAGGGAAAGAGGCAGAGATAGACAGAGTCTATAATTAATTTCAAAATAAAATTAAATTGAAATTAATATTAAAATTAATACTCAAATTAAAAAAAAAAAAACGATGCAAAATAAATTTGAAAATATACTTAAATTTAAAATTTAGAAATCTTAATTTAGTATTAAACATAATAGAAATAATGAAAAGAAACTTTAAAATATTACTAAAAATAATATTAGGGGAAAAATTCAAACGAATTAAAAGGGAATAAAAAGGAAGAAAGCTTAAAATTAGAACAATTTAATTTTTAAAAATATATAATATAAATATATATTTTAGATTTTGATGCAGAGATGACCATTGTTCAATGCTAGAGAAGGTTGAATGAGATTCAACGCTGATTGCTGAGTGTTGATTGCAGATTTGTTTGTAGATTCTATGCTGTTGTGGAAGTGTGTTCATGCAGATTGTGCCATTTCTGATTCTTTTCTTCTTACGTGACGAGATTTTTGTATATGCTATCCGGTATCCGGTTTCTCAAAATTATCTTGTGTAAAAAACTCTTTGTTAGGCAACTAGCAACAACCTTGTTATTAACTTGTTGATTTTCAGAGTTGCCAAGTTGAAGTATTTAACACTTTCCCGGTTTGAAAGATGTTTGAGAAAGAAACAAACGCTGAACAAAAATGTGAAAACATATCTTAGCATTAATATGTATTGATAGGCGTTTTGAACTATATTTTCATTAACAACCCGCATCAGTCCATTCGTCTATTGTATTGTAGGGGTAGTGATCTATCATTTCCTTGAAGTTATATTTATAATGTGGAGGCGTTTCACTTGATCTCGATTCTACTGTTGATAGAAAGATTGATAGAGAATAAAAAAATTTTATCAATGGTCGTAGACCAGATGCAAGGAAATGGTAAATAAACTTAGTTGACAAATTTAAACAGGTAAAGTGTCCGGTTGAGAAGGATGTCGACGCGAAAATACGGCAGAGAAATCACGGCTTTCGGATTTTATGTTGTAGTGCAGATTTAAAGATTTTAAACCAACGTAAAGCTTCCGCAGGAATAAAACGGGTCTGAAAGCTATGCTTTCTCACAAACTGTTTGTAGACATTTTCAACTTTTGTCTGGTAAAGTAAGAAAGTGGAAAAAAAGAGTGAGGGTAGGCAGGATTGCCAAATTGGCTGACTATGGGCGAGCACATTGGTGACAACAGTCATCAGAAAAGTAATGAAGACATGTGTATATACCACGGATAGTATTCAGGCTCGAACATTGTCTATTATTATATTCACTTTTCGAGTTGTTCACTTTCTACATTATTTCGATTCTTGTTGTAAGTAGTGAAATTCTTGTGATAGTGATTGTGAGAATTTGGCGTGTAGCGTAATGGTATGTCAGCATAGTTGACGAATCTAATAGAAAGGTCTGGAGTTGAGACATCGCTAACTGTAGAGCAATAAATTTGTGAAAGTGGATTTTTTAATGAATGAGATTTCACATAGTTCAGTCTCAAAATTCGTAACACCTGCAGCTCTAATCTAATCCGTAAGAGTCCCAGCAGTAATGAACTGATACTCTTAGCTGTAATGACTCTCGATGCTCAATCACGTAGAGTATGCAGAAATTGCATATTCTTTGCAAATAGGATGAATTTAACACCTGAGATTCTTCAAATTTATCAGCCGAAACGTTCAGTTAGGATAATATGATGCTACATAACATGGCCGTGGCTCCGGTCAGACTGACCGGGACACATTGTTGCATTAAAATTTCTGAAACCACAATTTTATGTATTAGGCGGCATCGAAAACATTCTTACACATTTACGATGGTTATTCGAAAAGTGAAAGATGATTAGATTGTACTGCTTTGGGAAATACCGTTATAGGCAATGTATACCGTACAATCGATTTCTCTGAAAGGCGGTGAATATTCAATTTGCGATATCTGTAAGAACGTACTTTTCCTGTCAGCTGAAGAGATGAGAAATTGTGGCGATTGAGCTTTAAATTCGAATTTTGCAGTTTTCGATGAAGTACTGAATGGTGCTTCACGCATGTTGCGGTGCCCGTTAAAACTTACTTAGAAACGCTAAAATGGGAAGTCCTACCCACCCGCCTTATAGTCGATACTGCTCCTTTCGATTATCACTTGTTACGATCGATGACACACGGCCTGGGAGAACAGCGCTTCCATTCTTACGAAGAAGCCAAAAATTGGGTCAATTCATTCTAGTGGGTAGCGACGAACAATACTTTGAACATTGAATGTATAACCAATTTTTCACAATAAAATTTCAATTTTTGAAAATAAACCACACGAACTTATTTATAATCGCAAAGCATATATAAAGTTCAAGTTTTATATCTGAAATTGATGATGAAAAAGGCATAAACTTTTTTTATAATACCACATCTACAACTTTTGAATCTGAGTGTTTCAGAAAATTTGGAATCATGATTTTGAAAAAAGTATACAGAAATCGCCCCTTTATGCCAGAAGTATGAATCTACAAACTTTCCAATTTAGAGTTAATGAGTTGACTAGATTAACCCTTGTATGTTCTATGTTATACTAAAACCCTTGTACGCATGGTATGTACAAGGAAATCACAATGTTTTTCAATGTCAATTATATGAAACGTTCTAATTTTACGAGAGCAATAAACTTTGATTTCCCATCATTATACATACAAGTATACTTTAAAAAGTTATTTTTTACCTCACCGATTTCATATGTAAAAACTTATACATACATATATACAAGTACTTTAAATGCTAACTAACTAAGTCCAGTATTCAACTGACTATAAGCTAACTTAAAAGTCATGCAGAGGTGGACAATTTACTTGTGCCTAGGTCATCACTATGCTAAACTAGTCAGTTCATTCCAAAGGCGGTGGTCGGCATTTCAACTGCTGCTGGTTGCAGAATAATCATCTTAAAGTTTATTTAAATTTAGTTTAGTTCCCTACTGGGTAACAATAGAATACAACCAAAGACTCTGCAGCCAAAATTACATTTATATTTCTGTGTGTTTGTATATGCGCAATCAATATCTCTCATCTGAGGTAGAAATTGTCCAAGCTGAGCCATTTGTAAGTACAGACATAATGAGAGACTTGTAAAGTGTGATTTTCGTTTCTCGCGTGAGTGCTCGACTTCTCAATTTTTTACTTAGTCCAAAGTAGCACCAGTTAGCAAGAGTGATCTTTCGCAAGTAAGTAAGTATATCTATACTTACTTACTTATGTGGCTACTACAACCGAAAATCGATTTAGACTGAATCTAGCATGCTTCGCCAGCCAACCCTTTTCTTCGCTAGCTGGCGCCAGTTAGAGATTCCAAGCGCTGATAAGTACTTGGTCATTCCACCGGATGTTGAGTCTGCCTCTTCTGCATCATACATAGGGAAATTTATATTAAAAACGATCGCATTAGGATCAAACATAAATTTGTGGAAATAATTATTTTCTTGTCCTTTTAATATCTACATATATTAATCGACTAGGAGGTGAAATTTTAAATAAATTGGTCCAATATTCGTACACGTACGGGCCTTAAAAGTTGGGCGTTGTTTTAGATTTCTTTTGTTATTTCAATATCATTAATTTGATGACTTCCTTTCTTGCTTTTGCAAAGTTATGGTCTTTCGTAGTAAGCCAAAATTTATGAAAAATTTTTCGATTTCTTAGTATTTCTGTTGGATATAACTTTTGGGGTCATCGAGCATCAATGAATAATTTCAGGAGGTAATAGAGGGAACCTTCATAAGTTACTTCAGCCCAAACTTATCTGTATAAAGTTGCATACGAGTGAGATATTGTGAATTTAAAACACTAAGTTTTAAACGATTTTTTTTCATATTTTTATGATATAGTTGTTTTCCGATTTAGATCAAGTCTTAAGTATTAAGTCTTAAGATTAAATTCCCAAGTTGAAAATGCTGTATTTGCCCTTTTAAAAATCACTAAATACATACAATCACTGGCGAAAAAGCATTAAATTTAAATATCGTGAGTGGGAACCAATACGTTAATCTTGTATTATATATATATATATATATATATATATATATATATATATATATATATATATATATATATATATATATATATATATATATATATATATATATATATATATATATATATATATATATATATATAAGTGAGAAATAAAAGTCAACCTTCTTAGTTGAGTGCTGAATTTATTCTGAGCTTAAAAGAGTACAATGTGAGCTTAAAGAATATGTGCATAAAATGCATTTCCAACAAAACTGCTGTCGCGGTTATGCTATTATTATTGTTGTTGTTAAGCTACACGCGCAGTGCAGTAGACATATCGTCAGCAATTTTGGAGGGAACGTAACTTATGGAATGTTTAGTTCTACGTTACTCCTCCCGCCTTCAGAATTTTCTTCATCGGTTTTACAATTTTTCTGTTTTCTTTCAAAGTATTTCTTTAACATTACGGTCGTTATAAAAATTATTACAATCAATAAAATTATTATAAATCCAAAATTAACATGTTTCGTGTTTTCTTCAATTGTGACAAAATGCTGTTTCAGTTCGGGCAGGGTAACGAAATTTTTATTTATTTTGACAATGTTTTTTAAATCTTTTACAAAGGGTACAATGATTGGTTTGATATAGTCTTCCGTGCTATATATTTCAAAGGTATTTATTTTGATTTTACATTTATTAAAATTTATAACATTGTTTCCTTTTACTTTGATTTTAAGTTGATTACAATTTTGCTCTATTAGAGTTTCTTCTAAATTTTTAGTTACAATGGTATTCGGTGGAACAAAATTGATGGTACTTTTATTATTTGTTAAAGTTGAGCAATTAACTTTATAATTATTTAATAGGTTACTCAAGCATTTTTCTTTTGTCGGGAAGACTTTTTTATTTTTTAATTCGAATATAGTGTTGTTAATTCTAACAAAATCATTTATTTCCTTAATATCTAATTCTTGATGGATGTCATCTGGAATTGCCAAAACTTTTAACTTGTCATAAGACTCAAAATCGGTGGGTATTGTCAAGATGAAATAAATTAAATTATTATTAATCCAAACAGAGGTTTTAATAAGCTCAAATTGTTCTGTATCTAAGTGCGAGATTGTTTCGAGGTCTATAAGATTTGGGTTTATTATGCCTAGTTTTGCTAACTGAATTCCGAGTTGAATATCTTGAATATGCTGTAAGTATGCCTTAACGTTATCTAGGAAAATATCGGAAACAATTTTTTGGGTAAAACTATTCTGTAAAACATTTGTAGAGTTTTTTAACTCGTTTAGTAATTTGTTCTCATTATTAACATGGTTTATTATATTCATTTCATTAATGTCGTTATTAGCGATTTTCTGCTTTAGGTCCTGTAAGGATGTTTCTATAGTATGACGGTCTTCCTCATCTAGAGTTCCAAACAAAAATTTAAAACCTGTGCCTAGAGCATTGATTAAACCTCGTCTATGTCTTTTTACAAAAAGTTCTTTTTCCTTTTCGGCAATTTTTATATATTTTGAAACCAAACCTGTTTTTAAAAATTTATTGTTTTCTAACTCTTTAACTAAATTAGTAAACGCTAGTTCAAGTTCTGTTTTGTTTATTTGGATTATATGATTCTTGAAGGCTATTGGTTTTGAAAATTTCCCTTGCTCGATTATGAGGTATCCGTGATTATTGGTAATTTCAGTTACTTGAATTAGTTGATTAATTACTGGGTGAAAGTTTAGGACGAGTACCAGAATTGTTATCCAAATGTTATACTTCCATTGGAGATTCGGCTTGGTCCTGGTCAACTCCTTCGGGTCTGGAAGAATCAACACTGTTAATCTGTTTTTTCTTTCTTTTAAACTGACTCTTATATTTTCTAACTTTCTTATCTTTAAACTTAACAATAAAGTGTTCATTATCTTGTTCTGTCTGAACTACTTCTGCTCTTTTATAGGGATTACTTGTTTTTTCAAGCCTTTTCCTAGAATTTTCCGCAAAAATAAATCTAGTGTCAGGGAGGTCGTCCTGTCTATACCTATTCATGTTATTGATACGTGTTTCCTTTATAGCTTGAGGATTTGTTTGAGGCTCTTTTTTATTGAAAAATATATTATAGGGGGTTTTTCTAGTAGTAGAATGAACAATGGAATGATTATAAGTGAAAAGGGTTTGCTCTATTTTTATATAATCTAATTCTTTATCCCCTGATGTGTTAATTATCCTTAATTTTTCATTAAGAGTTTTGTGTAAGCGCTCAATATCCGCTATACCTGTTTTCCCAGTTGTAATTTCGAGATTTATGTTAAGTTGGTCACACCAATTTTTTATGTTCGCATTATTCATTCCTTGATCTTGATCAATTTTTAGTGTTTTCGGTGGGCCCAAACTATTAAAAATTTTCAATAAAGCTCTTTTTGTTTCTAGCCAATCTAACGAGCTAACTTCTTCTAGTGTTGCGAATTTTGAATAAAGATCAATACAGGTTAAGTAAAATTTTTTATCCCATTTCCAAAAATCAATAACGAATTTTTCGCGGGTTTCGTATACTGGAGGCGTGACTTTAAAAGGAATTTTATATGGAATATGATCTGTTTTACATCTGTTACATAGTTCACACTCATTAATAATTTTTGTAACTTCTTTAACATAATTGGGGTAGTAAAATTTGTTTTTGAATACGTTAACCACCTTTTCTATTCCTTGGTGTAGTCCTTCCAAATGTATTTCTAAAATTTTCGTTTTTAAATCGGAATATGTTTCAATGTTTTCTAGTATCTTAGTCGCTCTTACTACTTTATTATTTCTTGTTTTGATTAAATTACAATAGACATTTTGAAAAGCGTTAAAGTCTTCGTCTATAGGCATAAATATTGCCATTGCTTTATTTATCAGATGGGTTTTAATTATATCCTTTATGAGTTCAAAGTTCAAATCTTTATACGTTATTGTTATTATATTTTTATTAAAAACTTTATGTAAATGGGTTTTATATTCGTTGCCCCTAATTATTTTTATCTGATTTTTAAATAAATTAAGGGGTCGCTCCGTTATTGCGATATATTGGCTATTATCTTCTCCTGCCGAGTGAATCGTAGCTATATCTGATCTAACGGATTCATCGTCACCATTATAGCATTCCTCGATTTTAATTCGGGATAATGCGTCGGCTACGTAATTTTCTTTTCCTGGAACATATTTGATTTCAAAATCAAATTCATTTAGTTTTATTTTCCAGCGCTGTAATTTAGAATTGGGCTCCTTAAGATTATGTAACCACTGTAGAGGTCTATGATCGCATTTTATTACGAATTTCCTGCCAAATAGGTAAGGTCGAAAGTATTTAGTTGACCATACTAACGCTAACAATTCTTTTTCTGTGGTCGAATAGTTGACTTCATGGTCGTTTAATGTACGACTCGCAAAGCAAATTGGATGGCCTTGTTGACTAAGCACGGCTCCTAAAGCTATATTTGAAGCATCTGTAGTAAGGGTAAATTCTTTTTCGAAATTTGGATAGGTTAAAATTGGATCATTTGTTATTAGAATTTTAATTTTATTTACGGCATCTATGTAATTTTTATCACACGGGTTTACTTTGTTTCCTTTTCTCAGACAATTTGTTAATGGCTTCGTTATTTGGGCAAAATTATTAATAAACTTTCTGTAAAATCCTGCTAAACCTAGGAATTGTTTAATTTCCTTTTCTGTTTTTGGTATGGGGTAGTTAATTATAGCTTTGATTTTATTTGGATTAGCTTTAATCCCTTCTGGAGTGATAACATGTCCAAGAAACTCTGTTTCTCTTTTTAAGAACTCACTTTTATCCAGTTGCAGTTTTAAATTTGCCTCTTCTAGCTTGCTAAAAACACGATCGAGCGATTCGATATGTTCTTGTAAAGAGGTACTAAAGATGATTATATCGTCTAAATAGACTAAACAATGTTTTCCGATTAGATCCTTTAAAATTGTGTTCATCAATCGTTGGAATGTAGCAGGGGCATTTTTGAGCCCAAACGGCATTCGCAAAAATTCGTAATGCCCATTTTGCGTTGAAAAAGCCGTTTTCCTTCTACTTTCCGGATCCATTTCGATTTGATGGAATCCTTTTGTCAAATCTAGCGTTGTGAAATATAAACAGCGGCCTAGTTTGTCGAGAATTTCGTCTATATTAGGAAGAGGGTATCTGTCATCTACACTGACTTCGTTCAACTTCCTGTAATCTACGACGATCCTCCATTTCCTTTTACCAGAGGCATCTGCCTTTTTCGGCACCACCCAAATTGGTGAGGAATATGGGGAGTTACTATGACAGATTATGCCTTGCTCTAGCATTTCTTGGATTTGCCTATCGACTTCTTCCCTGTGTACCTGAGGATACCTGTATGATTTGGAATATATTGGATCCTCATGTTTTGTAATTATCTTATGTTTTATGGCATTCGTAAAGGTTAAATGATCTCCTTCTGAGTAGAAAAGGTTATTATATTTTTTTAGGATTTTTTGTAATTCTCCTTTCTCCTCCTGATTCAAATGATCGACTCTAAATTTGCTCTCTTCCTCCCCTAATTCTAAGCCTTCTTGATTCATGGCATAATTATAATAATTTTCTTGAGTACCGATTGAAATATTATATATTTTATTGTTGAGAGTTATAGTGTTATTACTGTAGTCTAATTTTGCTTTTAAAACTTTGAGAATGTCGGTTCCTATAAGAGCGTCGTATTTCTTTGAAAAAGGGAAAACGTAAAATTTTAAATTGCCTTCAATTAGATTCGGTATATATAAAAACTGCACTAAATTTAGTTCTGCGGTGCCATTGATTGTGTTAATTTGTTTTTTATCCGTTTTTATTACCTCAAATGGAAAAATATTAGGATTTATTAAACTTAAAGAAGATCCAGAATCGATTAAAAATTTTAACTGACCGACTTCAGTATTTAGTTCAATGGCTGGTAATTTTGCTGTTCCGAGGCCGCCAAATGAAAATTTTCATCCATATCCATGGGTTGCGGGACTCCAAATCTACGTAGCCTACTCTGATTTGAGTCATAACTGCGATGCCTCTTGTTATTTTGATTAAAGTTTTGGTTTCCTTTTGGGAAGTTGTTAGAATTTTGGAACGGATTGAAATTGTTATTCACGTAATTTGGGCGCCTTTGAAAATTGGACTGATATTGAAAATTTGGTTGATTTTGGAAATTTGATTGGTTTGAAAAGTTTCTAAATTGGTTCCTACTGGGTTGTGCGAATTCTCTGTTAGACTGATATTGTAAATTTGGTTGGTTTTGGAAATTTGATTGATTTCGAAAATCCCTAAATTGATTAATACTGGGTTGTGCAAATTCCCTAGATTCGTCTTTAACAAAAATATTTCGATATCTACCTTTGTTATTAACACGGTCCCTTTCTTTTTGAACATCATAGCTCGGTTGTGAATGGGTTAATTCAACGTCATACGCGCCATTATTGCGTAATACGCGTAATGCACTTCGAAAATCAGATACTAGATTAGCGTTTAGGAGACTCGTCAAATGGTTCGGCAACTCCTTTTTTAACACATATAAACTGGTTTTTTCTAAAGTCTGTTCAAGCAACCGCTTCTCCGAAACAGTGTCATCGCTTAATTTTATTTTATCTTTGATCCGGCATATTTCGATGTTTAGTGTGTCGCACAAATTTTTTACACCACTCTTACCTTTAATGCCGTTTAAATTTAAAATCAGCATCGGTGTCGGCGCTGGTTCCCCAAATTCGTCTATTAATAATGTCTTCAGCTGTGTCCAGTCTGTTGGTTGTTCACGGCGTACTGCTTGCGCTGCTTCCCCCGTCACTGTCCTTAGAATTGCCATAAAATAAAGTTGCTTCTCGTTTGCTGGCAACGTGGCTATTGCTGGGATGACTGCCTCCACACTCGCGATGTAGAAAGCCAAGTTGCGCTTATCGCCATCGAAGCGTTCGATGCTGTTAATATTTTGGAGTATCATATTATTGGCTGTTGCCGTGTTGGTAGTTGCTGTTGATCCAAGAGATAGAGCGCCTAGTAAAGTTTCTATCCCAGTGCTATCCTTGGCACTCATAAAATTTCAACGAAGTATCTTGTCCAGGAACCAAAAATAGTAATTGTGACACCTTTGCACGGTATTAATTTATTAATGTTTTTCAGTACGCGGCACTAATAAATGTTAATTTAATTTTTGTTTAGTACCTTTGCGCGGCACTTTTAACTTGTTTCAAAATTTTCGACTTATTTATTAATACCTTTGCGCGGTATTCTTGACGAATTTTAACAAGTTACTTAAATGGCAGATTCTTTTTAAACCGACTGCGCCAGTGAGAAATAAAAGTCAACCTTCTTAGTTGAGTGCTGAATTTATTCTGAGCTTAAAAGAGTACAATGTGAGCTTAAAGAATAATAAAAAAAAATGCATTTCCAACAAAACTGCTGTCGCGGTTATGCTATTATTATTGTTGTTGTTAAGCTACACGCGCAGTGCAGTAGACATATCGTCAGCAATTTTGGTGGGAACGTAACTTATGGAATGTTTAGTTCTACGTTACTTATATATATATATATATATATATATATATATATATGTAACACTAAAAAATATAAAAATAAAAATAACAGAAGAAATGGTACTTATTTTATTTATTTATTTATTTTTGTCCTTTTTAAAAAACATTTTGTGTTTTAATGTCTTGTGTTTAAGTGTTTAAGTATAACGCAAAATTGAATATATAGAAAATAGAAAATTGATTATGGGTTCTGGTAAATAAATATGTGGCACTTAAAGCCCCAAAGGGCTCATTGGCCGAGCTTCTCTTCCATTACTGTTGTGCGTCTTAAATTTTTGGACAGTATTAGAATGGCCCTACTTATTTTAGCCGGTTCCGAACGGCAGAACCCTTGTGACATCACTTTTTCTGAGCTTTGCTACAGAGTTCTTTTTAGAAGCTTTTTCATGGCAAGTTGTTACTGTCGGAAGAATTGCCAATTGCTTGCCGACAGGTGGGTACCATTCGAAAGGAAAATCTTTTCGATATTAAATTTGTTATGCATCAGCCGGGTATTGAACCACGACCTACAGATCAGAAGGCGAACACACTAAACACTGAGCTACGGCACCCACTTTGAATATATATACAGGGTGATTTTTTAAGAGCCTTCGGATTTGATTTGAATAAAACCACATAAAATTTAGAGAAATGTATGGAATCTTTATTTGAGTCGATAGAACGATCTATATAATTCAATGTTTAAAGATGATTTCATGTAAACGTTGACCGCGGCTGCGACGCCTCAAATTGTTCTTACGCTGGGTCCAATTTTGGCATAATCTCTCCAAGGTATCGGCTGGCATCTCACGAATAAATTCCTCAATATTGGCTTCCAGTGCTTCAACCGTTGCGGGCTTGTCGCTATAGACATGAGTCTTACCATAGCCCCACAAAAAATAGTCTAAAGGCGTTAAATCGCACGATCTAGGCGGCCAATTGACCGGCCCTAAACGTGAAATAAACTGTACACCAAACTTGCCTCTCAATTGCGCCATTGTTTCGCGTGCTGTATGGCATGTAGCATCCATCGCCTTTTTGAAACCACAGGTCAGCCACAGGTCTTCAAATTCGGGCAACAAAAAGTTTGTAATCATTGCAAGGTAGCGCTCGCTATTCACAGTAACGTTCTTCTCTTCGGCGGTCGTGTGGCTTCAATTCTTGCACCCAAATCCTTCAGCAAAATTTTTCACGCAGTGGAGTAACGGAGGCCCAATTGCTGCGAACAGCGCCGAATCGATAATTTACGGTCATCAACAACACTTTCGTATGCAGCTGCGATATTTTCCTATGGCCGCACTCTACGTATGAATGTTGATGGTTTAATGTCCAGTAATATAAATATGGCGCGAAATTCAGTCACAAGATACCGAATAGCCGCGTAGAAGGTCGCCCAAACTGACCATAAAATGGAAGAAGTGCACGATACACTTTCTTAACCGAGCATGAATTTTGATAAGAAAATTCAATAAACTGCAAGCGTTGTTCATTTGTAAGTCGATGATTAAATTATAGACCAAATTGAACATGTTACATAAAAACAGCTGAGCTGCCAAAAACAGTGTTGCCAAAAAGAAAGTTACTAAAAAATCACCCTGTATATACGTAGAGTTAAACTTTACACTCTTATTAGGAATAGAGAGCAGTTGCACCTTTCTTTTAAACGTCATCATATTATTTGTTTGAAATTTATTTGAAAGTGTCATTTAAGTCCTTATTTTCTACTTGACATGTGTCTATTGCATATTTACATATTTCGTTTGAAATTTCTAAATTATTGAAATACCGTAACACGATAAAAAGAGGCAAATGTAAAAAGAAAAAACAATTGAAGAAATAATAATAATTTTTGTATATAAGTATGTAAGACAGGGTTCTTTGGTATTTGAACATTATTCTCCCTCAGCTTTTCACTTTGATTGTCGTGAATTAAACTCATAATCGCAACCGCAATCACAATGGAAATCATCGCGCTTGGCGCAGCCGAAATGAATCTGTCAACAGCACGATTGCAATCAGAAGCGCTGCGGTGGCATGGCAGTTTGCTGCCACTCGTACGTCTTAGTGAACGAATACACACCAAATTCAGACTTGGTTGAAATGTGGGGGCTAAACGATTGTATATTGCACATTGGGTTCCTTTTATTTTTGTTTTTACCTATCAATGCTTGCCCCAGGGGTGTAGGCTACATGAATGTTAGTCACAAAAAGATATACTGTCCACATACATGGAAACGGCATTGCGTAAAAACAATTTAGTTTCATGTCATTAAGTAGACGACCTGTGACGTGTATTAAGAGTCCTACCTAAATATCTTTGTTATTAGTCGCAATAGAATCGAAGAAAAACTAAGAAGTCATAAAAGAAAAACATTGCAAGACAGAGGGAGACAGGTAGAGGAAGCAATAATATATATATATATATATATATATATATATATATATATATGTATATATATATATATATATATATATATATACATATATATATATATATATATTATATATATATAATATATATAATATATATATATATATATATATATATATATATATATATATATATATATATATATATATATAGATGTATTTCATTTATGTTTTATTCTGGGAATAACACCAATAGAGATAGAAGAGGTGTTGGAATTGCAGTTTCAGAGAAAAATATTTGTTCGGTACCTTATTCCGCTAGAGTAATGCTACTTAAATTCGATCTCAAACCAGTGAACCTCAATATAATTCAAATATATGCTCCAACATCCGACCAAAACGTAGAGGAAGTAGAACAGTTCTACTCAGACATTCAAGAAATGTTAAAATTGACAAAAGCTCATGACCTAAACATGATAATGGGAGATTTTAATTCCAAAATTGGAAAGGAAAAATTTGAGAACATTGTGGGTGCCTTTGGACTTGGAGTAGGAAACGACCGTGGTGATCGATTAGTTCAATTTTGTCAAGAAGAGGATTTTATAATAATGAACACATGTTTCTGCCTACCACCTCAACGTCTGTATACGTGGAAGTCGCCGCAAGACAGCCCAACAAACATCGTTCGCAATCAGATTGACTTTATACTGGTCAATCAAAGATTTAGCACATCCGTAATCAAGGCATGTACATTTCCAACAACACAATCACTTAGGCGAAAATGAAGAACTATATTCTACTTGCAAGAAACAACGAACGCATTGAACGATTTCACTGAACAAGAAGTAGGAACGAAAAAAAACGTTTCGAAGCAGAAATGGATGACAGTTGAAATATCAGAGACGTCAACACCGCAACAAAAACCACGAAGAGTATGTTCGGGTGCAAAAACTAATAACAACGAAAATTCGACAAGCGAATTTTAGAACAACAATGCTCTGAAATAGAGAGATTACAGAATCTTCACGGTGACTTTAATGTCCATAAACAATTAAAAGAAACAGCCGGCGTATATAAAAGTTTCTCTGCTTTTAATTTAACTGACAATAGTGCAATATTTTAATTATACCAGAAGATAAAATTCGCGTTTGCGAAAGCTACATTCAAGAATTATTTGCTAACAACACAAGTCCGAGTATTACTAATTCAGGAATAAGTTCAGAACTAGCTTACTTACTTACTTACTTATGTGGCCATAACAACCGAATATCGATTTAGGCCGAAAATAACATGCTTCGCCAGCCATCTCTGTTCTTCGCTAGCTGGCGCCAGTTAGAAATTCCAAGTGCCGTCAGGTTCTCCAGTACTTGGTCTTTCCACCGGAGGTTTGGTCTTCCTCTTCTGCGTCGTCCTCCAGCGGGTTCCGAATATAACACCTTCTTAGCTGGAGCGTGTTCTTCCATTCGCTCGACATGACCTAGCCAGCGCAGCCGCTGGATTTTGATGCGCTTTACTATGTCAATATCGGCATATAGCTCGTACAGCTCATGGTTGTACCTTATTCGGTACTCGCCACCAACGCAAATAGGTCCAAAGATCCTGCGTAGGACCTTTCTCTCGAAAACTCCAAGCATTCGCTCATCCGAGATGGAAATTGTCCAGGCTTCAGCGCCATATGTTAGGACAGGCATGATGAGAGACTTGTAGAGTGTAGTTTTCGTTCTTCGAGAGAGGGCTCGACTTTTCAATTGCTTACTCAGCCCAAAGTAACACCTGTTAGCAAGAGTTATCCTACGCATGATCTCCAAGCTGACGTCATTACTGCTGTTAATGCTGGTTCCAAGATAGACAAAGTCACTTACTACTTCAAAAGCGTAGTTGTCAACAGTGACGTGCTGTCCAAGACGCCGGGACTCTTTGTTTGTTGACACTAGATACTTCGTCTTGCCCTCGTTCACCGTGAGACCCATCCGACGCGACTCTCTTTCCAACTCTGAGAATGCTGCACTGACTGCTCGCGTGTTCATGCCGATTATGTCAATATCGTCGGCATACGCTAACAGCATGACACTTTTGTTGAAGATAGTGCCATTATGTCGTAGATCAGCAGCTCGTATTATTTTCTCCATAATAAGATTGAAGAAGTCGCACGATAACGAATCACCTTGTCTGAAACCCCGTTCGGTATTAAACGGTGCGGAGAGGTCCTTCCCAATTTTCACTGCACAACGAGAGTTATGCAGTGTCATTCTACAAAGTCGAATGAGCTTTGCAGGAATACCGAACTCAGACATTGTTGCGTAGAGGTAATCCCTTACCGGACTGTCGAAAGCGGCTTTATAATCAACAAATAGGTGGTGTGTGTCGATCTGTTTTTCTTGGGTCTTCTCCAGGATTTGGCGCAGTGTGAAAATCTGGTCGATGGTGGATTTACCAGGTCTGAAGCCACATTGATAAGGTCCAATCAGGTTGCTGAGCATAGGCTTCAACCTTTCACACAGTACGCTCGATAGAACCTTGTACGCGATGCTCAGGAGACTTATTCCACGGTAGTTGGCGCAAATTGTGGGGTCTCCTTTTTTATGTACAGGACAGAGAACACTGAGCCTCCAATCATCAGGCATGCTTTCATCCGACCATATTCTGCTTATGAGCTGGTGCATGCGGGTGAGCAGCTCATCGCCTTCGGTCTTAAACAACTCGGCAGGCAGGCCATCAGCACCTGCAGCTTTGTTGTTCTTCAGCCTTAAAATGGCCGTTTCAACCTCGTCATAGTCGGGTGGTGGAACATCAACACCATCATCTGTAATTGGGGTTATCGGGCAATCTCCTCCACTGGCGGAATTGTTCGTAGCATCGCCATTCAGTAACGTGGAGAAGTGTTCCCTCCATAGGCTCAGTACACTCTGGACATCTGTAACCAGATTCCCATTTCCATCACGACAAGAAGAGGCTCCGGGATTTAAACCTCCACTTAGGCGCTTGATCTTTTCGAAGAATTTTCGAGTCTCATTCTTGTCGGTACACATCTCTATTTCCTCACACTCACGTCTTTCCAACTCCCAACAACTTCAGAACTAGCTAGTCCACCAATAACACGCTCCGAAATAATAAAGGCAATAAAAGCATCCAAAAATAATAAAGCTCTTGGCCCAGACCATCGGGCCAGGGGGTACCAAGGGGTACCAAAAAGCTCATCAGTCAAAAAATGTAAAGACTTTAGCCTCATTAGCCTGATGAACCACAGTCTTAAAATATTTCTTAAAGTTATTCATGATAGAATCTACAAAAAATGTGAGTCGGTAATGGGCAGAAAGCAATTTGGGTTCAGAAAAGCCATGGGGACAAGAGAAGCAATCTTCAGCATACAAGTTCTTGTGCAGAATTGTAATGACGTGAACAAAGATGTTTTTATGTGCTTCGTGGATTATGAAAAAGTCTTCGATAGACTACAGCATAACACCTTAATGAAAGTACTTATACAATTGAACCTTGACGGAAAAGATATACGATGCATTGAAAATTTGTATTGGAACCAAGTAGCAGATATACGCATCAATAATATTACAACGAATGATATTAAAATTAATCATGGAGTACGCAAAGTATGTATACTAAGTCCGTTGCTATTCAACATCTATTCAAAATGCATTTTTCAAGAGGCAATTGGCGAGATAGAGAAAGGAATAAAAGTTGATGGACAATATGTAAACAATATACGATATGCTGACGATACCAAGCTTTTAGTTGACAACCTAGATGACTTACAATACCTTATAAATATGGTCAACCAAAAGAGCAATTTTTACGGACTAAATATATATATTGACAAGACAAAGTTCATGATTGTCAACAGATCGCAGTAACCCTATTTACACGGAGTTTTGAAGATTAATGACAGATCTATTGAACGCGTAGACTGTTTTAAATATCTGGGATACTGGCTAAATCAATCATGGAGTCCGGATAAGGAAATTAAATGCCGAATTGAGATAGCCAGAAACGCATTTTTAAAATACGCAAAAATTATGACTAATCGCGTATTAAATATAAAATTGCGTATACGTTACATGAAATGTTATGTATGGTCAGTACTATTGTATGGAGTGGAAGCGTGGACGCTTAAAGTTGCAACAATGAATAAATTAGAAGAATTCGAAATGTGGTGCTACCGTCGTATGCAAAAGATCCCTTGAGTTGACCGTGTCACAAATGAAGAAGTCCTAAGACGATACAGAACAGAGCGCGAGATACTATTAAACATCAAGCGTCGCAAAAGAGCTTATCTTGGGCATATCATCCGTGGAGATAGATATGAATTACTCCAACTCATAATTCAAGGGAAGTTAGAAGGTAAGCGAGGTATTGGATGAAAGTAGATGTCATGGACCGTACTGAGAATAATAGGAGAACTTATTTTCCAGAGAAATATTTTCCAGTTGTATTGCCTTGCCAGCATTACATACATTAATTACGTCTATATGTGAAAAACTTATATGTATGAATACTGTGAATTGTTAAGTAAATGTGACCGCCAACATACATTAGTGGATAGGCATTTTATATATATATATATATATATATATATATATATATATATATATATATATATATATATGTATATATATATATATATATATATATATATATATATATGTATATATATATATATATGTATCTATATATATATGTATCTATATATATATGTATATATATATGTATATATATATATGTATCTATATATATATGTATATATATATGTATATATATATATGTATCTATATATATATGTATATATATATATATATATATATATATATATATATATATATATATATATATATATATATATGTATAAGTTAAAACCCCACTTTGTTGCAACATTGTTGCAATGCATTCCCACCACCAAACAACACCTGTTCATTCAAATTAACTTCTCACACTTATTGCTGACGACATCGTCCGCACAGTAGCAACATCGTTGCAATGCTTTTCACAAGCAAAGAACATCTGTTCATCCCTACAGTAGCTTCTCACGCTAATCGCTGACATTGATTCCCATGCGCAGACGTTTAGGCTAAGGTACTGGGCAAGAGTAGCATAAATAATATTGCACTTAGATCTAAGATTCAGTTTATCACCGAACTCAAAGTAAAGCACATAGTGCTGCCTAATAAAAGATATTTTAATAAAAATACAATCAAAGTGTTTAATTGGCGCCCGAGCAGGGACCGCGTCGGAATAAATTGAGTAAAATTTACCACGCGGCCGTTAAAAAAATAAAACCCAAAAGTGGCTCCTTAGTATTTGATCCCTAGATCTAAAAAAAGGAAGGACTGTACTGTCCCGCCCTTTAGGGTATAACATTTGTGAAACCACGATAAATCAAAACTAACAAGTGAAATTAAAAGTGAACTAAATTCAAGAAGGAAAAATTTTAACAAGTGAACTAAATTTAATAAAATCAACATTTTTAACAAAGTGAACTAATTATAATAACAAACTATAAAAATTTGAAAAAAAAAACTAATATTTTAAACAATAATAATAATAAAACAAAAGTATTATTTGTGAAACAAAACAAAATTTATGAAGCAAAACTAAAAATACAAAACATTTTGTGAAAAATCCTTTGAAATAAAGTCATACTAAAATAAAAACAAAAAAATAAGAAAACAAACTCCATTGTACTCTCCTGAATAATCTAAGGAAGAATTTATAGTGTAATTATCACACAGCAAGCTAAAACAAACTCCATTGTACTCTCCTGAATAATCTAAGAAGAATTTAAAGTGTAACATAAAACAGAAAGCTAAAACAAACTCCATTGTACTCCCAGACGATCCTCAACCAGAGATACTTTAACAGATCCAGAGATACTTCATCCAGAGATACTTCAACACCATTATCAACAACCATTGCTTTGATCCAGAAATACTCCAACTATGGCAAGGACCACATTATTACTGTAAGATAATCTAGTGATATTGTATTGTAATTATAGTATTATTTAAGGGATAAAGTGAAAAAAATTAAAATGAATAAAGAAGAAGAGATAATAGCAAATATGTCAAAATTAAAAATAGATAACCCCTCCTCATCCACATTCTTCACCACTAACCAGAAAAAAGAACTTGCTATAATAATAAAGGAAACAATCGAAAGTGTTCTTCAACCAACCATAATAGAAGAAGGGGAACCTCATATAGACTTCAGTAAAAATATAGAAGACTCCGAAAGAGTGCCCGACGTAGTCAAATGTCTGAGGGAATTTTCAGGGAAACCTGGGGAGTTTAGCTCCTGGAGAAAGTCTGTCGATAGGATCCTACAAATGTACGGACAAAATAGTGAGACACCCAAATATTTCGTGATTCTTCACACGATTAGGCACAAAATAGTTGGAGAAGCAGACGCAGCTCTTGAATCATATAGAACTCCTATAAACTGGAGTAAGATAAAAAAATGTTTAATGCTACATTACTCTGATAAGAGAGATGTCGGCACATTAGAATATCAAATGACAACCCTCGCCCAAAGGCGTAGTTCGGTTGAAGAATTCTACCAGCAGGTCTATCAATATCTCTCTCTAATTTTAGATAAAATTGATTGTTTGGAACTTGGTGAGGAGGCCTTACTTACATTAGCAACAACTTATCGAGAGAAAGCTCTTGATACCTTTATTAGAGGTCTCAATGGTGCTTTACCCAGTCTCCTGAGTGTTAGAGAACCAAAAAGTTTGCCTGAAGCTCTTCATATGTGCTTAAAATTAAGCAACATGAATTACAGAGCCAACCATGCCCACAATATGCCTTCCGGCTTTCAAAATAATACCAATCGTCAACAACATATCCCACAGTATCAAAAATTTTCAGGTTCACGTCCTTTCTATCCAGAGCTTACTAACTTCAACCAAAAGCAATTCCCAAATCCAAATCAAACTCCTCATTTCAGTCAAAGACAGACATACTACGCTCCTCAAGCACATTACAGGCCACCTCTTTCACCCAAACCACCTGTGCCAATGGACATAGACCCATCCATACAGACTAAACAAGTTAACTACCAGAACAGACCATCTCCCAACCAAAATAATTTTCAACAAAATAATTTTCAAAAACGTCCACACTCTCAAAACACCTATCAGCCAAAGAAATTTCCAAAAGTTTACAATGTGGAAACGGCGACAGAAGACCCACCACATATAGTGGAATACCCTGAGGAACACTACGCGGAAAATCCAGAGGATTATCAACTCGAAGATGAAGAAGAATATGCTGAAGATGAAACAACAACTGATAACATCAATTTTTTAGACTAAACTCTTCTTCATTGCCTTACTTCAGTTTCAAAATGAAAAACGGCAATGAAGTCAAATTTCTACTAGATACTGGTTCAAACAAAAATTACATTACTCCAAAACTAATAAGACAACCTATAGCCAATAAACCATTCTTTGCTAATTCAATAGGCGGACAAGTCAAAATTACGCATCACGCTAATATTGATATTTTTGGCAACAACATAGGAAAAATAAAATTTCACATCTTACCCAACCTATCGACCTCCGAGGCCATTATAGGAAATGACACACTAAAGGATTTAAATGCTGTTATTAAATTAAACAAACTTTGTTACACCTGTCCAACCTTATTCTCTGAACCAGACAAACGACTCACTTTCGTAACAAACGTGAAAGCTGAAATAAGGACTAAGAGTGATAGGCCAATTTATTCAAAAACATACCCATATCCTATGCCTTTAAAAAATGAAATAGATAAACAAATCGAAGAATTGCTAAAAGATGGCATTATTCGTCCATCAAAATCTCCTTACAATTCTCCTGTCTGGATAGTACCAAAGAAGCAGGATGCTTCGGGTTTACAGAAATACCGTATGGTAATTGATTACCGTAAACTAAACGAAGATACCATACCGGACAAATACCCTATTCCTGATGTAACCACAATTCTTTCTAATTTAGGATCAAACAAATACTTTTCCACAATTGATCTTAAAAGTGGGTTTCATCAAATTGCTCTCAATGACGCAGATATTGAAAAAACTGCTTTCTCCATTGCAAATGGAAAGTTCGAGTTTACCCGACTTCCATTTGGCCTGAGAAATGCTCCAGCAATTTTCCAACGCACACTAGATGATATCCTAAGGGAACACATCGGCGTTCGATGTTATGTCTATATTGACGACATCATTATATTCAGCAAAAGTAAAGAAGAGCATTTCAATGATCTCAAAATTATTTTTGACACACTAGAGAACGCAAATCTTAAAGTGCAATTTGATAAATGTGAATTTATCAAGGAAGAAACCGAATTTCCCGGTATTATAGTTGGACAAAATGGTATTCGTACCACCCCTAAAAAAGTAGAAGCGATAAAAACTTTCCCCGTCCGAAGAATATCCACGATTTACGTTCCTTTTTGGGAATGGCAGGACATTATCGCAGATTCGTAAAAGCATATGCCCAAATCGCTAAACCCCTAACTGAAATTCTTAGAGGGGAGTTGGGACGAATTTCTAAGCACATGTCTAAAAAGACTTCAATAAACTTATCAGCACAACAAATAGAGGCCTTTAAGCAATTAAAAATGTGCCTAGTATCAGAATATGTGATGCTTCACTATCCTGATTTCAATAAAGCTTTCGAACTTACAACAGACGCTTCTGATTACGCTCTAGGAGCTGTACTTTCTCAAGATGGCAGACCAATATCCTTCCTCTCGCGAACACTTAGCAGAGCTGAAGAAAGTTACGCGACCAACGAGAAAGAAATGCTTGCAATCATCGATGCATTACAATCCCTCAGATGTTTTCTTTACGGTTCAAAGAAAGTAAAAATTTTTACCGATCATCAACCGTTAACCTTTGCTCTCAGCAACAAAAATACAAACGCAAAAATGAAAAGATGGAAAGCTCAACTGGAGGAATATAATCATGAGCTAATTTATAAACCAGGAAATACAAATGTAGTAGCGGACTTCCTTTCCAGACCACCAATAAACAGTATAAATTCATTAACCCCCACTATCCACAGCAGTGATAGCTCGTCTGAAAATTTAATACCATCTGTAGAAGTACCTATTAATGTTTTCAAAAATCAAATTCTCATATCCGAAGATTCTACACCTTCTTACAAATTTGATATAATATTTCCCATGTACCATAGACACACAATCACGGTAAGTGATACTGCCGAAGCCTCACTCGTAGACATCTTAAGGAAGCACCTCAATCCTGCCATAATTAATGGAATAAGGACATCTGAACAGATAATGTTAAGAATTCAAACCATTTATACTCATCACTTTGCCAATTATAAAATCCGATTTACACATCAAATGGTAGATGATGTGACTGACACAGAAGAACAGAACAAAATTATTATTGAAACACATAATCGAGCACATAGAAATGAGAAAGAAAACCGTTTACAGATTTTGGAAAAATATTTTTTCCCGGCAATGGCAAAGAAAATCAAAAATATAACTAAGATATGTCGAATTTGCAAAGAAAGCAAATATGACCGTCACCCGAATAAAACTAAATTAGGCACCACTCCTCTACCTGAATATTCCGGTCATACAATCCATATAGATATTTTCTCCACAGACAAACACCAAATACTCACCTCCATTGACAAATTTTCAAAATTAGCAGTCACAAAGAGTATAGATGGAAGGAGCATGGAAAATATTAGGAAACCTCTACGAGAAATCATACTTCACTTTGGAATACCCAAAAACATAGTTTTTGATAATGAAAAAGCCTTTAGCTCACAACCAATAAAATTTATGTTAGAAAATGAATTCAATATTAATATCTTCATTGCTCCTCCTTACAAAAGCGAAGTAAATGGTCAAATAGAACGCTTTCACTCCACAATAGCCGAAATCATGAGATGCCTTAAACAAGAACATCCTGACAAGAATTTTGACTCATTATTAGAATGTTCAGTAAACGAATACAATCACACTATTCATTCCGTTACTGGGAAAAAACCAGTTGACTTATTTTTTGGAAGGCCAACTTCAGCCGACCCTGACAATAGAGAACAAATAAGGACAGCCAATTTCGAAAAGTTGAAAAGAAAACAAGAACAAGATTTACAATACCATAACAAAAACAAATCTGAAAATATTAATTACGAGCAAGGAAATAAAATTTACGTTAAACAAAATAAAAGGTTAGGTACTAAACTTTCAAAAAGATATAAAGAAGAAATTGTTAAAGAAAATAAAACTACTACAGTAACAACAGAATCAGGAAAAATAGTCCACAAAGACCGAATAAAAAATCAATAAAATCATATCTTTTAGATCTCTTCTTTTCATCATCAACAGCCATTTAGGACAAGGATCAGTCGAAATATTAGAATATTCACAATCAGAAATAGTCACCATCGACGACGGCATTGGGAAAATTGAAACTGGCACTTACAGGATTTTCCACATCATAAATATTACAGAGTTTTCCATTATTACATCTAACATACGACTTGGCTTTATTAAAACTATACCAACATCCCATCCTTTATTCCCATTCCTGAAGGAAGAAATAGTCTACCTAGAAAGATCTATAAACGAATTAACACCTAAAACTAGAAATAAGAGATCATTAGATGTAATAGGCGCTGCTTGGAAATGGTTAGCAGGAAGCCCAGACCATAATGATTTAATAGCAATAAATGACAATCTTGGAGAATTAACAAAAAACAATAATGATCAAGTTATAATAAATAAGAGAATAATTGAAAGAATAAATAATATTACAGACGTAAGCAACAAAATACTGAAAACGTTAAAAGACAGCGAAGAATTCAGAAATACATTCATATTGCAAACGAAATTCAAAATTGATATAATAAAAAAGGAAATAGAAAACATAAAAAGAGCAATACATTTAACAAAAGCAAATATTATAAATACATTTATCCTATCAGAATCTGAAATGTTAAAAATAGATAATATCTTTACCAATGAAAATATGCCTTTTGAAAGCTTAGAAGAATCATTAAATTTTGCAGATATTAAAATCGCTGTAAAAAATGAAACAATAATCTACATTATAAAAATACCTAAAACAGGAAAGGAAATATGTCAATCTATGATTATAAAACCTTTAAAAAAGAAAGACTTTATTTTAAAAATTAAACATGAGAAAATATTGAAATGTAATGATGACTACTATGGAATAAAAAACTTTTGTAAAAACATTGACAATGTAAAAATATGTAAACAAAATGAAATCTTAGATCTAAAAAACGAAAATTGTATTGTAAACATTTTAAAAAATAAACCCCACAACTGCACCATCACAAATAACGATCATATAAAAAACATTGAAGAAATTCAAACAGGCTTAATTTTGTTAAACGACTTTAAAGGAGAAATTAATATTGGAAATAATACTAGAAGTTTAAGTGGATCATATTTAATAAAATTCAACAATGAAACAATTAAAATTAATAACTATAAGTTTTCTACCAATGACATTGTAAATCTGAAACCTCTGCCAGCCTTAGTCCAACACAGCAACTCCAAAGCAGAATTCGAAGAAGTTCTGTCACTTCAGCTTATGAAGCAATTAAATTTAAAAAATATTGGGAAAATAAATTATTTAAATAAACTGGTTAAATCTAGTCTATTTACAAACCTCGGACTTTTGGCCACTGTAATTTTAATCATCATAATCCTAAAAGTAAAAATGAAAAAATCTTCTAATATTGAATCGCACATTATTATTAATCCAGAAACTACAGAAGTATCCAAACAGCTTCAAAGAAACCGAAGTCCTACATCCAAAAGAGTTACGCATACGAGCCTAAATAATATCCCATTTTTCTAAAGT
>OY978525.1:44348553-44388553 GCA_963854835.1 Megamerina dolium
GACAAAAGAAGGAGAATAAGGTGGACAGCGATCGCTCCACTAACACAAGTCCATCATTAAACTAAATCGAGTCAGTACAGTGAGGCGTGCACTAAATCCAACAGTGATTTGCCCATCATTCACATTTTACAACTACAGCGTGTGCCAAGCAGCTTGACTATTGATGGAAAACTGGACAATATGGAGTTCATGTTAACCCTGGATACTGGTGCATCACATTATATAATCAAGAGCGATTTGGTAAAGAGGTTTGAGCCTTCAAAGGGAATAAAATTGCGCGGTAAGATAAAGAAACGATTATCTATTGGAAATTGCACGTGGGAACATGAATTCATTGTGGCCGACATCATAGATGACGTAATAATTGGTGTTGATTTTATGATTAACAACGGATTTACGTTAGATTTAAATCAACAGATACTACGTTATGCAAATGTTGAGTTTAAACATCGGTTACAAGCGTAGTGGCAAAATCAAACGAATACTGGCATTTCAACGCCAAGAGGTTCCAGCAAAATCAGAAGCGATGATTTGGACACAGATGAAAGTGGATGAATGTGTAGAGAGGCAAGTTGTGGGTGAAGAAGATAAAAAACATCGAATAAAAGCATCCTACTTTGTAAGCCGTTAGAGGAACCTAAAGAAAAGGAAATGGTACCGGTGCGAATATTAAATCCACCCAATACATCTACAGTTATGAAGAAGGAATTGTGATTGGTCATTGCCAGGAAGTTACTGCCGTAGTAGACTGCGAAAAGGGTTCGTCGATGAAAAGTGAAAGATCTGGAACTGTTATAGGGGAATTAAAAGCACAGATGGAAGAATGGGCAGGTGTGCTTACCAAACAGTAAAAAGAAAAGGCTTTACAACTATTGGATAGTACAGTTCAAGCTTTTCTTCACATGGAAAAATTGGAGGACGAACAACTGTTGTGAGTAAAAATAATGCTCATCTAATTTATGCGTTTTGACTCACTACAAATGTTACATTAATATTACTATTATGTTATTCTATTACCTTATATTATTATGTTATACTATTAGGTGTGTATACTTTATGAATATCGCTGTAACCATTAATTAATGATTATCAGCATACTATGCTTAACGTGATTATCATTGGCTAAAATGGGTTATAGTATATTTATAAAAATGCGTGGTCAGCGTTATGGTACCTCACTGTATGATTATGAAATAATTCAACAACCATACACAGTGAAAAGAAAAAGAACCAACAAAAAAAAAACACAATATAAGCAACAACCAGAGACTTTAGAAGTAATGAGATATCCCACTGTTAATAGACAGCGTTTTAACAGCAAATCTGGCGATGAAACATTGGCCACCTTTTCACTCAAAGCCAAAAATAGTTTTGGAAAACTACTGGAAACAGTTGAGAATGAGTATTTTCACACGTAAACCAACCGCAGCTTCACACAATCAATTTGAGTCGGCATGTCACATATATAAATACTTTCATATGCACCTATGTATAAATCCGACGATGAAGATTCAATATTGAAATTATATAGGATAATTCGAAATTACATTTATACAAGAATATGCGAAAATCAGCATATGTAATACTTTGGTTACTTTTTGATCAGAAATTAATGAATATTAAAATTTTATTAAAAATATGTAGGCAATAAGAATTAATTAAATGATCATGGAACATGATTTTTTATTAAAATTTAATTTGTTTACAATAAGTAATTCTGATCAAAATGTTTAGCTATCAGGTGAATTTCAATAAGAAAGCATCCCTTATTTGCCTACTACAAACAATCAACTCGATCATCTGTTCAATTTTAACTGCTCTCATTTTTTCGTTTTCTACATATTTTACTATATAAATATATATGCACACATGCGAAGCAGAATTGTCTATTTTTCATTGATAAATATGCGAGAACGACAACACAGCAATCATCCGATTCATTTTTGCTATTTTTCAGGATTTTGTTATTTTGCGCTTGTTCAGCAGCCAACACATCAAATTGTTCGTCTTACTTTGGTTACTTTTTGATCAGAAATTAATGAATATCAAAATTTTATTAAAAATATGTAGGCAATAAGAATTAATTAAATGATCATGGAACACGATTTTTTATTAAAATTTAATTTGTTTACAATAATTAATTCTGATCAAAATGTTTAGCTATCAGGTGAATTTCAATAAGAAAGCATCCCTTATTTGCCTACTACAAACAATCAACTCGATCATCTGTTCAATTTTAACTGCTCTCATTTTTTCGTTTTCTACATATTTTACTATATAAATATATATGCACACATGCGAAGCAGAATTGTCTATTTTTCATTGATAAATATGCGAACGGCAACACAGCAATCATCCGATTCATTTTTGATATTTTTCAGGTTTTTGCGCTTGTTCAACAGCCAACACATCGAATTGTTCGTCTCTCGTTGATTACTCATTCATTGCATACACACACACACACACACACATCTGCGCATGCGTTCTTTTTGTTGCTTTAGCTTTCGTTTCGTGCATATAGTTCGTATACGAGCATGGACAGCCAATCGGCTGATTTCATGTCCGTGTAGCAGAAGGGGATGCGTGAGGCAATCAACCTCCTTCGAATTTATATGAGATTTAGAATAAAAACCCTCTACATAATACAAGTGTTCAAGGCCATGTTTCTGCAGACGCGATGATGACAAATTTAGAATTAGAGAACAAACGAAACGTTTATTTCCTGCATTCTGTTACACATTTATATTAGAGCGGGCCAAATTTTGTAGCCACGATCGTATGGCAAAAGCGGAAACTACTATGATTTTAGGTATATTTGTACGACAACCGATGGGTCTAAAATTAATGTTGACGCTCCGAATTTTCCGAAATTAGTATGTCTATCCATACAAAAATAATTTTTTTTAATATTTTGTATGGAAAAAATATTTATTTTTGGAAATGCGCGTGGTCAACATTATTTTAGACCCATGGTATTGTGGAAAAATATACAATACTTACAATCTATCTTAGTTTTGATTCTTGCTATGCGATATGTCACGGTTTTTTGCTATACAAATTTGACCCGTCCTATTACCCATGTGTGCTTTTGTTTTGTATATCAAAGACCAAATCGAAAATCAGAAAGTTTCTGATTCTTCCTTTTCCTCAAAAAACGAAAGCAAAAGCAACAACAAATACGCAGGCGTAGATGTGTGTTGTGTGCACCAATGCGAGTGAAATCGACGAAAGACGAACAATTTGATGTGTTGGTTGCTGAACAAGCGCAAAATAACAAAATCTTGAAAAATAGCAAAAATTTAATCGCATGATTGCTGTGTTGCCGTTCTCGCATATTTATGAAAAATAGACAATTCTGCTTCGCATGTGTGCATATATATTTACATAGTAAATTATGTAGAAAACGAAAAAATGAGAGCAATTAAAATCGAACAGATGATCGAGTTGATTGTTTGTAGTAGGCAAATAAGGGATGCTTTCTTATTGAAATTCACCTGATAGCTAAACATTTTGATCAGAATTAATTATTGTAAACAAATTAAATTTTAATAAAAAATCGTGTTCCATGATCATTTAATTAATTCTTATTGCCTACATATTTTTAATAAAATTTTGATATTCATTAATTTCTGATCAAAAAGTAACCAAAGTAAGACGAACAATTTGATGTGTTGGCTGCTGAACAAGCGCAAAATAACAAAATCTTGAAAAATAGCAAAAATTTAATCGCATGATTGCTATGTTGCCGTTCTCGCATATTTATCAATGAAAAATAGACAATTCTGCTTCGCATGTGTGCATATATATTTATATAGTAAAATATGTAGAAAACGAAAAAATGAGAGCAGTTAAAATTGAACAGATGATCGAGTTGATTGTTTGTAGTAGGCAAATAAGGGATGCTTTCTTATTGAAATTCACCTGATAGCTAAACATTTTGATCAGAATTACTTATTGTAAACAAATTAAATTTTAATAAAAAATCATGTTCCATGATCATTTAATTAATTCTTATTGCCTACATATTTTTAATAAAATTTTAATATTCATTAATTTCTGATCAAAAAGTAACCAAAGTATTACATATGCTGATTTTCGCATATTCTTGTATAAATGTAATTTCGAATTATCCTATATAATTTCAATATTGAATCTTCATCGTCGGATTCATACATAGGTGCATATGAAAGTATTTATATATGTGACATGCCGACTCAAATTAATTGTGTGAAGCTGCGGTTGGTTTACGTGTGAAAATACTCATTCTCAACTGTTTCCAGTGTATCCAAAACTATTTTTGGCTTTGAGTGAAAAGGTGGCCAATGTTTCATCGCCAGATTTGCTGTTAAAACGCTGTCTATTAACAGTGGGATATCTCATTACTTCTAAAGTCTCTGATTGAACGCATGCACAATATTTACCACAAGAAGTATTAACTACAAATAATAATGATGACTTACTAAAAATAAGTTTTAATTATGACCTAATGAAGAAATTGCAATGAATCGACCTACTTAAGAAATTGGAATTTATTCAGAATTCTTTTATTCAAAAACGGGGTTAAATTGTAAATTATGTCATATATTTTAGGCTATATAAACTAAGACAACACCTGAAATGAAGTGAGTTAGTGAGTCTAGTTAAGTAAGATAACTCGATGAGTGAGTACAATGTGAAAGGATTTAATATCCTAGAAAATTAAGACTGCATTGTGAAAGGATTTGATATCCGATAAAAAGTGGAAGTGTAAAAGTTGTAAAGGATTCAACATCCTACAAAAATAGAAGTTATATTGTGAAGGATTTAGCATCTTGTTACAAGTTATATATATATATATATATATATATATATATATATATATATATATATATATATATACATATATATATATATATATATATATATATATATATATATATATATATATATATATGAGTATGTGAGAGAGATGCCGGTGAGCTCATACTTTGGTTGTGTTGTACTGAAGTTGTTTTTCCTCTGCGACTTCAACCACCGATCGCTTCTTGCCTTGTAATAAATTAAAGCTGCTTTTTGATTAACCGTTCTTTAATAATAAAATAATAAATAAAAATCTATTTGTTACCGGTGTTTTTGTTGTTGTTGATGTGCTGGTAACGTCATATTCCGTCATCATCTTTTCCAATTTCAGATTATTGGTGACAAATCTTGCTGTTGTTGTCGCTGTTTTTCTTCCATTTATACTTCTTCATTAATTGTTGTTGCTAATACGGTTGATGTGATGGTGGTGCTGGTGCTACTTGTGGTTGTTCTTGCATTCACATTAGCACACTTTTTATCACCTTTTCTTTAAATTGTTAAGCCTTTCGTTGGTGGCCAATACCATTGCTCGAAGTAAATGTTTATATTAAATTGTGATTTATTTCAATAATTTCGTCATCGGAAGAAATTACGTATTGAAACGAGAGAGAAAAAAACGAAGATTACAAACGAACTGTTTTTTATTTAATGTATTTTATTTATTACAAAAAACACCTCGATGTATATATATATACGACACGGCACTCATTTATTATATTACGAATTTAATTAAATATGTTCCACAATTGGAACTTTGTAGGGATATAATTTTATACAATAAAATGTCGAGATATATATATAAAATGAACAAAAAAATGCGCGCACTGTTCGTGTCTGGAAAAATCAATTAAGGAAAAAAAAAAGAACAAGAACAAACGACTCCACTGCTGACTGATTAAGTCAGAGTTGCATTCGCCTTCTGTTCAGGAATGTGTTGACTTGTGATTAATTTGTACTAAGTATATGTTAAGTGCCTTGGAAACGGACTACCCCTTTGTTGACGACCCCCGCAAACGAAATAAGGACCATGAGTTACGGATATGCACCTGGAATGTCCGGTTCCTTTATAAGGAGGGTGCCTCTATCCAGCTGGTTGATGTCCTCGAAAAATACAGAGCTGACATCACCGCTCTCCAGGAAATGCGATGGACAGGACAGGGCTGCTCCAAAAGAGCGTCCTGTGACATCTACTACAGTTGCCATGCTGAAAGGCACGAATTAGGATGTGGATTTTTGGTCAGCAAGAGACTACGACATCTTGTCTCACAGTTCACGCCTGTGAACGAATGACTGGCCACAATCCGCATCAAGGCAAAATTCTTCGACATCAGCCTTATATGTGCCCACGCTCCGATGGATGAGGACAATGTGACCAAGGAGAGAGGAGAGCGCCTCGAAGAAGCTTATGACCGCTGCCCCCCCACGATATCAAAATCGTGCTTGGCGACTTTAATGCCAGGGTGGGCAAGGAAGGTACCTTTGGTCCAACTGTCGGAAAATTCAGCCTCCACCGGAACACCTCCGATAACGGAATGAGGCTGATCGACTTCGCCGCAGCACGAAACATGGTAATTAGTGGTACCAGATTCCAGCATCTCGACATCCACAAAGCGACATGGCTGTCTCCAGATCAACGTACAAGAAACCAAATTGATCATGTGGTGATTGACGGAAAGCATGCTTCCAGTGTGATGGACGTGAAATCGATCCGTGGTGCCAACATCGACTCGGATTACTACCTTGTTGCACCTAAGGTGCGCACACGCTTATGTGTCGCAAATAACAAGAAAAGTCCCACACAGAGAAAGCTCGACGTCAGTAAGCTGCGATCACCAGAGACAGCAGATGCATTTGCCACTCGACTATCGGATCTGCTTATGCAGAACACTCCCCCACTTGATGATACATGCGCACGGTGGACACATATATCCTACTCCATGACTACTGCTGCCGAGGAGGTAATCGGTTACTACCGGCCTCTGAGGAATGAGTGGTATGATCAGGAATGTAGCGACGCTACCGCAGCGAAATACGCCGCCTACAGAAGAACCCTGCGTGCAGGTTCAACACGAGCTGTTAAGGAGCGGTAGAGAGAGAAAAGGAGTGCAGAGAGACGTCTTTTCAGGCGCAAGAAGAGGGAGTTGGAAAGACGTGAGTGTGAGGAGATAGAGATGTGTACCGACAAGAATGAGACTCGAAAATTCTTCGAAAAGATCAAGCGCCTAAGTGGAGGTTTAAATCCCGGAGCCTCTTCTTGTCGTGATGGAAATGGGAATCTGGTTACAGATGTCCAGAGTGTACTGAGCCTATGGAGGGAACACTTCTCCACGTTACTGAATGGCGATGCTACGAACAATTCCGCCAGTGGAGGAGATTGCCCGATAACCCCAATTACAGATGATGGTGTTGATGTTCCACCACCCGACTATGACGAGGTTGAAACGGCCATTTTAAGGCTGAAGAACAACAAAGCTGCAGGTGCTGATGGCCTGCCTGCCGAGTTGTTTAAGACCGGAGGCGATGAGCTGCTCGCCTGCATGCACCAGCTCATAAGCAGAATATGGTCGGATGAAAGCATGCCTAATGATTGGAGGCTCAGTGTTCTCCGTCCTGTACATAAAAGAGGAGACCCCACAATTTGCGCCAACTACCGTGGAATAAGTCTCCTGAGTATCGCATACAAGGTCCTATCGAGCGTATTGTGTGAAAGATTGAAGCCCATGCTCCACAACCTGATCGGACCTTATCAGTGTGGCATCAGATCTGGTAAATCTACCATCGACCAAATTTTCACACTGCGCCAAATCCTGGAGAAGACCCAAGAAAAACAGATCGACACACACCACCTATTTGTTGATTATAAAGCCGCTTTCAACAGTCCGGTAAGGGATTACCTCTACGCAACAATGTCTGAGTTCGGTATTCCTGCAAAGCTCATTCGACTTTGTAGAATGACACTGCATAACTCCCGTTGTGCAGTGAAAATTGGGAAGGACCTCTCCGCACCGTTTAATACCGAACGGGGTTTCAGACAAGGTGATTCGTTATCGTGCGACTGCTTCAATCTTATTATGGAGAAAATAATACGAGCTGCTGATCTACGACATAATGCCACTATTTTCAACAAAAGTGTTATGCTGTTGGCGTTTGCCGACCATATTGACATAATCGGTATGAACACGAGAGCAGTCAGTGCAGCATTCTCAGAGTTTGAAAGAGAGTCGCGTCGGATGGGTCTTACCGTGAACGAGGGCAAGACGAAGTATCTAGTGTCAACAAACAAAGAATCCCGGCGTCTTGGACAGCACGTCACTGTTGACAACTACGCTTTTGAAGTAGTAAGGGACTTTGTCTATCTTGAAACCAGCATGAACATCAGTAATGACGTCAGCCTGGAGATATTGCGAGGGATCACTCTTGCAAACAGGTGCTATTTTGGGCTAAATAAGCAATTGAGAAGTCGAGCTCTCTTTCGAAGAACGAAAACTACACTCTACAATTCTCTCATTATGTCTGCCCTAACATATGGCGCTGAAGCCTGGACAATTTCCACCTCGGATGAGCGAATGCTTGGAGTTTTCGAGAGAAAAGTAATACTCAAGATCTTTGGACCTATTTGCGTTGGTGGCGATTACCTAATAAGGTACAACCACGAGCTGTATGAGCTGTACGCCGATATTGACATAGTAAAGCGCATAAAAATCCAGCGGCTGCGCTGGCTAGGTCATGTCGAGCGAATGGAAGAACACGCTCCAGCTAAGAAGGTGTTATATTCGGAACCCGCTGGGGGACGACGCAGAAGAGGAAAACCTAACCTACGGTGGAACGACCAAGTACTGGAGAACCCGACGGCGATTGGAATTTCTAACTGGCGCCATCTAGCGAAGAACAGATATGGCTGGCGAAACATATTATATTCGGCCTAAATCGATATTCGGTTGTTATGGCCAAATAAGTAAGTATGTAAGTAAGTATATGTTAAGTGTAACGTTTGATATAATGTAACTGATTCTCATTAACGGTCGTACTGTTGTTGTTGTTGTTTCTTATACTGATTTGTGTACATTTATATATAAGTAGAACGTTGAGGGTACAGAGTAGTCCGAAGAAAGCGAAGTTAACAGATAGTTCTAAAGACAATAAAGCAACGTGAAAACTTGAAGACAATTATATTTTTGGGATCACAAAAACTATTGTGATTAAATACCTTCTATAAAGGTGGCACCAAATTAAACAAACAGTGCGCGCGACGTAATTTTCTGGCGTAGACAATATATATATATATATGTATATATATATATATAAAAATTAAATATTTAAAATTAAAAAATATATATATATATATATATATATATATATATATATATGTGTGTGTATATATATATATGTATATATATATATATATACATATATATATAAATATATATATATATATATATATATATATGCATATATATATGTATATATACATATATATATATATATATATATATATATATATATATATATATATATATATATATATATATATATGTATATATACACTACACTGGAAAATGTGCTTGGTGTACCTCTATGACATTATCCTGGTGGGAAAAGATTTTAACCACCACCTGGAAAAGTTTAAAAAAGTATTTGAGCATATAAAATCAGCAGAGCTTAAACTGAATATGAAAAAGTGTTCACTCTTCAGGCGATTCCGTGAAAGTCACCAATAAGAGTGGACGTGTTTGATAGAGTCGGAAAAGTGATTGTTTTCGGTAAAAAAAAAATTTTTAATATTTTGCGAAAAGACGCTAAGAAACTCAGTGAGTTATTTCGGTGATTTTTTTTTTTTTTTAGAAAAAAAAAGTAAACATAATAATATCGTTTGCAAACATTTTGTTTATAATATGAGTGTTCAGCGCTCTCCTCTCCGGCAACGGCAATCGCCTGTTAATGTGTGTGTAAACCATAATTTGCAATCACCCGCGCAAACCCCCCCGATAAGTGCATTATCAAAAAAAAACAGTTGATACACACTGCACAAGTGAAAGTAACAGTGCAAATCTTTTGCCTGTACATATTCCTCACTCTAACACTACATCAAAATTTGCAACAACAATAAATACAGACAAAAAAAATAATTTGTTTTCTCGTGATATACTATCTCCCTCTATACCGTGGAGTGTACAATGCGCTTCTCCTGCTGCAACACCAACAGCTACAACATCAAAGCAAACAAATAACGGCCTTTCTACTAAAGTGCATGACCCAGTAGTTAAAGAAACTAGTGCGATGACTAATAAAGAACCAGTTGCTGTTCAAACTGGAATTGATCGCTACATTACTGTAGTAAAGCGAAAAAGAAGTCCACAAAATTCAAAACAAATGAATTCAACAAAAATTCAAAAGCAGAACACTGCCCCTATTAGTTCGGAAAATAGATACGCTTTGCTTTCAGGTGATGAAAGTGACCAAAATATTATCTCCAAGAAAAATTTCAAACCCCCACCCATTTTCTTAAGAGAACGCAACTCAGATAAGTTGATTTCTAGAATTACAAGTCTTATAGGACCAAAGAATTTCCACGTTGTTCCTATTCGCAAAGGCCAAATTGAGGAAACGAAAGTGCAAATCTACAGCGAAACTCATTATCGCAAAGTAATTGCGGAATTTGATGCTGTAAAAAGGAATTACTACACATATCAGCTAAAAAGTAGTAAGGGCTTAATCGTAGTACTCAAAGGCGTCGAACCCAACGTTGACATTAACGAAATCAAACTTGCCCTTCAGGAAGAAGGGTTTCAAGCCAAAACAGTATTCAACATTCTCAACAAGAGCAATATACCTCAACCGTTATATCGTATTGAGCTTCAGCCTGAAACAAAACCCCTAAAAAAAGGTGAAGTACACCCCATATATAAAATTCGATATTTATTGCATCGCAAAATCACAATCGAAGAACCCCATAAGAGAACTGGACCTCCTCAGTGCAGAAATATGGACATACTAAGACATATTGTACCCTGCCAGCTGTTTGTGTGATTTGTGGAGATCTCCATAAATCAAATATATGCCCAAAATCTAAAGGCGATGCTAGCATGAAAAAATGCAGCAATTGTGGAGGTAATCACACCGCAAATTATAGAGGTTGCCCAGTATATACAACCCTAAAGCTGAATTTCTCCGCTAGCAATCAACCTCTAAAACCAGTTGAGCAAACTCAGATAGCCAACTCAAGTAAGAGACAAAATATTGATGCAACACAATTCTTCTCTGCAATCCCAAACAAGAATCAAACCAATTCATACGCTAGCGTGTTAAAACAAAACCCACACCAACAAAGCAATGTAAATAATGAGCAGAAACACTCACTGCCCACCCAACAGCCAAGTACCCTTGAACATTTGCTATCCAGACCATGAGTTGTCTCAAGATATGCCACTGGAACGCCAACGGCTTAAGCCAGCACCGTTTGCAGCTAATTCAATTCATTGAATCCAGCCAAATCGACATAATGATGATATCTGAGACCCATTTCACTGACAAAAATTGCTACCAAATACCATATTACAAACTGTAAACCACAAATCATCCGCATGGTAAGGCACGCGGAGGAACTGCCATATTGATAAAAAGCAGAATAAAACATCATGTTCTCGAAGATTTCAGTAGCGTCTACTTGCAAGCAACATCTATATGTCTATATATCTATATGTCTGGAAGAATACATCTCTAAGCTAGTAATATCTGCGATATACTGTCCCCCAAGATACAGTGTTACCGAACAGCAATATAAAGAATTTTTCTCAACTCTTGGTAGCAAATTCTTGGTTGCTGGCGATTTCAACGCCAAACACACTCACTGGGGCTCCCGCTTAATAACTCCAAAAGACAGAAGACTATGTTCAATCATCACTAACCACGGCTACGATGTTATTTCAAATGGTCAACCGACATATTGGCCGACGGACAAGAGGAAAATACCCGATCTCATAGACTTTGGAGTCGCCAAAGGTTTGCAGATGGAAAATATCTCCACAGAGTGTAATTATGATCTATCATCTGACCACTCACCCACGGTAATATCTATAAAATCACCAAACCCCCAAGGTAATTGCGTTAGAAAGAAAATAGACTGGTTAAAATTCAAGAAATATATAAATTCCCATCTTCCTCTGAGTACTGTATTAAGAAATGGACACGATGTAGACTCAGCACTCGAAAAATTCAACCAGCTGCTCTCATTATCTCATTAGCTCTCAGCTCAGCCACCTGCACAAAGGTATGCAAGCAATCAAACTATAGCCCATACACACAAGCCGACATTGAATTGCTAGTAAGACAGAAAAGAAAACTCCGAAGACAATGGCAAGAATTCAGATCACCGAATCTGAAAACACAGCTACAGCACTGCACTCGAAAGTTAAAGCAAGCCTTAAAAAATAAAAACAACAAAGAGTTATAAGAGCACATAGCGAAATTAACACCTGGTGAAGCGTAAGACTACTCTTTGTGGAAATCAGCAAAAAACTCAAATCGGCCAATTCTCACTGATTCCCCCATCCGTTTGAGTGACGGTAATTGGGCTAGAAGCAACTGTGAGAAGGGTTTGGCTTTTGCAAACCACCTAAAAAGTGTGTTTACACCCAATCCACCCTCTTCACAGTCCTCATTACCAAAATTAACTTATCAACCTTGCTCAATAACGCTCAAAATTAAAAAAAGGACATATTCAAAGCAATTTATAAAGATTTAAACCCAAAAAAATCACCTGGTCCAGATAAAATTACCGGTAAAATGATAAAAGAGCTACCTTCGGCTATCCTTCGTATTAAACACTATCCCAAATGCTGGAAAACTTCAAAAATTATTATGATAGCAAAACCAGGAAAAGACCCTACAAAAGTTGCATCGTACAGACCTATCAGCCTCCTGCCTCTACTTTCTAAAGTATTCGAAAAGCTACTTGTCATGAATATAACTCCATTTATTAATCTCAACCAACTGATTCCTCAACATAAGTTTGGATTTAGAAAACAGCACGGCACAATAGAACAAGTCCACCGCATTGTAACTCTGATAAGGAACACTTTTGAAGAAAAAAAGTATTGCTCAGCTGTCTTTCTTGATATCAATCAAGCTTTCGATAAAGTATGGCACGATGGCCTTATTTACAAACTCAAACTATTACTGCCTGCAAATGTCTCCTCATTGCTTGGTAGCTACCTCACGAAAAGACAATTTCTCGTATATCACAAGGATTACACAACAAATCCATTGGATATTCACGCTGGCGTTCCTCAAGAAAGCGTTTTGGGCCCCTTACTGTATCTCTTATACACTACAGATATGCCCAGCAATAACTATACATTTATATCGACCTTTGCAGGTGATACTGCAATATTGTGCACTCGCTGTAACCCCATAGAAGCTACTAAACTCCTGCAGACTCATATCGATTCTCTCGAAATCTGGCTAGCAAAATGGCGTATAAAAGTCAATGAATCAAAGAGCGTACATGTAACCTTCACGCTAAGGCCAGATATACAGTGGCTCCCAGCTTATTTCGTACAGTGACAGTTTAAAAATTGCTGCAGTCGTAATTCCTAATATAGCAAAAATTTGAACAAAATATAAATGCCATTTTTGAAAGGAAGGTTTGTTTTTTATTTTCCAAAATTTACTTTTTCAAAATTTTAGTGTTTGACACTATAAAAAAATAAAATAAGAAAAAAATAGGAAAATTCATGTCACAGCTTATTTCGTACAGTCTCTTTAAGTTCAAACTAAAAACAAAGTAAGTTGATTTTAATATTTAGTATGACATCCCTTAGCGTTAATGACAGCCTGGAGTCTACTTGGCATTGAATCCACCAATTTTTGAGTGATGTCTGGTGTGATTTTTTTCCATTCCTCCATCAGTACCTTCTTTAGGTCTTGCTTATTAGAAATCTTGTGTGTTCTTATTTTATTGTCCAAAATAGACTAAAGATTTTCAATCACATTCATGTCAGGTGACTGTGGTGGTGGAGACATCAAGTGTGAGCAGTTCAAATAAGCCAAGATTGCACAATCCCAGATTTATGTTTTGGGTCATTATCTTGGTAATACCGAAATTCTTCCCGCAAACCCAGTTTGTCTGCACTTTGAAGTAAATTGTTTTTCAGAATCTCGAGGTACTTCATTTTGTCCATTGTTCCCTCAATAAAAACCAATTCACCTACTCCGGCTGCTGACATGCAGGCCCAAACCATCACGCTACCGCCACCATGCTTCACTGTGGGCTTAAGGTTCTCCTTGTTTAGCTCGGTATTAGCTTTACGCCAAACATATGACATTCCGTCCGAGCCAAAAATATTAAACTTAGACTCATCCGCGAAAATAACGGTATTCCAGAACGCAGGAGTATTAATAATATGCTCTTTGGCGAAGTCAAGTCGGCGTTGTATATTCATTTTCGAAATGAATGGTTTCTTTCGGGCTACTCGACCGTTCAAGTCATGATTGCGCAGCACACGTCGGACAGTTTCAGCACTGGATGATTTTCCTATTTCACGCTGAACCTCTGCAGCCAACTTCGGAGCGGATAACTTTGGATTTTTCTTAATTTTTCGTACAATATAACGCTCGTCTGATGCGTTGAAAATCTTATTAGGTGCTTCTCTGCCCTTGTTCTCCAACCGATTTTCGCGAACGAAGCGTTGAATGATGTATTGGACAGTTGAGGCACTTAAATTTGTCATTTCAGCAATTTTTTGCACACTCTGACCTTTCCTAAAATGGTTAATTACCAGTTTACGCTGTTCCATCCTTGTACGATGACCCATAAAGCTAAATGTTTAATTTACAGCACTTTAACTATTTAAAATAATAATAATAAAAATTGTTATAATAGTTAAAAAGGTCCAAAAACTCATACAATTCAAAAAAACTTTGTAACTGCGCGGCAGAATGAAACTTACCTACATTGAAGTTTGTGTACGAAATAAGATGTGAGCTGAAAATCAGCTGATCAATAGTTTTTCTCTCTTGCATAACAAAAAGAAAAATTTTTGGGGTTCCCCGTTTTCTTATTAACTTTACTAAACACATACACAGACATCTACATTCAAAACTTATCGATAAGTTTTTTAGTTTCGATGTTACAGCCATGTACATAAAAATATATACACTGTACGAAATAAGCTGTGAGCCACTGTATGTCCCCCACTTAAAATTAATGGCCAATCAGTTCCACAATGTTCCTCAACAAAGTACTTGGGTATTCACCTCGACAGAAGGCTGACCTGGAAAAATCACATAGAGGCAAAGAAAACTCAGATCAAGCTTAAAATTAATCAGTTATGGTGGCTGATACACAAAAGATCAAAGTTGAATCTCGAATACAAAGTGCTATTATATAAAGCAATCCTGAAGCCAATCTGGACTTATGGTATTCAGTTTTGGGGCACCGCATCTCCCTCAAATATCGAAAAATTGCAGCGAATACAATCCAAGTGTCTGCGAATTATTGTAATCGCGCCTTGGTATATGAGGAACGTTAACATCCATCGAGATTTAAATGTACCCACAATTTCTGAGTAAGTTGCATTGTCCTGCAGAAGCTACATTCAAAAATTACACAGTCATCCGAATCCCCTTGCTAGGCAATTGTTGCTGTGCACGGGGCATCGTCGATTAAAAAGAAAAGACACACTGAATATGCTGTGAAATTGCTAATCCTCGCGACTCAACAAATTGTGATGGAACGTTGGGAATATCACATAATTTTAGTTAGTTTGTAAGATTTGATCACTTATTGGTAGTTTCTAAGTAATTTTAGAAAGATCCAATAAAAAAGCTTGTTAAAAAACAAACAAAAAAAAAAAAAAAAAAACTCTTCAGGCGAAGAGTTAAATATCTTGGTCATAAAGTAACAACAGAAGTGGTACAAACCGACGAGGAGAAAGTAGTAGCAGTACAAGAATGGCCCATTCCGTCGAATCTTCACGAGTTAAGAAGCTTTATAGACGTATGTACCTACTATAGACGATTTGTTCCTGGATTTGTAAACATCGCTAGCAGTCTGCATGAGTTAACAAGAAAGAACAAACCATTTGTATGGGGCAAGGAACAAGAGAAAGCATTCCCACAGCAAAAAGAAAGACTCTGTTCAGCACCAGTATTAGCGTATCCAGTACCTGGACAAACGTTTGTGTTGGACACAGATGCGAGTGGAATAGGTGGTGTGCTCTCTCAGATCATAGATGTTCAAGAAAAAGTAATTGCATACCACAGTAAAATCCTGTCGAAGCCTGAAAGAAACTACTGTGTCACTCGAAGAGAGTTGTACCCAATTCTAGAATGTCTAAAGTATTTCCATGAATAATTGTACCGTCTATCATTTCATCTACGAACTGACAAAACAGCGCTAAGGTGGTTATTACAATTTAAAAGTCCAGCAGGATAATTGGCGCGCTGGATTGAATGGCTGCAGAGTTATGATTTTACATTCGAGCATCGTAAGAGACACGGCAACGCAGATGCTCTATCTCGTCGTCCTTACAAAATGGAATGTACACATTGTTCTCGAGTGGAAAGCAAGGAGCACATTGTCGACTTATGACTTACGAATATCTTGCCGGAGGAGTCACCTAACGAGTGCAAGAAAATCAGCGGAACGACCCAGATATCGTAAACATTATGGAATACAAGGAGCAAGGCGTACGCCAGTTTGGCAAGAAATGGCTAATGAGAGTCCAATAGCAAAGGCATACTGTACGCAGTGGCAAAGCCTGCACTTACGAGACGGATGTTTACCCCGAGCATGGGAAAGTGAAGATGGAAAAATCACTAATGATCTTCTAATGCTTCCAGTGGGGGGCATTAGCCACGACCAAAACCGTCGAGAAAATAAAGAAACGATTTAATTGGGTTGGATGCCACCACCACCAGATTGGACCAGATTATATTCGAAAGTACAGGCAATGTGTAATGGCCACGGTCTTACCAAGAAAAGTCAAGGTAAGATGCTCCAATACGCCGTAGGTGCTCCATTTGAGCGAATTGCTATGGACATAGCTGGACCATTTCCAATAAGCGACGGAGGAAACAAGTATGTTCTGGTGATTATAGATTACTTCAGTAAATGGCCTGAAGTATACCCCATTCCAAATCAAGAAGCTAGTACAGTTGCGGATGTATTCGTCAACCAATGGTTTACTCGTTTTGGTGTACCGATGGAGCTACACTCAGACCAAGGTCGAAATTTCGAATCAGTTGTATTCCAAAAGATGTGCCGTATGTTGGGTATATACAAAACTCGTAGAACACCTTTGCATCCACAATCTGATGGAATGGCAGAACGATTTAACCGTACCTTGGAGGAATATTTCAGAAAAGTTGTAGATAAATACCAAAGAGACTGGGATGTACATATACTAATGTTCCTCATGGCATGTCGATGCGCACAACATGAGACGACGGCTATTACACCAGGAATGGCAATTTTTGGAAACGAGTTAAGACTTCCAACTGATTTAAAATATGGAGTCGCAACACCAACGAGATGAACTAAAGGTAACTACACTAACGAAAAGCGGGATCAGTTGGATGAAGTACATCAGTTCATCAGAGAGCGGTCGCAGATGATGAGCGATAAAATGAAGGGCAGGTATAACTTGCAAGCAAATTCAAAACGGTTCTTTGAAGGAGAGCTTGTAATGCTTCATAATCTACAACGAAAGAAAGGCCTGTCCCATAAGCTACAGACTCATTGCGAAGGACAATATGAGATTATAGCAAAGATAACTGACGTAGGGTATCGAATTCAACGTGACTGGAATAAAGAACAAAGTTTAAAGTAGTGCACTTGGAGCAACTTGCGCCATATCGGCAGGAAGTATAAAAACTTGTTCGGGACGAACAAGGTTAAGAGGAGGGCAGTGTAATAAGTATCGATTGTTGGTTACTCATCACTAATTGTGAATGACACGAATATTGGCAATATCGAAGCGAATGTCAACAAAAAGAAATAGGCGATAACCAGAACAAGGCAACGAGAAAGAAAGAGAAGAATATCGACTACGATAAAGGAAGATTCTGCATTGTTGCCATAGAGTATAAATAGGGCCAGTTGTTGATAAATGAATTAAATTAAATCCGTGACCGCGCAAACATTGATACAGTATCAGAGGAGAAAGTAACAAGTACATTAAAGAGTTATTGTAAATAGCTGATTGTAAATAGAGTTAATTAAATAAATTGTTGCTGTATACAGTTGTACAAAATGAGTGTTGCAATTATTATTGACAGAATCCAATGATTGAATAAGGTTGATTCAAATTTAATTAAACGTTCACAAAATAAAAAAATAAAATATATATATATATATATATATATATATATATATATATATATATATATATGTATATATATATATATATATATATATATATATATATATATATATATATGTATATATATGTATATATATATATATATATATATATATATATATATATACATATATATGTGGCACTTATAAGGCCCGAATATCTCTTTCGTCGAGTTTCTCTTCCATTACTGTTGCACGAGTTAAATTTTGGATAGTATTAGAAGGGTATTATTAATTATTTTAGCCGGTTCCGAACGGCAGAACTCTTGCAACATTACTTCTTCTGAGCTTTGCCACAGAGTTCTTTTAGAAGCGTTTCCATGGCAAATTATTACTGCTGGAAGAATTGCCAATTGCTTGCCGACAGGTTGGTACAGTTCAAAAGAAAAATCTTTTCGATATTAGATTTGTTATGCTTCAGCCGGGGATCGAACCTACAGATCAGTAGGGCAACACACTAATCACTGAGCTACGTCACCCTCCTAGTTAATATGCTCTACCTTTTTTAGCAACCTCTTTGTGCAAACACATGCGCATATGTAAGATTGTACGTATATGGCACATACATACTTGTATACATTTCTCGAATTGCTACTACGTAGAAGAATTCATTAAAAATTAATCCACGGTTTTCTTATTCTCACTCTTATTAAAGTCGTTGGTACTGCTGTTACTGTTGCTGCTGTAATTCAGAGTATAAAATTACATTGCATGATGGCGATAGAATGACTGTCAGTTGAATTTGTGAGTCTCTCTGCTACACAGCAAGCATAAGGTATATACTACGGGTAAAGGACGAAATCTGTTTCGAACAGTCAGTCAGACAGCCAAGGAATACCCTTTAACATTCCTTATTTTTGGTGTTGTTTTTTTATCCTCCATAGAATGATAGACTTTTATGCGTTTCGTCCTGATGGTCCACATAAACTGAATACTTTGCAATATTTACCTGTACCACAGGGATAAGTTGTAGTTAAAATTATAGTCATCTCGTTCGTCTTTTTGCGGCAAGTACTAACGTTTCAGCAACGATGGTTTCAGACATACTTAAATTCTTGAAGTATTTTCTAAGTATATGAGGTTAAGTAGAATTTACAATATATTCCCTCGAACAAAGAAATAGATTTCGTTGTTGTGTTTTTTAGTACAGGAGTGTGTGTGAGTGTAGGTACCATTTTTATGTATTGTATTCGTACATCCATACCATTTTTATGCAATTTTTTGATATCTTCTCGAATTGAATTGCAAGGATAAAATTCAAATGTTAGGAAATTAGTTGTATTTACGTACATATAATATATTGCACCTTATGTATGTACAATAGATTTGAGATTCAAATTTTAGTGGAATTTTTATATATATATTAGAAATTCGGATTCAGCGATATAATCCATTAATTTATATTGCCGATGAGATATTAAGGGAAAAATATTTACCCTTCAGTATTAACGCCTTATGCGCGGGCCCAGAGTCTTGCAGAAATATCTATAATTTGTTTTGGAATATAGTTCAAAGCTCCACGTCATTCCTTAAAAATTCTCACTGATAGCTTTTACCCGCTACTTTAACATCCATTTCATATCATAAAGATATAAAAATAAATATGTAGCACTTATAAGCCTTCAGGATTCTTTGGTGGCGCTTCTCTTCCATTACTGGTTGCTTCAATAATATTTCCGGTGACCCGTCGGATTACCAAACGTGTGCCGTTGCATAATCTAGATGGGTTTAGTTTGCGAAGCAGAATTATCGGCTGATCAATCTTCAATCGAAGATTATGTGGTGACATTCCTGCCATATCTAATAAATTTAAAAATCACTTGGATAATTTACTGCTTCATTTTCATCAACGACAGTGTCGATTGATTTGAAAGGCATCTAGTAATGACTAGTTCGACTAGTAATGAGTGTTGAATCTAAAAGTTAAATTAATCAACGTCAACATTTCTCGCTGCCAAAGTAGCACGTAATTTACACTCACAATTAATTCAAGTTTTGAATTAACGATGGTGTAGAAATTGTTTGTGTTTTTGGATGCAATCTAAGACAGTGATCGGGCGGTCAGACGATGGCATACCCTAATGATGAAGTGCCAAATTTGAAATTAAAATACACGTATCCTCGATCAGCTCTTGCTTCATTGTACATTTCTGCCGTGTAATCCAGGTTTTGATCTTAGTTGGTGTGTCGAATTCGGTGCAGTATGTCTTCAGTCATGCAATTCTTGTATTTTTGCCACAAAGCCGATGTTATACAGCGTGGATGCAAATGCTGTATCAACAAGTGTCAGATCGCAATGATAGTCGTCATCCAGCAATTGCAACTCGCGACATGCATTATGCAATACGAACATGTATAAAGTGATCAAAAATGATGTATATATACGTATCATATATACGTAGGTTGCCTTTTATATTTTAAAAAGTATGATCTAGTGACTTGACAAATTCATCTCGGTAAAAAAATGGATTTACCTCGTGAACATTTTCGGGCTATGGTTTTTTACGATTTTCGAAGTGAATTATCTCAACAACAGTGCTTTGGTAATCTTCATGCGGCATTTGGCGATGAAGCACTTAACCCTCCAGATAATTTATAACTGGTTTATTGAATTCAAGCGTGGTCGCCGTTCGTTCCATGATGAATTTCGTAAAGTTGTCTACAATCGGTCATCGATAATGAAAGATCGTCATGTGACATACTGTGAGAGAGGCATTCTTGGGCATTAGTTCCACCGCCGTGCATTCGGTATTGCATGAACACGTAACTGTTCTCGTTGGATCTCGCATAATTTAACAATCGCTCAAAAAATGACTGTTGATTGGTGCAAAAAATTATGAAAAAAATTCGATCGCGGTGCTTCCAAAATGAGCCAAACCCAACAAAAACCATATTTTGAGGAGTCTCGGTCAAAGTGGAAAAGTGCTTCGACAATTGAGCGTATGCAAAATTGTTAGATCTTCATGAAGAATACTTTGAAAAACAATAAAACCATTTTTCATGATAACCAAATGCATTTTCATACTTTTGAAAAAAATATAAAAGGCAACCCTCGTACATATCATATGTACATTCTTCAAACATTCATTGCTTCATTTGCAACCGCATGTTCGTATGAACATGTGTATTCGTTCGCTTTTAAACTTTTAATATATATATATATATATACAGTGGCTCACAGCTTATTTCGTACAGTGTATATATTTTTATGTACATGGCTGTAACATCGAAACTAAAAAACTTATCGATAAGTTTTGAATGTAGATGTCTGTGTATGTGTTTAGTAAACCTAATAAGAAAACGGGGAACCCCAAAAATTGTTCTTTTTGTCATGCAAGAAAGAAAAACTATTGATCAGCTGATTTTCAGCTCACATCTTATTTCGTACACAAACTTCAATGTAAGTAAGTTTCATTCTGCCGCGCAGTTACAAAGTTTTTTTGAATTGTATGAGTTTTTGGACCTTTTTAACTATTATAACAATTTTTATTATTATTATTTTAAATAGTTAAAGTGCTGTAAATTAAACATTTAGCGTTATGGGCGTCGTACAACGATGGAACAGCGTAAACTGGTAATTAACCATTTTAGGAAAGGTCAGAGTGTGCGAAAAATTGCTGAAATGACAAATTTAAGTGCCTCAACTGTCCAATACATCATTCAACGCTTCGTTCGCGAAAATCGGTTGGAGAACAAGGGCAGAGAAGCACCTAATAAATTAAGAAAAATCCAAAGTTATCCGCTCCGAAGTTGGCTGCAGAGGTTCAGCGTGAAATAGGAAATCATCCAGTGCTGAAACTGTCCGACGTGTGCTGCGCAATCATGACTTGAACGGTCGAGTAGCCCGAAAGAAACCATTCATTTCAAAAATGAATATACAACGCCGACTTGACTCCGCCAAAGAGCATATTATTAAGACTCCTGCGTTCTGGAATACCGTTATTTTCGCGGATGAGTCTAAGTTTAATATTTTTGGTTCGGACGGAATGTCATATGTTTGGCGTAAAGCGAATACCGAGCTAAACAAGGAGAACCTTAAGCCCACAGTGAAGCATGGTGGCGGTAGCGTGATGGTTTGGGCCTGTATGTCAGCAGCCGGAGTAGGTGAATTGGTTTTTATTGAGGGGACAATGGACAAAATGAAGTACCTCGAGATTCTGAAAAACAATTTACTTCAAAGTGCAGACAAACTGGATTTGCGGGATGAATTTCGGTACTACCAAGATAATGACCCAAAACATAAATCTGGGATTGTGCAATCTTGGCTTATTTGGAACTGCCCACACTTGATGTCTCCACCACCACAGTCACCTGACATGAATGTGATTGAAAATCTTTAGTCTATTTTGGACAATAAAATAAGAACACACAAGATTTCTAATAAGCAAGACCTAAAGAAGGTACTGATGGAGGAATGGAAAAAAATCACACCAGACATCACTCAAAAATTGGTGGATTCAATGCCAAATAGACTCCAGGCTATCATTAACGCTAAGGGATGTCATACTAAATATTAAAATCAACTTACTTTGTTTTTAGTTTGAACTTAAAGAGACTGTACGAAATAAGCTGTGACATGAATTTTCCTATTTTATTCTTATTTTATTTTTTTATAGTGTCAAACACTAAAATTTTGAAAAAGTAAATTTTGGAAAATAAAAAACAAACCTTCCTTTCAAAAATGGCATTTATATTTTGTTCAAATTTTTGCTATATTAGGAATTACGACTGCAGCAATTTTTAAACTGTCACTGTACGAAATAAGCTGGGAGCCACTGTATATAATATATATATATATATATATATATATATATATATATATACATATATATATATATATATATAGATATATGTATATATATATATATATATATATATATATATATACACATATATACATATATATATATATATATATATATATATATATATATATACATATATACATATATATATATATATATATATATATATATATATATAATCTCCTTTTACCTCTATACACTTTTTCCAGCGATATTCTATAGCTCGATACCCTGTTTATAGTATGAATTGTCTAGCTACTTAAAATAGCCATCTACCGCAGACTCCATCTCTTCATTGTTTGCAAATCTTCTATCAGCAAGCCATTTTTTCAAATTTGGAAATAGAAAATAATCCGAAGGAGCTCAATCTTGCGAATAAGGTGCGTGCTGAAGCAATTCGAGCTTTAACTAATTGACTTTGGACATCATAATAGCGGATGTGTAAACTGGTGCATTGTCCTGATGAAACAACACTTTCTTTTTCACCAAATGCGGCCCTTTTAATTTCATTACTCAAACGCTGCAATAAATTAGCATATTACTCGCCGTTGATTGTTTTTTCTTTTTAAAGATAATCAATAAAAATTATCATACGTGCTTCCCAAAAAACAGACGCCATAACCTTGCAGCAGATGGAACTGTCTTCGCCTTCTTTAGACACGATTCTCCCCTTTCAATCCGCTGTTTTGACTGCTCCTTTGTCTCAGGTGTGAAGTGGTGGACTCGTGTCTCATCCATGGTTACGAATCGACGCAAAAACTCGGTTTTATTACTGTGAAACATCGCCAAACACTCTATAGAAACATCTTCACGGCGGCACCCATCTTGAACACAGCTTTTTCATCTCAAATTTTTCGGTCAATATACTGTGTATATCACTTTTTGAAATGCCTGTAATTTCACCTAGCCGGCAATCATCCAATACCATTTTGTGGATTTTCTTAACCGTTTCTGGCCTGGCCACCACAATTGGTCGATCACGACGGTGTTCATCTTGGCAGCTCGTACGACCTCGTTTAAACTCTGCCACCCAATATTTTATGGTCGTAAACGAAGGAGCAGACTCCCCCACACTAGAATCTGGTTCGGCTTTAACATTCGTTGGACTGAGACCTTTCAAATGAAAGTATTGAATTACATATCGGTGACCAGTTTTTTCCATGTTTACAACTTTCGATGGCTCCAAAAAAAAATACTAAACAACGCGGCGCTTTGAAACATATGTTTTATAAGGTTGCCACTTTTCACCAAAGGGGGTCCTCCCTCGTATATATAAATATATAAAGGTCCGTTGATAATACCTCACAAAAATGTACGTTATATAACAAATCACAAGTGGACATCTAGTTTGTTTTGGTAGGTTTTAGTGAAAAACGTATTTTAATCAGCAATTGGTGGCGGTTGTCACTTAAAAAACTAGGTCTACATGCCATAATACAAAAACACTGCAGTGGCCGACATTAGCCTATAATATGAACAACACATTACTTGTGACATGTGTGTACTTAGGAGTAACATAAATTTATCAACAACAATCATACATAAGTATTTTAATTGCTACTTGTCCATAAATTAGTATGACAATACAATATGGTGTCAAACAAATAGTCAAAGCAACGGAACTCACTGTAATGCAGTCAAAGGAGCGATAATAACTTAGTTAACACAAACATTCTTATAATTCTAAAATTTACATATACAATTTGAAAATGGAAACCGTAAATAATGCTACTCGTATATTGCCATACTTTAACTCATTCTTTGTTCCTTAAAGCGTATCGATGTCTGAACACATAGGAACGAAGTAGGTACAATTTTTTTTATATTAAAGTTTATAACTGTAGAAGACGTTTTCATTTACATTAGTTTTAGTTTCTATGATTAAATGTCTGGGACCTTAGTAATGGCAATGTATTTATTATCAGCACTAGGAGCATCGTATTCAGTTTTTGATTTATAATGTTGCTGCACTTAGAACACATTTATTTTATTTTATTTGCCATACTCTGTTCATTGATGCCTATCAGACATGTGTTTGTCAGATAATTCCCCTACATACTTACTTTAAATGGAAACAGAAAACACTATTTATTACATTTGACTCAATCATGTGTGTTTATATTACATCTCGTCGGCTTTATCCTAATTCTATTAAGCTGTGAAATGACTGAATTCGATGCCTCTTGCACTTAATTTTTGATTTATCCATGGCCGCAGATGTGGTATACTAGCGTATACTCCAGGAATATTCTCGACACCACAACCGATACCCCATGCTACAATACCCGCTTGATAAAATCGATCTTCAACGCCTGGAATTGGACAGACTAGAGGAGATCCACCATCTCCTTTGCATGTGTCTTTATCCTTTTCGCCACCGGCACAGATAAAGCTCTCATGCAATTGAAAGTACCTGCCTAAACGTGTTCGTCGCAAACTCTCCTGACACTGATTGCGAGGAACAACAGGTAAGTCGATCCTCTTCAGAATCACTTGATATGTACCTTCTTTACCAAATTTATCCTTACCCCATCCAGTGGCATAGCATCGACTATAATCAAAAGTAACATCTGACTCTGGTAAACAGATTGGTCGAATATTTTCATCATATTCGAATGGGCTGTCCAAAATTAATAGTGCAACATCATTAAAAAGTGAGCCTTTGTTAAATTGATCATGGATTATAACCTCTTTGACATGGCGATCTTGATGGGGTAGGACTTCCGATGTCGTCTGTGTGTCCCATTCACCAGCACGGACGAACAATGTTTTGGGGTCGCGACTTTGTACGCAATGCGAAGCAGTCAGGATAATTGTAGGTGCAATCAAGGCACCTCCGCATTCATATAAGTTTAACTCTTCACCGGGTGTTTCTTCCCTGCGCAATATAGCTACCATCCATGGGAATTCCCCAAAATTAGCTTCGTTATCATGAGCTCCGGTTATCTTGAAGCCGACACCATATGGATTACGGTAACCACAGCCTTCATGTTGCTTTTCTATGGTTACAATTGGAGTCTTTGTCTGTGAATTTAGGTGTCCATGTGAGGTATATGGGTCAACAATGCTAATAGGTACATACCTTATTGGGAATGTCACAACATACTTCCAAGTATTCACAATCTTGGCCATCGATACGTATGTCAATGATGCCAATACCGTCGGTACTAATTGTATCGTTTTTGCAAAGAAAGCTCGGTACGCATTCCTTCTCTGCGCCGCATGACTTGTATTTGATATCAGGGCCTTGATTCGAATTGACGTTAGTGGATATTGTGGGAGTTGGCTTAATAACAACTGGTGGTTGTGTACTACCACCTTGTCCGTCTGGCTTCGTATTGAAAATATTATTTATGAGATCGTCAAGTGTAGTAGAAGATTGTTGAGCACGTACTAAACAAATCAATGCGCTTATACAAATTAAAGCGATTTTTAGTGTCATACTGATGAGAGCTGCAAAGTGTATAAATAAATTAATGCAATTGGATTAATAAAAATATATGTATATACATATGGATTTATATATAATTTTCTAAATACTTAAATGTCTGAATCCTTATCAATCAATTGTGCAATGATTTTGACCTTTGAGTCAGTATTACTTTAAGCTAATCAAAATTGAGGTTATTTTGAAAGCAATTCAGTGAAACTTAATATTTCTTTCATTTCATTAAATATGGCACTAATATTGCTTTCTTGGGTTTGTCAAAGCTTACTGAAAATAAATATTAAATTGTAATTCTATGAAATATGTCACTTATATATAGTTTTGTATATATAAGTACTTCTTTATTCAATTCGAGACAAATTACACAGACAAATAGATTAGGTATACAAAATCGATATTCTAATAATTTGTGGTAATGACAGTGGCATAATAAGTTTTGATGAGACTTTAAAAACCAAAAACAACAATTAAATATCGGTTATACATATAACCTTATAGACAATGATGACGATAGCGACAACTTTACAACTCAAATGAATATGGAAACAGGTTTTCCTAAATGACTAATAAAGTCATAATCAAAAGGTATGTATCCAATATTAATAATTTTTGTAATATTGATATAAGGAATAACACTAAAATAGCAGCCAATAAAACATATTTGATTAAAAACGATATTAACTTACGAGAATCAATATATTTGTGTTTATATACATACACTTGATGACGACCACAGTTGTTCACAATCTATTAAGAACTAAATGTAGAAACACTCGCCTCATCAACAATCGACTCACAAACCTTGAGAAAGATTAAAAAAAGAGCTATATCAAAAGAGAAGCTTAAACGTGAAAATTCACATTATTATGACAACTCTGCGATATGTACAAAAGCGTAGCAACTGTAACGCTTGTTCTCAGTAAAATGGGAACCATGAAACGATAAACGATTGATGATTGATTTTAATTTCATAAAGCTCTATCGACACACATATTTGTGATCATTTTATATTTTTACTACTACAGTGTTATCGAGAGTATTATAGCCTAGACAGACGGCAGCCTAATTCCGGATTACCGAGTTAATTCGAATTAACTCGGGCATTAACTACAGCTAATCCGCATAAACTCTATGAGTTAATTCTCAAAATAAAAGAGGATTAGGGCAATTTGCGATGGCAACACTGCTGAAAATTGTCTATTGTGAATTTTTCTCGATCCATTTTACAAAATATTAGGTCTGTTCGCTAACAAACAACTTTCAAAATTGTTAACAGTTTTGAACATGAAAAGCGTTGTCGAACAAATAAATCCAGCTGTCAATTACGAACGGTGAATGCCAATTTACAAGTTTCTGATAGTTTTCAGTTCACGTACTTCTTGTAGATTTTCTCATATCGAGAGTGATAGATGACAGAAATTGATAGTGATAGTAATGTAAGTGGACAGACCTAATAAAACAGCAATCAGCCGTTTAGTTAATCCGCAATACTGCCGTCTGTCAGGATATTATTTTATTCGTATTAAGTGCGCCGGTAATCCGGAATTAGGCTGCCGTCTGTCTAGGCTATTAAAGTATTATATGTCATAGATGGGCACACTGCGTTATATATTTACTCCATTACCAATAGTAATAATCAGTAAAATTTTTGCATTACCAGTAAGCAGCAAACATAATTTCTTACTTATTGCTGAAAAAATTTGGAGGAAAAATATTTTTTACTGATTTCAATAATCATTTTGCAAAAAAAAAATATTTGATTTGCATTATTAGTAAAATGTTTATTGTTTACTGAAAATAGTTACTGGTAATAAAATCTCATCAGAGAAATTAAATCATGTTGGTACCCAATAAAAATGGTAATCATCTCAAAATATTGTGTAATGTTAACGATCACCTCTATCCTTAGAGTAGTGATCTAGCAATGCAGCCTGTGAGGGTTTCCAAACTGTACACTTGGGGACTTCTCAAACTACTTTTTTCTTCCATCGTAGATAGAAGAGTTAGTAGAGAGTATAAATACAGAAGGGCTGGTCGTAAACCAGATGTACGGAATATTAGGTCAACATAGTTGCCAAATATATAACTGACAAATGTGGAGTTGAGGTATAGTACATCAATGAATGAGAGTAGAGTTAAATACTCCTAGTGCATTTTTGTGCGAGTGAGAGTATACGATGGTGATTGTTCTTGTCCGTTGTGAAATCGCAAAACTAAGGACCACTTTGGTCTTATATGGGTGTTAGCAAGAAAAAATTATTGGTTCTTTATATTCACAAAAATATGCTCTATACCTGGACCCTGCAAGGCCTTTTATTTTCGGCATTTGGAGATGCTTCCTTGCACGAAGGCAGCACGGAAACAATTTTATTCGGTTTCGACTTGTAAAAAGAGATTAAGTGGTTTTAGCAGCTAAATAGATGTGAACCATTTATCCATGGTTACGTATGTTGCGGTTCGTTCCATGTACATCTGTTCAAGTAAACACAAATTGCGGCGGACAACGGCGATTGAAATCAGCTTCCCATTCTCCAATAGAGTCAATTGGGTCCGATGAATTTGCAACTACAGGGTGATTTTTTAGGACTTTCTTTTTGTCAACACTGTTTTTGGCAGCTCAGCAAAGACCTTACTGAATCGACTTACAAACGAACAAAGCTTGCAGATTATTGAATTTTATTATAAAAATTCATGCTCGGTTAAGAAAGTGCATCTTGCAGTTCTTCCATTTTATGGTCAATTATGGCAAAGGTTGACGCACTGGAAGCCAATATTTAAGAATTTATTAGTGAGATACCGGCTGATATGTTGGAGAGTATGCCAAAATTGGATCCAGCATAAGAACCATTTGAGGCGGCGCAGCCGCGGTCAACGTTTACATGAAATCATCTTTAATCATTGAATTATATAGGTCGTTCTATCGACTCAAATAAAGATTTCATACTTTCTCTAAATTTTATGTGTGTAGCTCAGTGGTTAGTGTTTTCGCCTTCTGATCTGTAGGTCGTGGTTCAATCCCCGGCTGATGCATAACAAATTTAATATCGATAAGATTTTTCTTTCGAATGGTACCCACCTGTCGGCAAGCAATTGGCAATTCTTCCGACAGTAACAACTTGCCATGAAAAAGCTTCTAAAAGAACTCTGTGACAAAGCTCAGAAAAAGTGATGTCACAAGTGTTCTGCCGTTCGGAACCGGCTAACATAAGTAGGTCCCTTCTAATACTGTCCAAAATTTAAGACGCACAACAGTAATGGAAGAGAAGCTCGGCCAATGAGCCCTTTGGGGCTTTAAGTGCCACATATTTATTTATTTTTGTATATGCTCGAAATAAATAGAAGAATTCAATAGGTAAATTTCGTCATTTCGAAGAAGTTTGTTTTCCAATTTTGCAAAAAAGCACTTGCGTCATGCTCAGGCTGCTTAACGTTTACTCAACTTTAAAGCACAATTCAAACTAATGTTATTGCAACAGAGAGTCCTGTATGACAAGCGAATGGAGAAAAAATAGCGACAGTGCTGGTCCAATCGAAGAATGTTACCTATAAAAAGTATTTATGTAAATTAAAACCGAAACTCTGGAAAACTCTAAAACTTTTTATGGTTTGGTAAATAATGGGTAAAAGAAAAAGTAGTTTCAATTTTGTCCAAAGGTGGCTTTGGTGATATTTTGCCATTGCGAAATGTCACCACGTACTGTACAACTTTGGTTTCCAATCCATTCCGTTTCGAAAATTTCAATGTGAAAGATGCACCTCCCTCTGGTCGGTACGTCACTTAAAAAGCATATGAAATTCCGACTCTGGTGGAACTCAATCAGAAAATAGTACGGAGTAATAGTAAAATACTGACTACTCAAAAACACTCAATATATGGTTGCCAAACGATGTTACACAAACAAATTTAATTGATCGAATTTCCATCAGTGATATTGTTGTTGTTGTTGTTCATACGTTATAAAACGCTAAAAAGAACGTAAAGAAGAATTCGTGGGCAATGGCCGGTGTCTACGGCAGAAGACGTGTGCCACGCTTGAAGTTTGTATGGGTTAGCAGCCCTAATGTACTTCTATTTCGTTTCGCTATTCCTTACTCTCATACTCTCATTCTCTCTCTCACTCTCCCATGCTCCGTTTTCCTTTACTTTTTGTTTATATTACCATGATACTTTCTTATTATTGATAAATTCCCTAAGCAAAGCAGTGCCCGACAATTCTATCGCACGATGTACTTTAATAGTTAATATTTAATTTCAATTATAAGAAGAAGAAAAAAACAAAAAGTTTCCTACAAAACCACTTTATTTTACTGTGAAAATACGAAAGACACCAAACAATAACAATAAGTGCAGTGACATATTAAAATAATAGCGGCAGCAGGCGCATCCGGACTGCAGCCACCTCGTCTCATCATCATCATCATCATCACCTCTGCCACCAACGCTACCTGAAGGTAAGTGCATCACTGCAGCAAGCCTACCGGCACACACTCGCTGAACTTTAGAAAAACATTTAATAAATTGTTGGCACAAAATTATTGTTGATTTCTTTGCATAGTGTTGCGAGCCGGACAAAATATAACAAATTTGATGTTGGATTAAAAAAATTTGTATAGCAATATTCAGCAGATATCAACACCTGAGCAGGTGTTATATATTTTTGAAAAATAGTAATCTTTACTTCTGTTCTGGACTCTTCAAAGTGCAAACTCCAAAACCAATACTCGTATTACTTATGGGAAAAATATACTGATTTTATTTAGAATTAGAACTGTGATATTTCAGGTATTCTTTCTCCTATTTCAACGATTGATGTTTCTGAAGGCTCTTTATTCAAGAAGGTGGGTTACTAAATTCAACCATCGGATGAACATTATTCGGAGAATAATTTACACCACATATTGAATTTAAACTTTTTGCTAAAAATATTCACCAAGTTATCGCATTAATAAATTAGGAGGACGGCGTGGCACTTGTCCGATTTAGATACTTTTTTGTATTTTTCTAAATTAGGATGATATATTGTCATGTACCAAATTTCATGAAAATCAAACCACTTTTTTTATTTTTGCCAAGCTATATGTGGAGACACAACACTGTGCGTTGTATTTACATTTTATAACAAATCCCGCCTAAACATATCTGTAACATACAACAAATTCCTAGCTGAAAAATTAAGAAAATGTAACATAATATATTGTCATACAATTGACATTGTTTTACAGACGGCATGAATTTAGTAACCATCCTTCTTTTGACTTTTTTCTGCATGACTTTGAGAAATTGGCGAATTGCCACACCTACTTTAAAGATTATTATTTTTTCACGAATTATTAGTCACCAGTCACCAGGAGAAAAAATAGTGCATCTACCACGCCTATATTACAAAATGTGATTGATACTCAAATTAATTAAACGCGTTTAAAATTGCTTAACTTTCTTTGTTTTGCACATTTTTAGCGATACAATAAATAAAATAATAATAATTTCTGTTTATACAGTAATAAACTTAAGTTACATAATTAACAATTTTAATATTTCGAGTTTTTTTAAACTCTTCACTGTATAATTTTTTCCCCAGAAATATTTGTACCGCTGTTTGTTTATTTGTAATGTCCGTTGCACATCAAGCCTCGAAAAGTTCACCAATCTTCATTGAAGACTCCACTACAAAAACCAACGTAAAAAATTAAATTAAAAAAAGTTTCAGGAAAAGTTTTTTAAAAATTTTAAACATATTTGCAAAGAGAACCTTTATCACTCTTCGAAATTTCGTTTATTTTAGTTCATTTTTTTAAGGTTGTATTTGAATTTCCAAGCGTAAAGAAACAAACCATAAAGTATGCTGTAGGCAATAATTCAGAAACAACATCAATCGTTGAAATAGTAGAAAGAATACCTGAAATATCACAGTTCTAATTCTAAATAAAATCAGTATATTTTTCCCATGAGTAATACGAGTATTGGTTTTGGAGTTTCACTTTGAAGAGTCCAGAGCAGAAGTATAGATTACTATTTTTCAAAAATATATAACACCTGTTCAGATGTTGATATCTGCTGAATATTGCTATACAAATTTTTTTAATCCAACATCAAATTTTCTATATTTTGTCCGGCTCGCAACACTGTGCAAAGAAATCAACAATAATTTTGTGCCAACGATTTATTAAATATTTTTCTAAAGTTCAGCGGTATATAGCCGCTGAAAATAAGTAGGACATGGAAGTTGTACATACAACGCACCTTGATTGACAAGATTGGCTTACTACACGCTGTGAACCTATCCGTCTTCGAGGACTAATGTTCGGAGGGGAGCGAGTGTATGCCGGTGGGCTTGCTGCAGTTATGCACTTGCCTTCAGGTAGCGTTGGTGGCAGAGGTGATGATGATGATGATGAGACGAGGTGGCTGCAGTCCGGTTGCGCCTGCTGCCGCTATTATTTTAATATGTCACTGCACTTATTGTTACTGTTTGATACATATATACATATGTATATACATATATATATATATATATATATATATATATATATATATATATATATATATATCTATATATATATATCTATATATATATATATATATATATCTATATCTATATATATATATATATATATATATATATATATATATACGTATTTACAAAAGTGTCATGCTGTTAGCGTATGCCGACGATATTGACATAATCGGCATGAAAACGCGAGCAGTCAGTGCAGCATTCTCAGAGTTGGAAAGAGAGTCGCGTCGGATGGGTCTCACGGTGAACGAGGGCAAGACGAAGTAGCTAGTGTCAACAAACAAAGAGTCCCGGCGTCTTGGACAGCACGTCACTGTTGACAACTACGCTTTCGAAGTAGTAAGGGACTTTGTCTATCTTGGAACCAGCATTAACAGCAGTAATGACGTCAGCTTGGAGATCATGCGCAGGATAACTCTTGCTAACAGGTGTTACTTTGGGCTGAGTAAGCAATTGAACGAAAACTACACTCTACAAGTCTCTCATCATGCCTGTCCTAACATATGGCGCTGAAGCCTGGAAAATTTCCACCTCGGATGAGCGAATGCTTGGAGTTTTCAAGAGAAAAGTCCTACGCAAGATCTTTGGACCTATTTGCGTAACATCTGACTCTGGTAAACAGATTGGTCGAACATCATCAAGGGAGCTGCAAAAACAAAAATAGAGCCTAAAATAACGACTAGTTGAAGCGAATATGTGTACTTAAAAAACCGAATTGGCAGTTGCAAAAGTGAACAACTACCCACATTCTAAAACGATAAAAGAAAATGCTACAGGAAGACCTTAATTTTGTCAATATTTCCGTCAAATTTAATGATTAAACTAAGCTTATATACACAATCTAACTGGGTTAAACTAAGATTAACCTATTAGATTTTCAGCTGTATGTTCTTGCACTCCAGTACATCTTTACTTGCTGCTGTTTAAAATAAGTTTAAATTTAAACTCCGTTTACGTAAACTTAGTTTAAACCTAGTTTAACCTAGTTGAAAAACTGATCCTTAGTAAATAATAATATACACAAAAGGTAATCGCGCAATGAAAAAACAACAACTACAGAACGAAGTGCTGTATCAACAAACGCTATTACTTTAATATAAGTAATATATATTAGAGGACGAATGGTTTCCAATATAAAATAAAAAGAAAATCTAGATGAATAAAGAATATTATTTAAATCATAATAAAATTTAATAATTTCAAAATCAAATGAAAAAAAAAACCTTTTAGAACACATAAAAACCCCTTCTATACGGTACAATAATATGATCTGCTGTTCATATTTGACTTTTTAGTAGAGTCATTTGTGAAAGTCACCAATAAGAGTGGACGTGTTTCGGAAAAGTGATTGTTTTCGGTAAAGAAAAAAATTTTAATATTTTGCGAAAAGACGCTAAGAAACTCAAGGAGTTATTTCGGTGATTTTTTTTTTTTTTTTTTTAGAAAAAAAAAATAAATTAATAATATCGTTTGCAAACATTTTGTTTATAATATGAGTGTTCAGCGCTCTCCTCTCCGGCAACAGCAATCGCCTGTTAATGTGTGTGTAAACAATAATTTGCAATCACCCGCGCAAACCCCCCCGATAAGTGCATTATCAAAAAAAAACAGTTGATACACACTGCACAAGTGAAAGTAACAGTGCAAATCTTTTGCCTGTACATATTCCTCACTCTAACACTACATCAAAATTTGCAACAACAATAAATACAGACAAAAAAAATAATTTGTTCTCTCGTGATATACTATCTCCCTCTATACCGTGGAGTGTACAATGCGCTTCTCCTGCTGTAACACCAACAGCTACAACATCAAAGCAAACAAATAACGGCCTTTCTACTGAAGTGCATGACCCAGTAGTTAAAGAAACTAGTGCGATGACTAATAAAGAACCAGTTGCTGTTCAAACTGGAATTGATCGCTACATTACCGTAGTAAAGCGAAAAAGAAGTCCACAAAATTCAAAACAAATGAATTCAACAAAAATTCAAAAGCAGAACACTGCCCCTATTAGTTCGGAAAATAGATACGCTTTGCTTTCAGGTGATGAAAGTGACCAAAATATTATCTCCAAGAAAAATTTCAAACCCCCACCCATTTTCTTAAGAGAACGCAACTCAGATAAGTTGATTTCTAGAATTACAAGTCTTATAGGACCAAAGAATTTCCACGTTGTTCCTATTCGCAAAGGCCAAATTGAGGAAACGAAAGTGCAAATCTACAGCGAAACTCATTATCGCAAAGTAATTGCGGAATTTGATGCTGTAAAAAGGAATTACTACACATATCAGCTAAAAAGTAGTAAGGGCTTAATCGTAGTACTCAAAGGCGTCGAACCCAACGTTGACATTAACGAAATCAAACTTGCCCTTCAGGAAGAAGGGTTTCAAGCCAAAACAGTATTCAACATTCTCAACAAGAGCAATATACCTCAACCGTTATATCGTATTGAGCTTCAGCCTGAAACAAAACCCCTAAAAAAAAAGGTGAAGTACACCCCATATATAAAATTCGATATTTATTGCATCGCAAAATCACAATCGAAGAACCCCATAAGAGAACTGGACCTCCTCAGTGCAGAAATATGGACATACTAAGACATATTGTACCCTGCCAGCTGTTTGTGTGATTTGTGGAGATCTCCATAAATCAAACTTATGCCCAAAATCTAAAGACGATGCTAGCATGAAAAAATGCAGCAATTGTGGAGGTAATCACACCGCAAATTATACAGGTTGCCCAGTATATACAACCCTAAAGCTGAATTTCTCCGCTAGCAATCAACCTCTAAAACCAGTTGAGCAAACTCAGATAGCCAACTCAAGTAAGAGACAAAATATTGATGCAACACAATTCTTCTCTGCAATCCCAAACAAGAATCAAACCAATTCATACGCTAGCGTGTTAAAACAAAACCCACACCAACAAAGCAATGTAAATAATGAGCAGAAACACTCACTGCCCACCAAACAGCCAAGTACCCTTGAACATTTGCTATCCAGACCATGAGTTGTCTCAAGATATGCCACTGGAACGCCAACGGCTTAAGCCAGCACCGTTTGGAGCTAATTCAATTCCTTGAATCCAGCCAAATCGACATAATGATGATATCTGAGACCCATTTCACTGACAAAAATTGCTACCAAATACCATATTACAAACTGTACACCACAAATCATCCGCATGGTAAGGCACGCGGAGGAACTGCCATATTGATAAAAAGCAGAATAAAACATCATGTTCTCGAAGATTTCAGTAGCGTCTACTTGCAAGCAACATCTATATGTCTGGAAGAATACATCTCTAAGCTAGTAATATCTGCGATATACTGTCCCCCAAGATACAGTATTACCGAACAGCAATATAAAGAATTTTTCTCAACTCTTGGTAGCAAATTCTTGGTTGCTGGCGATTTCAACGCCAAACACACTCACTGGGGCTCCCGCTTAATAACTCTAAAAGGCTACGGCTACGATGTTATTTCAAATGGTCAACCGACATATTGGCCGACGGACAAGAGGAAAATACCCGATCTCATAGACTTTGGAGTCGCCAAAGGTTTGCAGATGTAAAATATCTCCACAGAGTGTAATTATGATCTACTCACCCACGGTAATATCTATAAAATCACCAAGCCCACAAGGCAATTGCGTTAGAAAGAAAATAGACTGGTTAAAATTCAAGAAATATATAAATTCCCATCTTCCTCTGAGTACTGTATTAAGAAATGGACACAATATAGACTCAGCACTCAAAAAATTCAACCAGCTGCTCTCATTATCTCATTAGCTCTCAGCTCAGCCACCTGCACAAAAGTATGCAAGCAATCAAACTATAGCCCATACACACCAGCCGACAGTGAATTGCTAGTAAGACAGAAACGAGGACTCCGAAGACAATGGCAAGAATTCAGATCACCGAATCTGAAAACACAGCTACAGCACTGCACTCGAAAGTTAAAGCAAGCCTTAAAAAATAAAAACAACAAAGAGTTATAAGAGCACATAGCGAAATTAACACCTGGTGAAGCGTCAGACTACTATTTGTGGAAATCAGCAAAAAACTCAAATCGGCCAATTCTCACTGATTCTCACTGATTCCCCAATTACCGTCCCTCACTGAGTGACGGTAATTGGGCTAGAAGCAACTGTGAGAAGGGTTTGGCTTTTGCAAACCACCTAAAAAGTGTGTTTACACCCAACACCTCTTCACAGTCCTCCTTACCAAAATTAACTTCTCAACCTTGCTCAATAACGCTCAAAATTAAAAAAAAGGACATATTCAAAGCAATTTATAAAGATTTAAACCCAAAAAAATCACCTGGTGCAGATAAAATTACCGGTAAAATGATAAAAGAGCTACCTCCGGCTTCAGTAATTCATCTCATGCACATTTTCAATGCTATCCTTCGTATTAAACACTATCCCAAATGCTGGAAAACTTCAAAAATTATTATGATAGCAAAACCAGGAAAAGACCCTATAAAAGTTGCATCGTACAGACCTATCAGCCTCCTGCCTCTACTTTCTAAAGTATTCGAAAAGCTACTTGTCATGAATATAACTCCATTTATTAATCTCAACCAACTGATTCCCCAACATCAGTTTGGATTCAGAAAACAGCACGGCACAATAGAACAAGTCCACCGTATTGTAACTCTGATAAGGAACACTTTTGAAGAAAAAAAGTATTGCTCAGCTGTCTTTCTTGATATCAATCAAGCTTTCGATAAAGTATGGCACGATGGCCTTATTTACAAACTCAAACTATTACTGCCTGCAAATGTCTCCTCATTGCTTAGTAGCTACCTCACGAAAAGACAATTTCTCGTACATCACAAGGATTACACTACAAATCCATTGGATATTCACGCTGGCGTTCCTCAGGGAAGCGTTTTGGGCCCCTTACTGTATCTCTTATACACTACAGATATGCCCAGCAATAACTATACATTTATATCGACCTTTGCAGATGATACGGCAATATTGTGCACTCGCTCTAACCCCATAGAAGCTACTAAACTCCTGCAGACTCATATCGATTCTCTTGAAATCTGGCTAGCAAAATGGCGTATAAAAGTCAATGAATCAAAGAGCGTACATGTAACCTTCAGGCCAGATACATGTCCCCCACTTAAAATTAATGGCCAATCAGTTCCACAATGTTCCTCAACAAAGTACTTGGGTATTCACCTCGACAGAAGGCTGACCTGGAAAAATCACATAGAGGCAAAGAAAACTCAGATCAAGCTTAAAATTAATCAGTTATGGTGGCTGATACACAAAAGATCAAAGTTGAATCTCGAATACAAAGTGCTATTATATAAAGCAATCCTGAAGCCAATCTGGACTTATGGTATTCAGTTTTGGGGCACCGCATCTCCCTCAAATATCGAAAAATTGCAGCGAATACAATCCAAGTGTCTGCGAATTATTGTAAACGCGCCTTGGTATATGAGGAATATGAAGCTACATTCAAAAATTACACAGTCATCCGAATCCCCTTGCTAGGCAATTGCTGCTGAACACGGGGCATCGTCGATTAAAAAGAAAAGACACACTGAATATGCTGTGAAATTGCTAATCCTTGCGACTCAACATATTGTGATGGAACGTTGGGAATATCACATAATTTTAGTTAGTTTGTAAGATTTGATCACTTATTGTTAGTTTCTAAGTATTTTTTAGAAAGATCCAATAAAAAAGTTTGTTAAAAAAAAAAATATTTGAGTCTTTGTCACTGATCAACAATGGTAATAAGTACATACCTTATTGAGAATGTCGCAACATACTTCCAAGTATTCACATTCAGGCCCGTCGATACGTTTGACAATGATGCCAATACCGTCGGTACTAAAGGAATCGGCGCATATTCATAGTCGCGCTTTTAAGTTGATACTAACAGACCTCTAACTTAACTTTAAGTACCAACTTAAAAATTGCCTCTATTCATAGTCGAATTTTTAGCAGTGGCTAACTAGTAGCAGCTATATATAAAACTTGCATACTTTCTGGATAAATAAAAATAAAATGTTAATGTACGAATATGTTAAAATTTATTATTATGTAGAATTTAATATAGAAATACGCACTTCTACATTTAAGGAATAATATTATTTCTATTTCGGAAATAAGCCGCCATGACGTTTCCTACATATCTCGTTGGACATATGATGCGAACGTGCTTGCAACCAATAACGCCTATAACACTTGGAAAGGGCGATATAATAAAAAAAATTATGTTTCAGTCATTCATTTGGTCGGTTCCACTGGGAAATCTAATGAAATTTCCCAGATGCAAAGCAATTCTTTCCTTATATTTTTGATAACTCTGCTTACGGCTGGCTGTGATAAACCTAATTAGGAATCCATGTATCACTTTGATGATCATTTCGTTCCAAAAAAAAGTGCAAATGGATCAATACGTTTGCTGTTAATTTTACTGCGCCTCATCAAGTTAAAGTCATATTCAATCTTGATATCTACTAAAACATCTAATAGCCTAGACAGACGGCAGCCTAATTCCGGATTACCAAGTTAATTCGAATTAACTCGGGCATTAACTGCAGCTAATCCGCATAAACTCTATGAGTTAATTCGCAAATTAAAAGAGGATTAGGGCAATTTGCGATGGCAACACTGCTGAAAATTGTCTATTGTGAATTTTTCTCCCTCTATTTTACAAAATATTAGGGATGTTCGCTTATAAAAAACTTTCAACAATTGTTAACAGTTTTCAACATGAAAAGCGTTGGCGAACAAATAAATCCAGCTGTCAATTACGAACGGTGAATATCAATTTACGAGTTTCTGATAGTTTTCAGTTCACGTACTTCTTGTAGATTTTCTGATATCGAGAGTGATAGATAACAGAAATTGGTAGTGATAGTAATGTAAGTGAGCAGACCTAATAAAACAGCAATCAGCCGTTTAGTTAATCCGCAATACTGTCGTCTGTCAGGTTATTATTTTATTCGGATTAAGTGCTCCGGTAATCCGGAATTAGGCTGCCGTCTGTCTAGGCTATAAATCAC